>QNUK01000257.1:507500-957557 GCA_013621035.1 Clarias magur
CAGTGCTAAAGCACACATCCATGACTGATTAACACTCAGGAGTTTAAATCTTTACAGTATCCGAATCACCAAAAATGCACTCGAGAGATCTGAATAATTAATCAAGAATCGATTAATTACTATTAATAATGTAACCGATTAAAACTCTAATAGTCAGTAATGTTGGTTTTGCATCATATTTCTCAGTACCTCACAGAGCTAAGACTTTCGAGGGGGTGCATTCTGGTTTTTAAACTGATTCTTAAACATCCTGGTATTTTCAACATTGTATTATTATAATTAATAATAATTCTGTATGTTTAAATAAAACTTAAACAGAGAAATGTGTGTCTTGCTTTGCTGAATAACTATTGATTTATTTGATTATTGTGAATATTCTAAGATGTTTTTTGTAAAACCTTGATATGGTACCTCGTGTACACCCTGTAAAGGTCCCGTGGTTCCCAAACATGCCATTCTGTAACACATAGTCATAGCATTACAGTCGGTGGTGTGATCACTGACATCCCAGCAAAGAGAACCTTAATGCTGTAGCATAGCACTGATGAGATCACTGGGGATTGTGGTAAAAGTTTGGAGAGGGCCAGTCGTGTTGCAGTGTGAAAAAAACGCTTTGTTGATTTATCAGTGGAAGAACTGATGCCTTTGAGATAAACCGAGATCCTGATCGAGTGATGGTCAGTGTTTGTTTGAACATGAGCTCATTATAATCACCTAAAGTAATGTAAAAGCAACCAGGAACCGGGTTCCTGAGTGCTGGGAGAAGAACCTGGTCAGGAACATGTGGTTCCTGCTCTGTTAACGTTCCAGCTGAAATAGTACTCAGATCCTGCGTTCTGGTCTTCCTGAAAATCATTTCGCTTCTATTTCGAACTATATCATCGTCTGTAGCTTTAAACGCAAATGAGCTACTAACCCCCTTCATGCCTGTGTCCCTTTGTGGAGGTGTGTTTTTCTAGCCAGTCACAATGCAGGAAACAAGAACCATGGGAAGGAATGTGCAGATCTACCCCAAAACCCTTTTTTTCCTTCTTGCCTGGTCTGATGAAATGCATTATGGATGAAGGTGCATTTACAGGTAATGCAGTTTTTGCATCATATTTCACTATAGCATGAGGTTTATAAACTTGTTTACCACAAGAGGGCGCACTAGCCATTCTGGCAGTGGCCAGTATCGTGCATGGTGTATTATCATCATCCTTTTTTAAAATGAGATAAAATTGCAGGATTTTAACATACAACAATATTGTTTTGTATTTTATTGTTTGTTTCAACTCATTGTTCTTCATTAATTTGTGTCACATAACTTATTCGTGAGATTGTGCAGCTTAAAATCTTTAAATAAAACTTTGAAAAACTCATTATCGTTAATTATTGATGGTCAAGATATGATTAATAACTTTCTGTGGTTAATACATTAATAACTATGTCCCTATATAACATATTAATAACTGTAAAATATAATAATAAAACAAATAAAATAAAAACACAAAGATTTAAATAATCCAGACATGTACTCCAAGATTGACTCGGTAGCCAAGAGGTTTGGCAAATAAAGACTTTCTGAGTATATTTAGTACATTAAGTTCTTTTGAAACACCTCTGTGTGGCCCAATCCAGTTTGATTTTGGTTGGACAATGAAACTGAACCACCTGGTTTTAGACCACAGTAATACATTAGTATGGTGTCGGGCCTCCTTTTCCAGCCAATACACCATCAATTCGTCTTGGGAACGACGGAAAGTCCTGCATGGTGACCAGAGGGACTTTGAGCCGTTCTTCCTACAGAATAGTGATCAGGTCACTGCGTGATGCTGGTGGAGGAAAACTGACTCGCTTCTCCAAAAACACCCTAAAGTCTCTCAATAATATTTAGATCTGGTGACTGTACAGGCCATGGGAGATGTTCAACTTCACTTTCATGTTCATCAAACCACTCTGTCACCAGTCCTGCTGTGTGTATTGGTGTATTATCATCCTGATACATGGCACAGCCTTTAGGATACAATGTTTGAACCATAGGTTGGTTCAGTAGTCCTTGGCAGTGACGCGCTCATCTAGCACAAGTACTGGGCCTAGGGAATGGCATGATATCACAGCCCATCGCAAACCATCACTGATCCGCCCCCATGCTTCACTCTGGACATGCAGCAGTCTGGGTGGTACAGTCGCTTCTTTGAGCTTCTCCACACCGTAACTCTCTCGGGATGTGGGAAAGACAGTGAAGGTGGACTCATCAGAGAACAATACACGTCTCACATTGTCCACAGAGCAAGATTTTCACTGCTGGCACCATTTGAAACCGACATTTGGCATCGGCACGAGTAACCGAAGGTCTGGCTATAGCAGCCCGGCCGTGTACATGAATGGTTTTGGTGGAAACAGGAGAGTTGAGGTGCACATTTAATTCTGCAGTGAATTGGGCAGCTGTGGTTTTATGATTTTTGATGATACAATGCGGGTTCGCATCCCTTTCAGACACCCATTTTGTTGTGTGCATTGCAATATTTTAAGCAAAACTCTGCTCTTACTCTGGAATGTGCAATCGATGAAGATCGGCCACCAGGCTGGTTAAATTTAGCCATGAAACTTCCAACACTAAATTGGCCAGTGTTTCAGTCAACTCCTGTATATCCTGATTAAATGCAATGCAAGCACATGCAGATACGTAAGGTAAAGAAAATCCACTTCTTTTCTGAACTTAAGTAGTTTGCATAGATCTGTATTTTACTTGAGTAGGTTTATTAGAGGATACTTTTCATTTTTACTACACCTACATCAAACATCTGTACTTTTACTTCACTATAGTAGATACAGCAAATAAAAAGAGAAGATGGTACAGTGAACCATACATGTTCATCCCTGCGCCAAGAACACTGAAATACTTAAAAGTTTCCCTGCATTTGTAAACTTAGTGACACACGCACACATGTACACACACTCTCACTCGAGTGGTAACAGCATGGTAGTTGTTTCTGTTGTTAAATAAATCCCATCCTGTTACTGAACGTCACTGTATTTACATAACCGAAGGGAAATGAAACCACCGCTAACACGTCTGAATGAGACGGGTGGCAGCCGTATTTTCAAGATAGCGATGGAGTAATGTGGAGCGATCACTTTCACTTTGAACTAGATAAATGAAAAACAAACAAACAAAAAAAGATAAAAATGGGTAAATATAAAAACAAACAAACAAATAAATAAATAACTATTAGGAATTAAACCTGTAATAAAACTGGCAGATACAAATAAATATATAGATGAATGAATTAATTCATTAATTAATTTTAAAAAATACAAAAAAAGAGTAAATAAATAGATAAATAAAAATATATTAAATAAAAAATAAATATTAGGAATAAAACCTAAAATAAAACTGGCAAATACAAATTAGGAATAAGACCTATGAAAAACTGGAAGATAAAAATAAATAAATAGATAAATAAATTAATAAATTAACTCATGAACAGTGCTTATTGTCCTTATTGTCCAATTATTCTCTACACAATTACATTATCTGTCACATCAACAATATCCTGCATTAAAAGAAGTTTATTTATTATGATAATTGGGAATTATTTTTTTTTTTGCTAGACTGTATGTTTTAACAACCGAATCTTTACTTACAGTGAGTTTTTACTTCACAAAAGATTTCCAGTTAAATTAAAAGTTTGCAATCATCTTTGATTCCATTCCTTCAGGCTTTATGATGATCATGAAGTGATTCATAAATCAAGACTTTTCATCTTATAGGTTAATCGCCACCTCAGCTGCTAAGATATGCTTTTCCTTTACCCCTACTCACACACTTACTCAGCCTGTATATCACTTTATCCAGTACTGTATACAGACCTATCCCAGGAGACTGAGGGTGAAGTGGGGTACACACTAGATCGGGTGCCAATCCATCACACGGCACTCTTAAGCACTATTGGGACGGGACTAGTTTTACTGGGAGACGTGAGAGAAGTTTCTGTTTCACAGAGGTACTTTGTGATTTTAATTCCGTCCGAATCTGCCATGTCTGTCTTTTTCTCACACGACCTCAGTGAAAATTCCAGAGCAAATTACCTACTGTTCTTCAGCAAACTCGACGGTCCTCTGAGAAATCTAATCCTGTCCGAATGCGAATGTCTGTGTTTGCCGAAAAAGTTTTTTTCCGAAACACGTTTTCTTGTGTGTTTTGGTCAACGTGAACTACCGTACAATCTCTAGCGCGCCGGTATTCGAGTTTCTGCTTTCTACGCTCCAATAGAAATCCTCATCCTCAACACGTGGTCTTGTGCAACGCCCACATGTAAAACACAGACACGCCCACCTCCGTAATAAACACAGAGATGTTAATCCCGTCCGAATACATACATGAAATGACAGACGTCGGCTGAAAAAAAATCTAACTCAAACGTCCCCCAGTAAAACTAGTCCCGTCCGAATAGTGCTTTAGAGACACACAAGGAAATCCAGAGAACATGCAAATTCCACACACAGAGAAATTCCCGAGGCAAGAATCAAACCGGGATCCTGGATGTGCAAGGCGACAACTGCTACGCCACCGTGCCGCCTCCTCTACCTCCACCCGCAAGAAAACCCAGTCCCTCTTATTGAACAAAATTGTAACACTACCTGGTGCTACTGATTATTGGAATAGACAAAACTATGGTTTCTAACTCAAAAGTATTCTGTCAATATGTCAATAAAGTGTCTTATTGATTGATCCAGATAAATAGATTCATATTATCCAGAGCGATATTTTATTCTCATTATGCATCTGAGCAGTTGAGGGTTAAGAACAGCCACAACTTGGACCCTTCTTATTAGCAGTCCTACCTTAACCACTTAGCCACCCCTGCCTCTTAAATTCTACTGAGTATACTCAAGGGCGCTGCTAGATGTAGGCCGTCAAACCTAGACCACCCAGACGGGCTGTGACTGCAGTGAAACCACAAAACTCATCTGATGACTTACCAATACACCATTAAGTACCTAATACTTAGCCTACTGTCTTCAACTTATGACGTATGATGGGTCAGAGGTGGATGAATGGAATCTCTCACTAGTCATTCTTTCTAGCAAAAAGACCGTAAATGTGAATTCAAAGGTTTTTTTTGCAAATCTTCACTCTTGTAAAGTTGGTCAAATACCAGTAACACCTCACGGAACAATCCTGATAAGAGTACCCATCACTCCCATCAGTCCACATGACCTTTTCCCATCTCTCCAAAGTGATGTCAAAGCAAGCTCCCTATCATTTTTTCTTCTTTATTTTTACCATGCGACTTGTGTTTAAGTGTTTAAGTGATCTCCCATCATGCTTATTCAGGATGTTCTTAACCTACTTCGCTTGATGCAGACCAATAATTGTCTTTTGTCAATGAGCAACTCTTTTTGACCATATGTTTACTTTTTTTATTTTGCAGCATTCGTGACAGACTAACACAGACTGCTGAATTAAGAAGAAATATTACAGGAGGTTTATTCAGTCTCATTAAATAATTGTTGTAGCCAGAGTCAGACCTGACCACCATGAGGCCCCAAGCAAACTCAGGCTTCCTACTACATGACCATGTAAGCCATTTCCCATTGTAATTTTACCATTTAGCTTTACTTTTAACTCTATCAGTGGCATCGGGCCCATTCCAATATACACAGTTTTATGCAAAAGTTTAGGCACCCCTTGATAAATAACAAATTTTGGTGATTTTATTAATTGAAAAGATGTTAACACAGCCTCTCTTGGAAATGCAGAATATTTTCAGCAAACGTTGATGCATAGTTACTTCTTATGTCATAAATTGAACAAAAATAAAAAAATAAAAACATTATTATGGCACTGTCCAAAAGTTTGGGCACCCTACATACTCAGTACTTAGTAGCGCCTCCTCTGGCAGATATCACAGACTGCAAATGCTTTTTATAGCAGCTAAAAGTCTTTCAGTTCTTGTACTTGGGATTTTCTCCCGTTCTTCCTTGCAAAAGGCTTCTAGTTCTGTAATATTCTTTGGTGGTCTTGCATGCACGGCTCTTTTAAGATCTACACACAAGTGTTCAATGATGTTTAAATCAGGGGACTGTGATGGTCGTTCCAAAACCTTCAGCTGAAGTCGTCCTCTTTTCAGATTCAGCTTTTTCACAGATGGTGTGATGTTTGCTTCCAGAATTTGCTGGTATTTAGTGGAATCCATTCTTCCCTCCACCTGTGCAATGTTTCCTGTGCCACTGGCTGCAACACAACCCCAAAGCATGATAGATCCACCCCCATGATTAATAGTTGGCGAGGTGTTCTGTTCATGAAATGCTTCTCCTCTTTTTTTCCAAACATGCCTTTGCTGATTGTGTCCAAAGAGTTCTCTTATAACTTCATCAGTCCACAGCACTTGTTTCCAAAACACACCAGGCCTCTCTAGATGTTCTGTTGCAGACTTCTGACGTTGGATTTTATGATGAGATGCAGGTAAGTTTTTATTCTGCTGATTATTCCATGAAGGTCTTGTGGAACGCTGCACCACCACTCCTGAGTCTGCTGAATCTTCCTGCAGGTTTTCTTCGTTTTGAAATAAGTCAAAAGCTGTGTTTGAATCGTTCTCTTGCGAAAATGCAAACAGCGCGAAAAGTGACACAAACTTGAGCAAGCTTGTGAGCAGCGCGCCACAATATTGAACTCTGATTGGCTGATCTGGATATTTATAGTTCGTAGATGATCATGCGTAGACTTTTAATATTTCATCTTCACGACAAATATCCCATAATACAAATCATTATTAATCTAACGGGGGAGGTGCGCCCATAATCATTTTTTAACGGGGGAGGTGCGCCATCCCTCCTGACTAAGCTTGGACATCCTGCACTTGAGAACATGGCCATCACCACCTTCCAGAACCTGGCCAAGCATTCCTGTTGTGTGTACTCGCGAGTAGTTATCTCCACACTAGCATGAACGTCGTTCTGTCTCTCAGAGGCTCCAGTAATGAAGCACATCATCACTCGGGGCACATTAATGACAGTAGACGACACCGTTTTTACTTACCTTCAGTCTCTCTCACACACACAAACACACTACCTGCAGCCTGTTATGGTCCATTGGAGTTATTAAAGGTAAGTCCGACAAAGTGAGTCTTATACACCTTTCACATGAATATACAACACCAATCCACTTGACTAAATCTCTCTCGCCTTTCCCACACTTTTTTTTTGTGGCCAAAAAAAATTTAACCTCACCTTAGGAAACAAATCTTACACATCAAATGTGACTGTTGTCTCAGCGCCTTTAAATCGTAAGGCCAATAGGCGCCGTTTTGTCTCAGAGCTGTTTTCCACTGTATTGGACTGTGAACTCTCACATTGAGGATTTTATGAGGATTATTCACCATCAGGACAGCTTTACAGGACAGACAATTTCTATCATCGTGCTCCCAGTGACGCCAACTCATTTCTCCACACACACAAGACCGGACTTTAGAAATTTTATACATTCACTTACACACTGATAATATTGTATACATTTGTAAATATTGGTATCTGGTGCACTGCAGTGTTTTTTTTTTTTTTTTTTTTTTTTTTGTACAATAACGTGAGCTACTTCAGCGATTGAACCAAAAGTAAAACTATGGTCCATTCCTAGCTGTGGAACATTCGTAACTCAGACGTTCGTAAGACGGAGACTACCTGTAATTATTTAAACAAGCAGGAACTTACCTCTTGAATAGTCTAGTTTGGTTTGTGAAGATGATTTTTTTTTTTTTTTTTTTTTACCTGAGATTTAAGAGAAAAGTTTACCATGACTCATGATATCAGTGCAGAAATAGTAATATGAATTATTGTGTATGGCGGTTCTGTGCTGACAAAAATTGCCGTGTGAATCTGACATTAGTACAGTGTGTCAGTAACCGCCCGCGCAGGGGGGAGGGGCTCCACATTCACATCCCGAGTCGGCTCATCTGGCGTTTTATTAACATCGGTGAAGACAAGAAGGCAGAAGTTTTGGTGTATTTTTGTGTAGCAGCGTACTCCGACATCAAAGGCAGGTGTGTTCATGGATCAAATACGTTTCATGATTACATTGCTTTTATGTTCGCTTGAAATAAAATGATAGAATGTCTAAACACACAGGAGTAAACAGAAAATAAAAACAAGCGTACCAGTTTCTGTTTCAGACAGACACACAACAAAAAGTCAAAAACCAGAAAGGAGAGGTGAAAAACACAATGAGAAATGAAAAATAAAATAAAATAAAAAAATGAGACAGGACAGATTTGTGTCGGGAGACTTAGATCGTTTTCATTTGTCATCTCAAGGTTGTTTGTGTGCATCTCAAAAAAACAAACAAAATAAAAGTAACAAAAAAAAAAAAAAAATCACAGATTTTGTGTTTAAAGGACGTAAAAGAACAGAAACAGGAACACGTACAGAGCCATTATCAAAAAGTGTGATACTGTACAAATCTGTACAAACCCTAGTGGAGCGACCTCATGTGGACAAACGGAGAGAGAGAGAAAGAGACACACACATGAGCACCCATCTCTCACCGTCCGGTCGCTCACCTGCAGAGTGTTTCACTTACAAAATATAAATATATCTCAGCGGTAAAAAAATAATCAGGCAAACTCCGGTACAAATAGAATTAGACGTGTTCTGTGTAAAACCAGACTACGCTTCGCTTCGCTAGCGGACGTCTCATCCACGGCAGCTTTGGATCGTAACCAAACCCTACAGTCAGGATCTGTTAAATAGTTCCGCCCCCTCTCATATGGATTTGGTATGGCCTTTGGTTTCCGCTCCATCAGCGGCTCAGTGCGTTTCAGCTCAGACGGCGGGGGATGGGTGAGGGGCGAGGTTTTGGGTTTACAAGTGTTCTGTAGTCTAGGAAAAGGACGGAGGGAGCCCGAGTCCGTCTCGGCTTGGTGGACGCGCCGGTCCGAGTCCCATCCTGCTTCAGCAGAACCGCTGAGGGGTCGCGTCCCAGGGCGTGGACAGGGCGTCAGTTCTCCTTCACCTCGGACGAGTCCATTTCCGCATGGACAGGAGGGTCCGACTCAGTCCTGCACTTTTTACCCGGCCGCTCCGTGCTCTGGCTGTCCTGAGGACGTTTCATCGTCCCGTTCCGCTCACACCCGTTGGAATCTGTTCCGTCAGACTGCGGGTTCTCATGTCTGCTGTCCGTGTCTGCGCTCGGGGCGGAGCCGTGTACACCTAGACCTGCGGCGGGGAGTGGCCTGTGAGTTAATCAGCCGGAACTTTTCATTTACGCAGCCATTAAATAAATTAATGTTTATGCTCACCATTGTGGGTGGAGCCATCATTTTTGTCTGATTGGTTAATAGAGGTAGGAGGCGTGGCCGCTCGACTCGACGCCGCGCTCTCGGTTTCATCCAACAGGCGATCCATATAATCCCTAAAATAAAAACAGACACGTCTACTTATATCATTATAAAGGGTTTTATGACACACCTGTAACCATGGCAACAATAACGAGGCACATACGTGACGCCCGGGTGCAGGTTGTACTTCCTCTTGCCAAGGCGCGTTTGCTGAGCAAAGAAGTCGTACCGCTCAGATTTCTTCCACATGTAGTAAAAGGCCACGCACTCGCCCACGGACCGCGTCCTGACCTGGTACACAAACCGCCGCGGTGTTAGCATCACCGTGTACCATGTATCGCAGCGACACGACGTACCTGACGCGGCGTCTTACCTTGTTGGCCTGGATGAGGTGGAAATCTTTCCCGTATGCCTTCAAGCCCTGCTCGAAGTGTCGACACTCTTCCTCCGTCCACACCGAGAGCTCTTCTGCAGAGGAGACACCGTCAGGACAGCAACGCTAACACACACAGCCACACTCGCTAGCATAGCGAGGACTTACCTCGGGCTGCTTTAACGTTAAACCTCAGTCTTCGCAGAGCTTCTTCTGTGTCAAAGTCACACTTCACTAGTTCATACAATGCCTGAACACACACACACACACACACACACACACACAATTACTGATACAAGCTTCAAAATGCTAATCAAACATGTCAGTCATCGCTGACGCGAGAGTACCTGTTCGTTGTCTTTGATGTGCGAGCCCTCGGGTATGGCGTCGACCCCGGTCTCGTCCCCGGTGCGTTTACATGCCTCCGTCAGGAACTCCACCACCGTGCGCTCGGACAGGAACTCGGGGTTCCACAACAGCTGGTCGTCGTTCTCATACACTGAACATCAACAGGAGAACGTCAGGAGAGTCGAGAGAGGTGTGTGTTTGTGTGTGGTGTGTGTGGTGTACCTCGTTCATTCTCCTTATATTTACAGAGTCCTGAAGGAGTTTCAGCTTGATACATCGACCCCACCATGATCTCCTGTTACACACACACACACACACACACACACATACAGATGACATCACACCAGTCATGACTCACACCTCAGAACGGAGTAAGCAAGAATATTGAAAACAGAAGAGTGTTTACTTTTTTCCAGTCCTCTGAGGGAACATAGTCCTCATCCTCCTCAGACTCCTCGTCCACTTCATTATCTGGAATGAGGTGGAGTTTCAATTCACATGACCGACTGATGACACACACTCCAGGTATACAGGTCCGCCAAAATAAGTGTACAGAATAAAGGCAAACGGTATTATTAGGTAGTGAGTATTAATGTCCAGCTAAGTATTAGCGTACAGGTGAGTGTTAGCTTAGTGTACAAATTTGTACAAGTGTAGAGGTAAGTATTAGTGTAGAGGTGACTATACGGTCTTAGGCAAAAGTTTAGGCACCCCTTGATAAATAACAGAATTTGGTGATTTTTAATTGAAAAGATGTTAACACAACTGTTCTTGGAAATGGATAAAATGCACAATATTTTCAGCAAACATTGATGCACAGTTACTTCTTATGCCATAAATAAAAACAGTACGGCACTGCGCAAAAGTTTGGGCACCCTACATAATCAGTATTTAGTAACACCTCCTCTGGCAGATATCACAGCTTGCAAACACGTTTTATAGCAGCTAAAAGTCTTTCAATTCTTGTAGTTGGGATTTTCTCCCATTCTTCCTTGCAAAAGGAAATTCTTCCCTCCACCTGTGCAATGTTTCCTGTGCCACTGGCTGCAACACAACCCCAAAGCATGATGGCTCCGCCCCCATGCTTAATAGATGACAAGGTGTTCTTTTCATGAAATCCTGCTCCTTTTTTTCTCCAAACATGCCTTTGCTGATTATGGCCAAAACGCATCAGGCTTCTGTAGATGTTCTGTTGCATACTTCTGACGTTGACGTAAGGTTTTCTTCTGCTGACTCTTCCATGAAGATCTTGTGGAATGCTGCACCACCACTCCTGGGTCTGCTGAACCTTCCTGCAGGTTTTTTGCAGTCAAATGGGGGTTTGATTTGTCTTTCTGACCAGCATACGTGCAGTTCTCTCCCAGAGTTTTCTTGGTCTTCCAGATCAGGTCAGAGTGCCATAATAATGTTTTTATTTTTGTTTTGCTCAATGTTTGCTGAAAATATTGTCCATTTCCAAAAGAAACTACGTTAACATCTATTCAATCACCATCTTTTTAAAAAAATCACCAAAACCTGTTATTCATCAAGGGGTGCCCAGACCTTTGAATAAGACTGTAAGTGTAGTGTAAACTGAGTATCAGTGTAGTGTAAAGTGAGTATTAGTGAGCATTAGTGTAATGCAGTGAGTATTATTAGTGTACAAAAGAGTATTACTAGTGTAGAGGTGATTATTATTATTATTATATCAGTGTAGTGTAAAGGGAGTATCAGTGTAGTGCAGTGTACAGAGAAGTATTATTAGTGTAGTGTACAGAGAAGCGTAGAGGTGAGTATTAGTGTGGTGCAACGTGAGTATTAGTGTGTAATATTAGTATTAATATAATAGTATTAGTGAGTATTAGAGTATTATTAGCGTACAGAGGAGAGTATTAGTGTACAGAGGAGTGTAGAGGTATTAGTGTAGTGTAAAGTGAGTATTAGTGTAGAGGTTAATATTAGTATAGCGGCGTAGAGGCGGGTATTACTGGAGGTGAGTATCATTGGTGTAGAGGTGAGTATTAGTGGTGTAGCGGTGAGTATTATTGGTGTAGAGGTGTAGCGGTGAGTATTATTGGTGTAGAGGTGTAGCGGTGAGTATTATTGGTGTAGAGGTGTAGCGGTGAGTATTATTGGTGTAGAGGTGTAGCGGTGAGTATTATTGGTGTAGAAGTGAGTAGTATTGGTGTAGCGGTGAGTATTATTGGTGCAGCGGTGTAGAGGTGATTATTAGTGGTGTAGCGGTGAGTATTATTGGTGTAGTGGTGTAGAGGTGAGTATTATTGGTGTAGCGGTGAGTATTAGTGGTGTAGCGGTGAGTATTATTGGTGTAGAGGTGTAGCGGTGAGTATTATTGGTGTAGAGGTGTAGCGGTGAGTATTATCGGTGCAGCCGTGAGTATTATCGGTGCAGCGGTGAGTATTATCGGTGCAGCGGTGAGTATTATCGGTGCAGCCGTGAGTATTATCGGTGTAGAGGTGTAGCGGTGAGTATTATCGGTGTAGAGGTGTAGCGGTGAGTATTATCGGTATAGCGGTGTAGCGGTGAGTATTATCGGTGTAGCGGTGAGTATTATCGGTGTAGAGGTGTAGCGGTGAGTATTATCGGTGTAGCGGTGAATATTATCGGTGTAGCGGTGAGTATTATCGGTGTAGCGGTCAGTATTATCGGTGCAGCGGTCAGTATTATCGGTGCAGCGGTCAGTATTATCGGTGCAGCGGTCAGTATTATCGGTGCAGCGGTCAGTATTATCGGTGCAGCGGTCAGTATTATCGGTGCAGCGGTCAGTATTATCGGTGCAGCGGTCAGTATTATCGGTGCAGCGGTCAGTATTATCGGTGCAGCGGTCAGTATTATCGGTGCAGCGGTCAGTATTATCGGTGCAGCGGTCAGTATTATCGGTGCAGCGGTGAGTATTATCGGTGCAGCGGTCAGTATTATCGGTGCAGCGGTCAGTATTATCGGTGCAGCGGTCAGTATTATCGGTGCAGCGGTGAGTATTATCGGTGCAGCGGTGAGTATTATCGGTGAAGCGGTGAGTATTATCGGTGTAGAGGTGCAGCGGTGAGTATTATCGGTGCAGCGGTGAGTATTATCGGTGCAGCGGTGAGTATTATCGGTGCAGCGGTGAGTATTATCGGTGCAGCGGTCAGTATTATCGGTGCAGCGGTGAGTATTATCGGTGCAGCGGTGAGTATTATCGGTGAAGCGGTGAGTATTATTGGTGTAGAGGTGCAGCGGTGAGTATTATCGGTGAAGCGGTGAGTATTATCGGTGTAGAGGTGAGTATTATCGGTGTAGCGGTGAGTATTATCGGTGAAGCGGTGAGTATTATCGGTGTAGCGGTGAGTATTATCGGTGTAGCGGTGAGTATTATCGGTGTAGCGGTGAGTATTATCGGTGAAGCGGTGAGTATTATCGGTGAAGCGGTGAGTATTATCGGTGTAGCGGTGAGTATTATCGGTGTAGCGGTGAGTATTATCGGTGTAGAGGTGAGTATTATCGGTGTAGAGGTGAGTATTATCGGTGTAGAGGTGAGTATTATCGGTGAAGCGGTGAGTATTATCGGTGAAGCGGTGAGTATTATCGGTGAAGCGGTGAGTATTATCGGTGAAGCGGTGAGTATTATCGGTGTAGCGGTGAGTATTATCGGTGTAGCGGTGAGGATTATCGGTGCAGCCGTGAGGATTATCGGTGCAGCCGTGAGGATTATCGGTGCAGCCGTGAGGATTATCGGTGCAGCCGTGAGGATTATCGGTGCAGCCGTGAGGATTATCGGTGCAGCCGTGAGTATTATCGGTGCAGCCGTGAGTATTATCGGTGCAGCCGGTGCAGCCGTGAGTATTATCGGTGCAGCCGTGAGTATTATCGGTGCAGCCGTGAGTATTATCGGTGCAGCCGTGAGTATTATCGGTGCAGCCGTGAGTATTATCGGTGCAGCCGTGAGTATTATCGGTGCAGCCGTGAGTATTATCGGTGCAGCCGTGAGTATTATCGGTGCAGCCGTGAGTATTATCGGTGCAGCCGTGAGTATTATCGGTGCAGCCGTGAGTATTATCGGTGCAGCCGTGAGTATTATCGGTGCAGCGGTGAGTATTATCGGTGCAGCGGTGAGTATTATCGGTGCAGCCGTGCAGAGTATTATCGGTGCAGCCGTGAGTGATTATCGGTGCAGCCGTGAGGATTATCGGTGCAGCCGTGAGTATTATCGGTGCAGCCGTGAGTATTATCGGTGCAGCCGTGAGTATTATCGGTGCAGCCGTGAGTATTATCGGTGCAGCCGTGAGTATTATCGGTGCAGCCGTGAGTATTATCGGTGCAGCGTGAGTATTATCGGTGCAGCGTGAGTATTATCGGTGCAGCGTGAGTATTATCGGTGCAGCGTGAGTATTATCGGTGCAGCCGTGAGTATTATCGGTGCAGCCGTGAGTATTATCGGTGCAGCCGTGAGTATTATCGGTGCAGCCGTGAGTATTATCGGTGCAGCCGTGAGTATTATCGGTGCAGCCGTGAGTATTATCGGTGCAGCGGTGAGTATTATCGGTGCAGCGGTGAGTATTATCGGTGCAGCGGTGAGTATTATCGGTGCAGCGGTGAGTATTATCGGTGCAGCGGTGAGTATTATCGGTGCAGCGGTGAGTATTATCGGTGCAGCGGTGAGTATTATCGGTGCAGCGGTGAGTATTATCGGTGCAGCGGTGAGTATTATCGGTGCAGCGGTGAGTATTATCGGTGCAGCGGTGAGTCTTATCGGTGCAGCGGTGAGTCTTATCGGTGCAGCGGTGAGTCTTATCGGTGCAGCGGTGAGTATTATCGGTGCAGCGGTGAGTATTATCGGTGCAGCGGTGAGTATTATCGGTGCAGCGGTGAGTATTATCGGTGTAGAGGTAAGAGAGGAGTACGAACTGTTGAAGTATCTGCAGTTTGGAGAGCGGAGGAGTTCTTTAGCAGAGAGAGAACGACCCTCACCACCACTCTGACTGTCCACACCCTGAGGCACACTCTTTACACACTCATCCTGGAAAGCATACACAAATAAAACTGTAATAAATGATATAAACCAAATGGTGTATTAAAGTGTAATGAAGGAGATCCAGGTGAAGGTGTGAGCAGTGAGAACTCTTCACCTTGTTCCTCTTCAGTTCCCCAGTGCTCCTGCTGCTCTCATCATTATCCACCTCCTCGACTTCATCATCTTCATCCTCATCCTCCTCTGCGTCCACTTCCTCCTCCTCCTCCTCTTCCTCCTCCTCGTCCTCTTCCTCGGGTGAGCCGGAGGCCTCATAGCCATACAGACTGCGCAGCTCCTGAATCGGCATCTCGCCCTCCTGATCACAAGAACACGCAACACACTTCACCTTACAGTGTGAGTGTATGTGTGTATACACAGAGTGTGTACGGTGTGTGTGTGTGTATTTTACCCGCGTGAGCTCCTCGATCTCGGTGGTGAAGGCGGTGTCTCTGGTCAGCTCCTCGTCCTCACCTGTGCGCTCGTCCTCAAACTCATTCACCCTCTCTCCTGACTGCTCCAGATCCACACTGTCTGATCCCACGGACACTCCTGCACACGCGCACACACACACATACAGAGCGTGTAACCATGTGTTTAATACTTTACAGTGCTCCCACAGTACAGTATATCAGTCAGACTATTGTGTGTGTGTGAGAGAGAGAGAGAGAGAGAGAGAGAGAGACTCTTACCTGGGCTTGAGTTCCCCAAGGAGGACTGTAACAGAACACACACACACACACATACAGAATATTAGAATCACAGGTAACGTCTTGTCACAAACCACTGAAGAAGGGAGAACATGTAAGGAGATTATCAGACGCGCGGGGTCTTAGACCAGACTCTGTCTAGCTCCGCCCACACCCGAGCTAGTGCCGCGTATCATACAGCCCGTCCTAAACCGGTTCTGGTGCGAGTGAGGAGCCAACTGCTGACACGGCGGCGCACACATTACATTACCAACTCAAAAAATGACATCATCATGTCTGCAACCAGAACGCATGAAGAAAACAGTAAGCTCCAAAAACACACACACACACACCGCGACTCAACGTCCATGTGCTCATAAGCCGTAGTAGAAGAAGAAGAGCTGTAACGGTTCCCTCCAACTTTAGAGAACTTTGTGTTGCCAGATTGGATATGTCTAATTATCCAAAGAAGATAGAATAAAATTAAATCCTGTTATTAGAGCAGATGTCCGATGGTGCTGCGATCAGGGGTTGATTTGTAAAGATTGGACACGTCTTCATCGCCGCCCTGGTGGGGTTTTATCGGTATGATCTGGCAATCTGAAATAATCTGCTACTCCATCATACCGTTCCCCGACACAACCCGTGTCCCGTTTCGTTCTTCCTATTTTTCCTAGAAAGCTGAGTTTCAAAACGGGACACGGGTTGTGTCAGGGGGAACGGTATAACAGAGCCCCTGATTATTCCTTTAGATCGGATCGGACTTGGATCGGACTGTCCCGACCCGGAGGAGGTCACATGAGGCAGATATATTCAACATCTCAAGACTAACACCAAAGACATCTCAAACCTTCTCTCCCTCTCTCTCTCTCTCTCACACATACACACAGTCATAAAGGGCTTTAAGAGGGACATCCTGCCCCTCCTGCATCACCCCCCCCCCCTCAATGTACCCCCACTGGGGCAGAAAATACATTAAAACAATGTGAAGAAGTTGTAAAAGTCAATTTAAAGTAACAATAATGCAGCTTATTACATTCCTTTATGGGTTTGGATTTGCCGAGGAGTGTGTACGTGACCGTGTAAACTTCCTCCAACACACACACACACACACACACACACACACAGAGGGAGAGAGAGGGAGAGTTAGCTTGGCTTAGCTAACCCTGCTAACACTCAATATCGAACAGCATCACTCCACACACACAGACACAGACACCACTTCTCCTGAATAAAAGCCCCGGCTCCGTGTCTCAGTGACCCCCCCAGCCCGGGATGTGAACCTGCCCCCACCCCCGGGGTAACTGCACACGGCACCGGGGCTAACAGCGCGAGCGGGCTAATAACTTTACCTCAGGATGAAAACAGTGTAAATCCAACAAGTTTTAATAACTACAAATCGCTCAGGTCTACACAGCGCCGCCAGGAGGAAAATACACGGGTTATATTTTCGTAAAATTTAATTCCATTACGCACAGCCTGTTAAAATTAAAAACGCGACCTCAATTTGTTTGTTTTTTGTTTTTTAAAAGGAAAAAAAAATCATTTAGAATTTTCCCTTACCTCCGCCATATTGGATCTAATGAAGAGTTCCCGGCAGGTCCCGGATGTACATCTGCGCATGCGCAGCACAAACTCCGTCTCACTGAGGTACATTAAAAAAAATAACAAAAGCTTGAAAAAAAAGCGTCAATTGTTTGTTTCACAAAATAAAACAAACAGTTTATTAATAAAAAATAAATATTTTTTGTAAGTAATTAAAGTGAGGAGTAAAGGTTAAATAATATGTATCTGTAAAAAAAAGTTTAAAATCTACATACTGTATAAATATTTTTTAAAACATCTTTTATTGTTTATTTGTTTGTTTGCAAATTAATTCTAAATGATTTATTTATTTATTTCTCATATTTTATTCACATCAAAAATAGTAATTTTGCAAGAAATTTATTTCGACAAGTGAATTGAATGCCTGTTTATTTGCACGTAAGTCCGGGAGCATTTACGCTATTTATTATGACAAAATGTACATCATAAGACATATTTTTGCCTTAAGAACACCAGAATGCATTATATATTAAAGTATTTAAAGTATTAAATGTTCAGCAGAAGCGTTGTCACACTGAGGTAAAAAGAAAAAGTGGGGAAAATTTTGGTTTCTGTTTATTAATAATATATATATATATATATATATATATATATATATATATATATATATATATATATATATAGCATTGTATTACATATTTGTGCCTGAAGAACTCCACCTCCAGGTCGAATTACATTTTTTTTTTGTATTTTAAATAAACAAAAATGTCAAAATGATCAGCTGAAGTCATATTTTATGAGATAAACATTTTCTACATTCTTACAGCACGACAAGATATGAGTAAAACACATTATCATACATCAGTCAGTTCCGATCGAGCAGTCTGATTGGAACTACTAGAACATTCCGACAGTTCCTCAATGTACATTTGTACATGCGCAGCTGAAGGTCTGTCTAACTGAGGTAAAAAAGTAAATAATAAAAAATCTAAAGCAAATAATGATTTACACCTTATAGACCAGATCTCATGTACGTATAAAGAGACAGTCAGGTATCTCAGTGTTTATTAAACAAACTACAATACACTATAATTATACAACATACAATAGAATAGGGTTCACTTCAGAATGACCGACACTTTTCTTTAACAGGAGAAATGCTACAATACATAAAACACAAATTTACACACAAGCAACTATTTCCTTTCATTTCCATCACAGCATGTTTTGTAACAGTATTTATCTTAGTAATATACTGACACGCAGTATTTAAAAGTAAGTAGGCCTACGAGTACATTTCTGGATCATTAATAAACATGGTCTGGTTGTTCAGTGTCTCTTTGGATCTCCATGAATGCTTCGACTCATGTCCTGTTTCCTCAGTACAGTTAAAACATCTATTTTCATCTATTTCCATTGGGTTTAGAAAAACTGAACAAGCGTTAAACGTGAGATGGTTGATGATTTTATTACAGCAAGCTGTTTTGGAGACTCGGTACGATTACACCAGTTTCATAATAAATAACATTTATTCATCAGATTGTCCAGAACACTGTCCTTCATTGTCTCCTGTCCTCTCCAGAACATCACTTACACTTGATGTGTTTTAGCGTGATGAATAGTACACATGTTCATGCTAGCAGCCCATCCCGCTCAGGTCACTGATTCGGTCCAGTTTAAAGCCAAAGCAGTTTTTACGAGTCTCTCTCTTACTCGACGCTCTTCTCCTCCACAGCATGGACCACTGCTTTTTCTTTGAGCTCACATCCGAGTCTGTTCTGTTCACCATCAGGAGCTCTGACACGTTCCCCGCTGCAGTCTTATTCATCACCTCCTACACACAAACACAGTGTAAGTACGTTATTAGATTTGTCTAGTAGAGTGCCAAAATACCATACAAATTATAGAGCAATAAAACTGTAATAATTATGCTGTAATATAAACTATGAACACTTTTATGCACGTTCTGCTCTGCACTGTGGATCCACCAGATGGAGCTCTCTAAATTACACATCGTCAAATTTTTTGAGAATTAAATATTATTTATTTTATTACTGTGTTATAAAATTATTACAATAAACCCGAGAAAACAAGTACAACTGCATCACTACATTAAAAAAATATATATTTTAAAAAATAATTATAACTATCGTTTTACTTTATTGTATTGTATTAAGATATTCCTCATAAACGTATCATTGTTTTTTTTTATTATTTACTTTTTACTATGAACATCACACTGAAGATCATTGTAGCTGTACAATAAAAATAACATATTTGTAAAAATCATTTAAAAAATATATGCGGATAAGATGTTTGTTTTACTTTTATGAATAACTTTTTTTTAAAGTAATTCTGTGTAAATGTATGTTAAAAAATTATAAAATAAAAATGTCTAAAATCAGAGCTTTTATGTATTTGGACTTTAATAATGGACTTTGACTCATGACATGAGATATTTCTGCTCATTTCAGGCATTTGTAAACAATTTGCATATACAGTATTTTTAAAACAAAAATAAAAACAGCTTGTTCTTCATGTAATACAAAAAAAAATTCCGCCTTAAGAATTTAAGTTTTTGCTGGGAAACGTTTCAAATTATTTCTAAGAAGCACTAAGAAAACGCAATGCATGAAATTGTACAAATACATTATACACAGATAATAACTGTGATTTGTGAATCCCCTGTGGTCTTACCCGAGGCCCCGCCCACTCATATATAGGATTTTTTGGCGTGAAATTTGTACCTCCTTCCTGAAATGAAACATCATCTTGGGCAAGTGAAGACAACAACTTTTTTTGTTGTTGTTGTTTTCATGAGGTTTAGAATATGTGTGTTTGTGATAGCGTGTTTAGAGTTAAATTTCTTTTATTTTGTATTAATACAGAGATATAAATATGTGTGTGGGTGTGGTGGAGCTTATTAGAATCTGATTGGCTTCTGCACTGTTTCTGAATCCACCGCCCAGCTGCTCCAATCTGCCCTGATTGACCATATTAAGGACCAGACCTTGTATATTGCAGTGGAACATCAAGCACCTCCTCATCACTGCACACACATACTAATCCTTAAGGCTGGATTTTAAACCTTTAGACCCTTTAAACACTTTATGATGTGCTGCCGCTGCACTCCTGTCGGAATCGGGGCATTTTCAGATCACTGAACTCAGATTTAATCCAATTTACCTTTAAGAACGTTGACTCAGATGTGCTAACGTTGCAAAGTGTTGAGATCATTTTATGTTGCAAACCATAATCTAACTCTCTCGTTACTTCACGATCAAGTAAACACACAGAACAGACGTAAACATACTCTTCCATCGGAGCAGATATGTACTGTATACTAACCATGAGCTGGAGTGATGTTAGCGGTTTAGCGCCGGACTTCAGAAACCCGCTGATGATTAGGACTCCGTACACCAGGGTGTAGTACATGGTGATAGCCATGACCTCCTCAGACCTCACACACAGACCTCTGGTCTGCAGACTCTGATTTATAACCCAATTATAACCATGATGTCACCACCAGTCTCCTGGACGTTCTCCTTATCTGCTGATGATCATGTGACACCTAGGAAGCATGCCAGTTTTGGTTTAGGTACTGATTATTTTACGGCCTGTAGACCTCGATCTGACCGAGATATGGAGTTCACAAAACCATGACTCCTTAACTGTAAATGGACCAGGAATATGGTGGGAAATAGTGCATTTTGTATGTTTACAAACATACCGGAATAAGCTGAATTAATGAAAACACATGAATCTACCACAGGAGTTCAGAACCTGTAGTAGAATGTTCTTGTAATAAATGGGTTGTAGGTAAAATATTTTTTGAAAGCCAAGAACCTGCTAAGACACCATCAGGGTGGTTTGGTGGGGTTGGGACCCTAGTTTGCATTTGCAACCATCCCCACTTTCTCTGGAACACACTTGCGTGGTCCCCTGGACTGGACTTGTGTTACAGTCCAAGGATCTACTGAAGCGAGGCACAGATTTCATAGAAGTGACATCTACACTTCTTCTCTGTCTCATGACCCAGTTTAGTTGGAACTGTTGGACACTTCTTTCCATATTCCATAGGCTGTTGCAAAAGATGGCAGGGTGGATATATTCTTCGCTGTGAAGGAGGAACAGGCATCAATCACTTTGTTCAGCTTCACACACACACACAAAAAATCTTAAGTTCCTTGATCAGAAGCTGCCACTGGCTTTCAGACCCTCCTCAGATATCTTCTAAATATGATGTATGGATAAATCGGTCTTATTCTAACGCCTAAAAGTTTGGCCAAGAGCGATTTATCAACATTCTTAAGATAGGAAACTCCTATCTCCACCAAAATGTAGGAGAGCTCTGAAGGTGCATAACTGGTTAGGAGTAGTGAGGAAATGGCACTCAGATTAGGGCTAATTGGCGTTCCCAAATTGCCTGTAGTGTGTGAATGAGCGAGTGAATGTTGTCCGGAGCATCCTCCCATGGTTGCTAGAAATGAGACAGCATGTCTTTAGGAGATGATGTACCGTTACCAGTCTGGTGGAGTTACCGTCAGAGATTGGGTGCTTTACATCAAAGAAGTGATCAACGTCATTGCAGTATAGTAGAAACCAAACAAGAGCACAAACTATTGAAGCTTGCTGGTCCCTGATATATTAGTTAGTTCAAGCGTCTCACTTGCGTGAGAGCAGATGTACCCTGGTGATCAGTGTATTCCTGACTACCTCAAAGGGCCGTCCACTTGCAGGTTCCTAAGTACTGATATACAGGATGTGCAGCAGGAAAAGCTCCGCTCATAAGGTGTTGTACTACTGATCGAAGGTCCTGGGTTTAAACCCCAAGGCCCCTAACCATCGACTGCTCAGGTGTATGACAAGATCATAAAACTGTAAGTCGCTCAGGATAACGGTGTGTGTCAAATGCTCGTAAAATGATATCGTAGAGCAGTGGTTCCCACCAACGGTCTCGGAGGAGTCTGTGTCCCATGTTTCCCCTCACGCCAAGTTTAATTCAGAAAAAGACTCGAGTCTTAGTGATGATGGGCTTGAACATATGAAATATATTAAATTTTTATAATAATAATAATAAGAATAATAAGAATAATAATAATAATATATGTGTGTGTAAAGTCTGTGTAAAATCTGCTCTGATGTGGAACCGTTAAACAAGACCCATAGCTTAAGTACCGTTTCCATGGTAACCACGTGCGCGTGTGTCGGAGTCGGAACTTCAACTCCCAGAATGCACCGGTGCGAGTTGACTTTTGACCCCGGAAGTGCAAACTGTCCTGTTTGGAACAGCTTGGTTTGGAGAACGGCTCGTGCTTTGGGACAAACATCACCGGGTGAGCGTGAGATTATTAACACCGATGAATAAACACTGACCCGCTGTCTCTGTCTCTGTCTCTCTCTGTGTCTCTCTGTGTCTCTGTCTGTGTCTCGTTAATCCGAAGAGGAAGAGTTAAACCAGGGAAGGTCAGTGATGCTAACTGCGTAATAGCCCTGTGTGTGTGTGTGTGTGTGTGTGTGTGTGTGAGTGTGTGTGTGAGAGAGTGTGTGTGTGTGTGTGTGTGTGTGTGTGAGAGTGTAGCTCTGAGGAAAAGGTAAACAACAACATTATCACAGCTGAACAACAGTCTCTCTCTCACACACACACACACACACACACACACACACACACAAACAATCGGTATCAACATTTAATTACATTTTACTGATGATTATATTCTCACAGCTGTTTATAATCTATAGACAAACCCTTAATAAATACTAACTGTTTGTAATTTGTGGAAATGTGTCTTTATTTATTTTATTTGGTTTTGCTGTACATCGGGTCAGAATTCGCTCTTTCAATGATATCTTTATGTTTCATACATCAGAGGACCAGAAACCAGTCTCAGAAAAATGTCTCTGTCTGTCTGTCTCTCCACCAGTCTGTCTGTCGGTCCGCCTGCCAGATTAATCTGCACCATCAGTCAAATCTAAATGTCGAGATTTAATAATCTACTGTAAAATAATCTACTAATGCGCTACTGTCTCAATGTAAACAAACACCTGCACCGATAGATATTAATGAGAAAAGATAAAGTGAATGTTTTGACTGGGATTAGTTCAGATTTTCACTTTGGCTGAAATAACAGCGCTGAAGTGGTAGAAGTGAATTTTAACACGCCGGAGTCGTTTTAAGACGAAACTTCATCTTTATCTGATCGACTTTTTCCATTTCTCATCTGTGATTCTCTCTCCGATTACCGAACAGGGAGTGTATGTCATGTGACTCGGTACTTACATATTATAATGAGCCCTAGTCACATGACAAAGTAATCGAATATTATACTGAGCTCTAGTCACGTCACCAAGTACTTAAACACTATCGTTGGAGGATCTTCACCTTTATATTTTATGTTTTTCAGACAAATGGATGAGACAATGGAGTCGTCCTGCATCCCGAGTGAAGCTGCAGACACAAATCGAGCTCAAAACCGGGTCAGAACTTCTCAGAAAGCTGCTAAAACCCAGAGAGCTCCTCAGCAGAACGGCCCGTCCGAGTCAGACACGGGACACGAGAACCAGACGGGACCTGGCCTGAAGCCCGCGAGACGGCGTAAACCCCGCAGGAGCAAGCAGACACCTGGAGGAGCGCTGGAGGCGGGGACCGCTGATCAGCTCACACACACCGCTACGAACCAGGTACAGAAGAAACACAAGCCCAAACACGTGAATGCAAACGTGGGGCTGGGGGCGGGGCTGCTCATCGACGACTCCACGCCTCTGAGTGACGGAGGAGGAGGAGGAGGAGAGGAGCAGAGGAAGAGGAAGAGGAATAAGAAGAGGAAGCAGAAGAAGCCCACAGAGAACGCGGACGATAAAGTGTCTGGAGCTGTGGAGTCGTGCGGCACGCCCCTGAAAAACACTAAGGCTCAAGGTAAAGGTGTCAGGGGTGCAGGGTATCATATAGAATCATAGTACAGTAGTTAATGCAACATACAGATAATAAGTGTGTGTGTAGGTGTGAACATGAGCCCGAGTCCAGCAGGACAGACCAACAGGACGGACAGGGAGAATAGTCGGAGGAACAGAGGGAGGAAGAGACCTCTGTACGAGGACTACATGTCTGTTAAAGATGTGTCTGATGGACTGAAGAGGGAAGAGCTCATACAGGTACAGGGACACACATTGTGTGATTTGGAAAATAAAACAAAAAATAAAACAAAACCAAAAAAAAAAAACCCAACTAGATGCATTTTGTAAATGTTTTAAATAGTCTTTAATAAACATACTTCATTCTAACAAAATGTACTTTATTTGCAAAGCAAAGAAGTCCACGCAGTGATATCTGCCAATAACAATGACAAACTGTTCTTTTCAGCATCTGTGAGTAAAAAAGACAAACTTGAAAACTCGCATTAGTGCGCATCACTGGTGGTTAAAAAGTTTGTAGAAATAGTTAAAGGGTTAAAGCTTATAATAATCTGCAGATCTTTAATGTACTCAGTGATATTATTATTATTATTTGAAGTTGAAGTCCATGTGTGTGTGTCTCTGTACAGCAGAACTCTCTGTCTCACTTATTAATAGACAGAAATCACATTCTGTAAGGTTGAGTATCTGACGCCTTGTTTACACTAAGTTGTACTTCTGGTAATCGGAGAGAGAATCACAGAAATCCATTATTATTATTAAATTATGATGATTAAATCCACACATAACTGTTCATTACATTGCTTTAATTTTAATGGATTAATTTCTTGTTCTCAGGGTGTGTTGAGGATAAACCCAAAGCGATACCACGAGGCGTTCGTTCCCTCTCCTGTAAGTATTGTACTCGTTCTCTTGTCGTTGCTTCCTGGTTGCGGTGACGTCACCATGCGGCGTTGTCGTTGACATGTTGTCGTTGACATGTTGTCGTTGACATGTTGTCGTTGACATGTTGTCGTTGACATGTTTTTGTGTTCTGGTTCAGGACGGGTCGGCAGACATTTTCCTAGACGGGATGGTGGCACGGAACCGAGCTCTGAACGGAGACGTGGTGGTAGTGAAGCTTCTTCCTCCTGATCAGTGGAAGGTGAGGGATGTAGACACACCACCCGCTTAGCCCTGTGTGTGTGTGTGTGTGTGTGTTTGAGGGAGCATGTTAGCGCTCGTACATCAGTGTGTTGTGTTGCAGGTGTTGAACGGGGATGAAAGTGAACAGGCGGGTGCAGAGAAAGTCCGACAGAGCGACACGGTGCCTGATGTTATAGTGGAGGCTCAGTATGGTGAGGAGGATGAAGAGCTCTGTAAGAGAATGGAGGCGGCCGCTCTACAGGATAAAGGTGTGTGTGTGTGTGTGTGTGTGTGTGTGCAGATTGTTATAATGTGAGTGAACAGAGGTGACGGGTGTTATTCCCATGATGCTGTTCACTGTAACTTTACCATGTGCGGTGGAATTCTTGAACAAAGAACTGCATCTTTTCTCACTCCAGTAGTGTTGTTACTCCATACAAGCAGGGAACTGTTCCATTCCTAGTCTTGTGGTGGCGTTCCTTTAACACAGATATTCAGTGTTTTGATTTCCCCCTCCATCCCGGGTCCGGCGGTGTTAACCCTGGGGCAATCAGCGTTCATGCATGCTTCATTTCTCCCCCAGAATAGGTGGTTTTACACCTTTGTTCTGGCACAAGAGGACTGTGTTCTCCCTGGATGGGCATTATTCCTCCTTTCCCTACCAATGGCAATGCTCTTTAGTATTCTATACAAGCAGGGAACTGTTCCAGTCCTAGATCTGTGGTATCGTTCTTTTACCACATGGAGAGGCAGCGTTCTGGTACTTTCCCCCAGGAAGGCAGGCGCTACCCCCCGGACATGCAGCCCCCTTCCTCCCCAGAGGGACAGCGTTGTCTCCTGTGATCCTTTCCCCAGCAATGGGACTTGCTCTTTCTCTTTAGATAAAGATAGGACAGCGCAGTGAATTAATTGATGAGCACATCAGCGTTCTGACTCACCTGAGCAAAGGTTTATGTCTTTTCCATCAGGAACTGTATCGAATGTGCTGAAGGTCAGAACCGTCATTTACCAACATGACTTTATGGCTTAATGGCTGCTGCTTGTTTTGCTCATTTGGTCAATGATGTAAACAGACAAAGGTCAGGTGGATTTTCTGTCCATCTCTCTCTCTCGGTCTGGAGAGCTTTAATACCAGTGTAGTCCACATCCATCACAGCATACCTGATCTAATACTGATCAGAGTTAAAGTACAGGTGTGTCGGAGCAGGGACGCCCCAGAGGGTCTTCGATCCTGCTGATTCTTTCGTTGTGGCTCAAGATGTTCTGATTATGATGATGAGCTTCAGTTTACTCCTTCAGTTTTAAACCCTACTGTTTTTCTCTCAGCTCCGCCCACTGCAGATACACCCAGCACCTCAGGGAGAAACGCTCAGCGCACAGCGAAGGTACATAATTCTCCAAACACTTGGCACTGAATTAACCCTGGGGTTTGATGTAATCATGTGGTGGTGTGTGTGTGTGTGTGTGTGCTTGTGTTTTATTAAACAGGTGGTGTATATCGTGGAGCAGAAACATTCGAGGGCGGTGTCAGGGTTTATTAAGCTCATCCCCGACAAGCCCTTCGCCCTGTTCTCGCCCTCGGATCACAGAGTCCCCCGAGTGAACGTCCCACTCTCGGGCTGTCCTGCAGACTTCCCCTCGCGCCCTAATGACTACTCCAACACACTCTTCATCTGCAGGATCACACACTGGCCCCCAGACAGCCCCTTCGCCCAAGGGTATGCGCACACACACACACACACACACACACACACACACACACACACACACACACACACACATTAAAAGATAAAAAAAATGAGTCTATAGTTGCCACTGTGGGCATGTCCACTCGTTAGGGTGGAGGAAACAGGTTGGTAGTAAATATTATATCGGACTAGATGAGACTACTTCCGTCTCTGACAGGAGGATCCTTAGATGTTGCAAAGATGTAGTCTCTGCTCTCTCTCTTGTGAGACATTGCTTTGTCAGATGTCCAAACCTCTTCAACTGGTTCCACTAGAGCTGTAGGAGCAGCAGCAGCTGTTCTCCAGTGCTCTCCAGGAATGTTGCTCTCCGCTCTCCATGTCAGGGACTGTAATCCCAGCAGGACTCGTGAACAAGATCTCAAGATCCTTACCTAAAAAGTCATGAGACCATTTTTCCCAGGATGAATCCATGGCCACAGTGTTTGAGGTGCTGATATCTATTATGTGCCTTACACACGAGTGTCCAGCTCGGATAATGACAAAAGTAACCAGTAGACCAGTCCAACCTTCTTGCTGTGACCTGATAACCTGTTAAGGAGCACCCTTTCATGGTGTCCAACCTCCTACCATAAAAGTTTCAACTTGACACAAAGTATTCAGGATCTAACGATGGTCCTTATCTCCTCTGAGCGTGGCCTTGAGTGTGTCGTTGTTCTGCTGTTCCGATCCTCCTCCTGTCGCTCTCTGTAGGCAGCTGATGAAGTCGTTAGGTCAGGCGGGGGTCATCGAGCCCGAGACGGAGGCCATGCTGATGGAGTACGACGTGGATTATTCGGAGTTCACGGACGAAGTGTTGGCGTGTCTGCCTCAGGGTCGACCCTGGACCATTCCCCCTGAGGAGCTGAAGAGGAGGCGAGACCTCAGGTATCATCAGGAGCATGAGGAGCAGAGGCAGATCACATCACACCATGCTCTAGTCATTTATTCTTGTAATTAATGTGACTTCACAGGAAGGAGTGCATATTTACGATCGATCCGGCCACAGCCCGAGACCTGGACGACGCCCTGTCCTGTAAACTACTTCCTGATGGTAAGTGTGTGTGTGTGTGTGTGTGTGTGTGTGTTCAATTCGCAAACTAAAGTCAGCATGCACAGAGGTCATTGTGTGTGTTCCTGTAAAAATGTGTGTGCGCTGTTAGAAAAAAAAAAAAAGCGTTTAATGAGCGTCCGTGTCAAACTGCGTGCAGGTAACTTCGAGGTGGGCGTGCACATAGCAGACGTGAGTTATTTCATAGAGGAGGGGAGTGTTCTGGATTACACCGCCAGCAGGAGAGCCACCAGTGTGTACCTCGTCCAGAAGGTGTGTGATGGGACGCTGTGGTGGCTCACTCGCTTCTAATGAGAGTGTATACGACGCTTTATTATTTGATTGCGTGTGTGTGTAGGTGATTCCCATGTTGCCGCGTCTCCTGTGTGAAGAGTTGTGCAGTTTAAACCCTCAGAATGATCGTTTAACGTTCTCCGTCATCTGGACCTTATCACCCGAGGGGAAGGTAACGCACACACACACACACACACACACACACACGCACGCACTACAAATAACGTCGACTGGAACGTACCGGATAAGTTAAAGTGCCTTCATGTATGTGTGTGTAGATCCTGAAGGAGTGGATGGGCCGCTCGGTGATCCGCTCGTGTGTGAAGCTGAGTTACGATCACGCTCAGAGCATGATCCACTCGCCGCATAAAGAGTTCGGTGCCGACGAACTCCCCCAAATCTCACCCGAGCACTCGGTGCAGAGCGTCCTCCAGGCCGTCCTGCACCTGCACACCATCGCCGCTCACCTGCGGGCACAGCGCTTCAGGAGCGGAGCCTTACGCCTCGACCAGGTAAACCGGCGATGCCGCGTGCTACATCCCAAACGTAAGACGGTTCGGTTCGTTGGGAATCAGGAACCTGAGGAGACTTGAGAAGGAGATAAAGGGATTTCAGGAGTTTTTTTCAGGAAATTTGAACACTAGGGGGGGGGAGTTTTGGTTAATCAATCTGAGGTTTGTAAAATGTTAAGACTCTAGGTGTACGCATGTGATCACCATGAGTAACAACACTGGAAATTCAGGAACATTTCTGTGTAGGAGTTCCGGAATTAGGATTTAGGAATTACTAGGTTTTGGCATCGTCAGGATGCTTTAATCTTAGGCAATGTGGAGCTTCTCTTGTGTATAGCTTCTGGAAGAAGTCTGGAAGTTCCAAAGCTGAAGGATTTGGCATCTGTGGGATTCAGTAATGAAGGAGTCAGGAATCTGAGCGATCAGGAATGGGAGGATGATGTGGACATCTGGGAGTTCATCAGTCTTCCCTGTGAATGAATGAGTTTGTCTCGAGTATTATATACCTAGTCCTCTACATATGAACTTTCGAGGATACGAACATGTGTTCGCGCATCTTAAATCTTAAAACTTAGATCACATATCCGGCGTACATCGTCATGTGCGTGTAGCGCGCGTCCCGGGATGTCCAGAAGCAAGCGTAAAATCAGCGGCGATGAAGCTGGTACTTCTAAGAAGCACGAGCAATAACGAAGGAGATAAAAGTGAAAATATTTGGCGGGTGAAAAGATGGTAGACATCGCTTGTTCTTTTAACAACCATTACAACGATTCTAAAGAAGGACGACATTGTTAGTTTTAAACTGTATATAGCCAAGTATGTTAGTGTCCTAGTAACAATGTTTGTTGGACTTACAAACAAGTCCGACTTATGAACGAGCTCTCCGATCTCGGATCAGAACCCGTCCGTATGTAGGGGACTTATTGTACATGATCTGTGGTCTGTGATCTGTGTGACGTCACTAGTACTTGGTCTTTACCAGACGTGCTTCATGTTTTAGATGAAGCTGGCGTTCACTCTGGACTCGGGGACGGGAATGCCCCAGGGCTGCTATGTCTACCAGTACAGAGACAGCAACAAGTGAGTGTGTGGGCAGGACGGCGGCGGTGAGGATGACTGAATCGTTATTGGTTAATGTGTCTGTCTTGACCACTCTGTGTGTGTGTGTGAGACAGGTTGGTGGAGGAGTTCATGCTGTTGGCTAACATGGCCGTCGCTCACCAGATTTACCGCTCCAGCCGCGAGCTGGCGCTGCTGCGGCGTCACGCGCCCCCTCAGAGCCGCCTGATGGATGCGCTGCAGGAGCTGTGCGATCACATCGGCCTCAACATCGACATGAGCTCGGCCGGAGCGCTGCATGTGAGCCGCCCTCACTCACCCACCCACTCACTCACTCACTCACCCACTCACCCACCCACCCACTCACTCACTCACTCACTCACTCACCCACTCACTCACTCACCCACTCACTCACCCACTCACTCACCCACTCACTCACCCACTCACCCACTCACTCACTCAGACACTCACTCACTCAGACACTCACTCACTCACCCACTCACTCACTCACCCACTCACTCACTCACTCACTCACCCACTCACTCACTCACTCACTCAGAGAGGGGAGTTCCCTCAGAGAGTCCGCACTGACACAGCGCATTATTATTAATGGTACGGATTATTGTTTCCACCCTTTCCAACACAGAGGAGTCTGGAGGAGGCGATCGGAGATGATGAGTACAGCGCAGCCAGGAAGGCCGTCCTCACACACCTGTGCGCCCGACCCATGCAGGTGTGTGTGTGCTCACCACTTCAGTGTGGGCGTGTCCCGACCCACATTTTGTGTCCACTGACTTGAACTATGATGCCGGGAATTATTGGTCAAGTTTTACTTCAAGGTGTGTGTGTGTGTGTGTGTGTGTGTGTGTGTGTGTGTGTGTGTGTGTGTAGATGGCAGTATATTTCTGTACGGGCGTTCTGCAAGAAGAGAAGTTGTTCCATCACTACGCTCTGAACGTGCCGCTCTACACACACTTCACCTCTCCCATCCGCCGCTACGCCGACATCATCGTCCACCGCCTGCTGGCCTCCTCACTCAGTGAGATACACACACACACACACACACACACACACACACACACACACACACTCATCTGATATTGACATACACTGTGTTTTATAATATTTTACCTTCACTTCATTTCTGTCTCATGAAGTGATTCACTTTGATTTTACTGCTTTAATTTGCTTCCTCTGTGTTAGCCAACATAAAGAGCATCATAGTGTGTGTATATATATATATATATATATATATATATATATATATGTGTGTGTGTGTGTGTGTGTGTGTGTGTGTGTGTGTGGGACAGAGTGTGGACCTCGTGTGCATCTCACCCAGGATGATGTGCAGAAGCAGGCCTCTCACTGTAACGATAAGAAGACGGCGTCCAAGAGGGTTCAGGAGATGAGCACCGAGCTGTTCTTCAGCGTCTTCGTCAGGGTAACAAAGCACAATGTACTGTTCTCTGTGTGTGTGTGTGTGTGTGTGTGTGTGTGTGTGTGTGTGTGTGTGTCATACGGACTGTTCCTCATAGCTGCTTCTTCTCTGTGTGTGTGTTTGCGTAGGAGTGCGGTCCCCTGGACTCGAAGGCGATGGTGATGGGGATGCTGGATAAATCCTTTGACGTGTTGGTGCTGGACTACGGAGTTCAGAAGAGAATCTACTGCAACGTCAGTACACAAATACAAATAAACAATATGACAAAGGATGAGGTTTTAAAACTTCGTGTGTGTGTGTGTGTGTGTGTGTGTGTGTGTGTGTTTCAGGCCATCGAGGGTCTGCAGTCGTTTAATTTCCGTAAAGTGGGTAAGCGTCCTGAGATGACCCTGGTATGGACCCCTAATGAACCGGAGGACGACTCGGTTACGCAGGTATGACATCATCACCCTCAGGGCTCTTTCTGAACGATGACATCACCAGCCTTCACAGTGAAGCACGGTGGCGGTAGCAGCATCACGTTTGGAGTTCTCCTCGTCCTCTTTGGTGTGTCTCAGCCTAACCCACAGAGGTTTAGTGTGTGGTGTCCTCGAGGTGTCCTCACAGCTGTGTGTGTGTTTTATATTTATATTATATTATATTATATTATGGGATGTTTTAGCATAGATTCATAATAAAAAGTTAAAATTTTCCAGAATCGAGCAGCGCGATGCGGAGGAAGCACAACGGGGGGCACATACTTATGCGCAGCACTCTAAAACCTGTTCAGAGTAATGTGAGTTCTATTATATGCTACTGTAATAAAATGTTGTGTGTGTGTGTGTGTAGGAGATGTCCCTGTTCTCCGTGGTGGACGTGCGGCTGACTGCGGGTGAAGGTCCTCTCAAATGCACCGCCGTGCTGATGAGACCCACACACACACCGCGCTGAACACACACACATGTGCGCACACACATTTTATTTGGTTTGAGCCGTGTCAGGATTTAACTGGACGTATTTCATATCAACACACACATCAGTTAATCAGTTAATATGTGACGATGTATTCCACGTGAACAGTGTGTGTGTGTGTGTGTGTGTGTGTGTGTGTGTGTGTAAGACGTAAACACCGTGGTTAATCACGTTTCTGATTAACACACCGTTAATGACATCACTTTTACTCCTGCACATTTTTAACCCTAGAGTTTGTAACGTAACTGGAAACTCTGTGAAGTGTGACGTGTTCTTGTGACCCGAGGGTGCCAGGATTTATGTTTGCCGTCGTGTCTCGACTACAGGTTTATCTTTTTTTTATTTATTTTTTTTAATGTAGTGATTTTTAACTGAAACAAACCTCATCAGACATTCTGGAGGTGATTACCCACAATGCCGTGGTGCCGTCTGTTTACAGTAAACACCCGAAACTCCCTTCGTAAACTGAACTGCACGTTTCTTTTCTCCTGAACCTCAGCTACAGCTTTTAGTTTTTAACTTTAACTCTAAAGCTGCACATCATCCAAGTCTGTCAGATGGTTAAGTTCTCCCAGTGGGAGGAGTTTAAATATCTAAATATTTTTTTCTTTTAACACAGATTTGTGTAATGCTCATTGTCGATGCACATCATGACGTCGCCGTGCCTTTTTATTTTTTTATTTTAACTCCATGCTTCAGGGAAATGTTTTTGGTGTTTAAAAAAAAAACAAAACTAAAGAGTTTTAATTTGTGTTAACGATGAACTGTGCCTGAGGAGAATTAAATTATTTCCATTCAGAAAAAATGTGCCATCTGTTTGAATTCTTTGATGATCTATGATTGTACAGAAATATAAGTTAAAATACAGTATTATAGAGAAATAGAAGTTATACAGGATACACAAACTAGCGATAAAGTAGCTTAGAATTGATGGGAACAGCGTAATGCCACAGTTTGGCCAGTAGAGGTCAGTGCTGACTTTGATTTTAGCCACTGCTGAGTTCAGTAGATAAACTAGTTCCGAGATTCAGTAGTACTACTAGAGTTACATGACAGCATTTGGCAGACGCTCTTATCCACCAACTTGGTGATCGCGGGATTTGAACCTGGGACCTTCCGAACCGGTCCAACACAGAGGTTTTCCCTGGAGTACTGGATTAAGAAGCTTTTGATCATGATGATGATGATGGAGGAAGTACAATGTGTTGTAACATTCAGACCAGAAGTCTCACGCCCGTCAAGGCCACTCCATACACCCCCTCCTTTAAGGGGAACCCTGAGACTTGAGGCATGAACTGCGGTTCCTCCAAGCAGAAATGAAAGATATTGATGGCGTGCTTGTCGTCCATCTCCTTCACACCTTCACTTGTAATCCTCACAGTCTGCGCTTGTCATCCGCCTTGTTCGTTCCATTTGGAGGCATCATGCGTTGTGCTCGTTGTCCCTCGTATCCATGTCTGCTCGTAGGTGCATCTGCTAATAAACCTGGGTGTCTGCATTCATCGCCCATCGTGTTCTGGTTTCCACTTATAGACCTTGTGGTACAACCAGATCTGGAAAAAGAAAACAACAACTGATGAGCATGCACCACAACAACTCCAACTGGACGCAAAAAGGATCGACAAGCACAAAGCAGTATACCTCATGTCAGTGCCTCTGGCCAGAGGAATCGCAGTCACAGTCCGTAGGCACACCTTACAACCGGTCAGAAAATTCACATTCAGTGCTCAACTTTTGCCTCATTTGCACACAGTTGGAGGCATCATGTTTAGTCTCCATCATTCATCTCTTTCGCATTTTGTGCTCGTCGTTTGTCTCATTTGCTTTTGTAGGCTTTGTGGTCTGCGCTTTTAATCTGTCTGGTTTGCAGTCCGTGTGCATTGTTTGTCATGAATGAGATCAACTATGAGCATGAAACACAAAGCTTCAAAAATCTGTCCAGATTTTTCTTTTCATTTTCATTGAAGCTGCTTTAAGACAATGAACATTGTTAAACGCGCTACATACATATAATTGGATTGGATTGAATTGTCCGCCTCGTGTCCTTGCCTCCACTCATATAGGCTGCGCGGTCCGTGCTTGTCGCCCATCTCATTTCGTGCTCGTCTTCTGGCTCACTCGTGTCTGGTCCAGACATCATGTTTAGAGCTCAATGTCCGCCTCACTCGCATCTGGTCCAGACATGGCCTTCCATGTTATTTGTCCCTCTTTTTTCTGTCCAGTCAAAAGAATCGTGTTTTGTGCTCATTGTCGGTTTTGTTTCGTGAGGTTGTAGGGTTAATGCTCTGCTCTCATTGTCCATCTCGACCACATCTGTTTGTACGGTTATCTGCTTGTAACTCTTGTGGACTGACCAGACGTGAACGACACCTCTGCACAGATCATACGCCTCACAGTCTGCGCTCACCATGGCTTATTTGCGCCTTCACTAGTAGGCCTAATGGTCTGCGCTCGTCGTCCAGCTCTCTAATATCTACGTAATCTGTGCTAAAAGACAGGAATACAGAAAAAGGAACACATTATGAGCATTAGTTTAACATTTAATGTTTTACAGTGACAGTAATGAGACACACTTACTTTTAGATCATGTGATCAAGATCGTGTGTGTGAACACTTCCTTTTGCCTTTTTCTATAAAACCCATCTATCTATCTATCGTAAACACACTTTTGCTCATGTGATCATTTACATTTTCCTTCCATTATGACATTAACACCACTTCCATACAGGAAACAGAGAGGCGCCAATCGCCTGTCCTTCGGGTTACATTCTACGTGTGCCAACACAAAGACAAAAAATAATGATAAAACTTCACAGGAGGACATCATTACACCTTGATATTGACGTAATGATCTTAAAAGTATTACTAAATTAATACAGAGGAAACCCATCCATCCAGAAAAATCCAGATTATCATGATTAATGCCTGAAATCCTGGCTGTGTTCACACTGTCTTCATAGTACATGAAGGTTGAGCAGCGTCCATTGTGAAGATTGTGCTCTCAGTACAGATCCCAAGGCCATTGCAATGTAGCGGACATATGTAGTAAAGATAAAAGTCTGTTACTTTTAGTAAAATCAACATAAGAATGAATCTAAATTAGATTAGATTAAAGTACAAAAGTCAGTGAAAGCCAAATGAAATGCAATTAGTATTTAACCATTAGTGCATAAGTGGATTGTTTACAATAAATAACAAATGCAGTAAATGACGCTATGGGAACATCTGTACAGAGGTGAGAATGTCTTATGTACAGAAGGGGCAGTAGGTAATAAGGATATTGTGTATATTATTATATAATGTCATGTCATATAATTTTTACATTAAGCCTTTAATGATGTTGTTAATAGTAGTTCTGACTGTACAAATGACAATATATTGCTGTAAATGCAGAATAACGTCAAGCCGCATGGAAGAAAACCATTATGACTGTGGCGACTCTACCATAAAAAGCACCCAGTCAAAATGACCCAAAGAGCACATTGAGGACTAATCAGTGAGGTCAAGAAACAACCCCGAGTGACAGACAAAGATTTGAAGGCATCATTGGAACTGGCAAAACAACTGTATTCATGAGTCTACAGTATGTAAAGCATTGAACACAAAGGATGCCGCTGCTTACTAAAGAGAACATTATTGCATGTCTGAAGTTTGGGGAAGATCACACTGACACTCCACAGCAGTTTTGGAAAAACGTTTTTGTGCACTGACGAAATTAAGATCGAACTGTTGGAAAAGAAGACGCAGCTCTACATCTGACGTAAAAAGGGCACGGCATACCATCATAAAAACATCACCCCAACCGTTAAGTATGGTGGAGGAAACATCATGATTTGCTGCATCAGGGCGTGGCCGGCCTGCAATCACAGAGGCGAAGATGAATTCTCAAGTGTATCAAAAAATTCTTCAGGAAAATGCGAGTCAGCTGAAACTGTGTAGAAGTTGGATGATGCAACAGGACAATGACCCAAAACACTGGAGCAAGTCCACAACAGAACGGCTTCAGTAAAACAAAATCCGCCTTTTGGAGCGGCCGAGTCAGAGCCCAGACCTCAACCCAATACGGATGATATGAAATGACTGGAAATGACACATGAGATGTCCAGAGATGATGAAGGAGATAAAGCAGTTTCTTCTGAAGGATGTGCAGGTCTGATCCACAGCTACAGGAACAGGTTGAGGTTCAGTGGTGTGAAGTAACGAGTTACCTTTTCACCCGTTACATTTACTTGAGTAAAAAAAAAAAAAGACTTCTATGAGTAGTTTTACTGCACCATATTTTTACTTGAGTAGATTTGTGAAGAAGAAACGCTACTCTTACTCCGCTACATTCAGCAACACTCGACTTGTTACGTTCCTAACCATTTATTCTACACTTCCAGCCGGTGGATCTGCATGACTGTTTCACCAATCAGATGCAGCAAGAATCAGGTCTTCAGGCGGTCTTCTAGAAATTCATCCTTTTTGTGAATCCGTCCTATACACGCTCCCTGTGCATCTTTCGCCCATAAATCCATGCTGGTACGAGTAGGATCTTGCGGTTAGTGTACGATCTTGTGGTGAGTATAGAATGCTTTGTTGTTTCTGTGATTATATACACTAATAAATAATTATAATAATTCTAAAAAAAAAAACAAAAAAAAAAACGGACTTTACGATTGAAACAGTTACTCAGTACTTGAGTATCTTCTCACCAAATACTTTTTTACTCTTACTTGAGTAATATTATTTCGAAGTACATCTACTCTTACTTGAGACCATTTTTTGGTCGCCAAGGGGGCGGGGTCAACCAGTTATTAATTCCAATGGTTCACTTACTTTTTCCACTACCATTTTGAATGTTGAATGAATGTGTTAACTAAAGACATTAAAGTTCAGATTTTTTTTTTTGTTTCAGTTCTTTTCTGCGTCTGTTTTATAACGTGAATGATTTCTTTGTACTCCACTGTAGACGTGTCCAGAAACATATCTTTTTGCACCCAGTTTATCAGTCGAATGCTTTGGGCGTGGTTGATCAGATCGGATTTGCTGTATTTTTTCACGATGTCTTTAAATCCTCTCTTGTAGTAATCATTTCTGTCCTTTACTTTAAGTCCAGGCTCACATGTCCTGTAATGATGATGTATACCTGAGAAAGACATACAGTGATAATTCAGATCATTTCAGCCACTATAATACACTTTATTTCAAAATATTTAAAAGACAGAAACTGGGTGTACCGAGATTACTCCAGATGTTTTCCGAGCATTGAGGATGGGCCATCATTAAGGAGAGCTTCAAAGCCTTTTCTGTATCTCCACTTGTGAAGGTGCTCGTCAGGAAACGTCTAAGGAACGTGAAAATGAAACAAGTACATGGATCAGTATTAAAAGAATAAATGCAACCGAGTGCAGCATTAGAGACAAACCCAGATGTTGAGATGACGAGACCTGCATGCTCTGGACTCGGTGCTGTTTCCGCTGCTTAGTGCACGGCGGTGATCAGAGTATAGTGTGTTCATACAAAGCTGCATCTTTTCACTTGGGTCGTGTTTCATTTTCAACATGAGGTAGAACATTTCGTTGTGGTTTTTGTCTAATGAAGAGGAAATCTCAGGGTTTGTTTTGATGAGGTGAAGGATTGTAGTCCATGTGCTTTGTGGTGGGATGTGCTGCGGCTCCACCACTCCTGCTGTGGGCTTCTCAAGGTCTAAAAGCCTTCAGAGGATCGCACACAAGATGAGGATTTAATATTCTCATTAACAATTAATTGGATTTGACTCTTGTTGTGACTACATGAAAACACATTTATGAATAAGCCTTGTCTTGTATTTTCAAACTATTTTATTTCATACAAGAATAAAATTACTAACATAGTAATAATACAATTTTATACAGGTATAAATTTACCCCTTGTGGTCGCCCACTTTTCCCAGCTTGTATTCCTCAATAATTCTTTCCGCTGGCTTGCCTTTAGTGTACTTAGTGTACTGTTCCATATTAAAATCTCTCGGTGCAGTTTGGATTGTAAATTTATTCAAGCTATTGGTCATGTTGAACATCTTCTGGATCTTCACAGCATCTACATACTTATATGGTTTCAAAAGAATCTGTAAGAGAAAAAAATATCTACCATTTATGTCCTTGTTAAAGGATTTCTACAGTTTTCACAGACAGTCAAAGGTAAAATCTTATCTCGAAAGGGCCGATGTGGTGGCAGGTTTTCACAGCTACACTATGTTTTTATTTAAAATCTTTTATCCTAAAATTTTCAGCAATATGATCTACTGTACACTAGTGCTTATACTGGATTGGACTGCACGGGCCAGCCTTCGCCCACCATGTGAACCAGTAAGCCTTGGCCTCCCTTGACCCTGATGCCGGTTCACTGGTTCTCCTTCCTTGGATCAGTTTTGGTAGGCCCTGACCACTGCAGACCAGGGGCGCACCAAGAGCAAACCCACCAAGCACAACCAGGCACAACATGCAAACTTCATGCACACAGAGGTGGGACTCAAACTCGGACCCTGGCGGTGCAAGGCGACAGTGCTGCCACTATTCATAACTGTTGCACATATTGTATGTAATAATCTCCCTCATACCACTCTCCATAACATTTTGCACACATCAAACCAAGAATATCATAACCATGGCATACTATTATCTTCTTTTATTGCATGCATCCTGTAGCTACTGTAAGAAGGGCCATATTGTACAGCAGCTGTTGAGCTCTTGAGCTGATGTCGCTCAATTTGCTGAAAAGGCAACTAACAATGGCAGCTAACAGCTTCAAATAGGTGACTACATGCATGGACGTATGAGTGATACACATGCATTGCATGAGCTCCTAAGCACTAAAGAAGCTAATCAGCTAATGTCTAGCAACTATACACCATGTTCTTACTTACCTCCTCACTGACTTTCCTATGGAGCTCTTTAGCTTTCTCTAGCACATCATCTTTTGGGTTGTTAGTTGTTGCTTGGATGACAGCATGAAAAAGACAATTCTGATTTAAGGAATTCACAGTTTCTCGTGAGCCATCAGGGTGGATGATATCAATGTGACCACTGTGTGGAACATCTTCTGCCTTAAGGCTATGTTTCAACTTAGTCAGTATTCCCTGATTTCTGTAAAATGCAGAAAAAATCATGGAGAATATATTTATTTGAAAAACGTAATGTCTGCAAGTGATATCATCAACCAAATGTATAAATACAAGTTAAATAAAAGTAAATGAAGTTTTGCAGGCCTACCCTGGAGAAGTCCGAGTTGTTTTTGTCAGCATGAGTTTGATAATGCCCGCTGTTGGGTCAGTTCCTAGGTAAGTCTCCTCTGTGAGAAGTTTTCCTCGATCATCTACTACAGTTATACAAATTCCTTTTCCTTGCAGCAAGTCACTCTTTGTAAGGACATGGACTTCTAAAGCTGTTGCTGGCTTTTCTTCATCGGTTATGTTATTAGCATAACGCCTTACCTCATTTAGTTCTTCTTCAGTCAAAGGCCTTTCCTCACATTCAATGATTGATTTCAGATTATAACAATGCTGCTGATTGTCAAAGAAACTTTGGGTTTCATTCCTTCCCAGCAAATTAGTAACCACGTTTACAGTAACAGTGTTTAATCTTTTCATAAATGTCTTTGTAAACATGGATGTGGCAAAACCAGAAAAACTCTCCACCATGGATTGGGAAAGAATTTCTGAAACTAAGTCAATCAGTTCATCTTTAAGACGTTCCACATCTTCAAGTTTGTCCCTTCCATCATTATCGTATGTCTCAAATATTTGATCTTCTTTAATAGACTTTAAAAATGCAGGAACAAAGTTCCCGTCAATGGTCTGTTTGGTAGGAATGGCGGAATTCATTTTGTAAATGGAGGTGGACAAGCTTGCAGTACTCAAAAGTGTCTTAATACAAGTATAAGGTTTGCGTGCAACAAACACTGCTGCCATGTCCCACAGTTGTGACAGTGTTTGAATGTTTTTTTGGACTTGGTTACAGTTTATTATCAGGCTGCTAATGATATTTTTAGTATTACAGTCAACATACTCAATAATTTGCTTCTCCAGGTTTTTGCTAATCCTGTAGCTAGACTCTTTATTTAAGGCAGCCTTTGGGATTCCTGAGCTGATGAAATCCAAGAGTGCTTGAACAAATTGTTTATTCTGTCGCAGTGCTGAACATATAGAATTCTTGAAAGTAAGTCGAAATCCTTGCTTGAAAGTTTTTTTAACTGTTGCATCAGTTTTGTTCAAAGCTGTGTTAACCCCGTGAATAGCCAATTCCTGTAGAGCATACACACTTGCTTTTTGTAAGTTCATTTTAGCCATGTTGGATGTGATGTTCTTCAGGAAAACTAATGATGCTGAAGCTTTAACTGTCGTACAATTAGACATGAACAGGGTTCTTCCTGAACGGAGGGCACTCCGTGCTATATTTTGTAATGATTTAGTGCCACTTAAGATACCATTTCCTGCACTTGTCACAGATGAGAAAGATCTTTTGAAAACACTGAATCCTCCACAAGCCAAAGATGTTCCTACACTTAATGCTTTAGATATCGCCCATGATGCCCAATTAAAATCACCATTTATCATACCCATGACTCCCCTGATCATGTCAGACACACCATCAGAGATCAAAGGGAGAGCAAATGAAGATATGGAACCAGATGTCAAGGCACACATCAGAACTCCCACTACAACCTGAACCACACCGAGAAAGCAACAAATCAGGGCATCAAATGAGAACTTGGGCTTTTCCTTCAGTTCAAACATGACTGCAAGGCCATAATTACGAAAGAGACCAAGTTCATTAGAAGACACAAAATCCTCCTTAGCTGATAAACTGTAAAGAGTCAAGTCCACAGTTATGAAGTCTCCTTTGCCTGATCCAAGCAAGTCAAGTATTTTTCTAATATTTTGCTTCCATGAGTTAAATATGTTCATCCTTGCCTGCATTTGTAATTGAAAGTTACAGCTGCCATTGTGGTGTGGTTCAAAATCTCGAGACACAGACAAGTAATAGAAGCTTAGTGTGTTGGTCATTTCTAATACATAAACATCTATGGCCTTCTCTGCGTCCTCAAGTAAGGAACATGCCTCACTTTTGTAGCCCTTTCTAGCCATGTTAATGGTAATGTAGGCCTGGTTGTACAGTGCAACAGCTCTGTAGTAGCTGTCTGACTCAGAGGCTCTTTCCCAATAAAAATTTGCTCCATAATCACACTTGGTTTTGTTTTGAATATGCAGGGCAGTTCGTCCTAAAGCCTGCTGGATGTGATCATAAAAGTTTTCACTCTGACCTTGTAGAAGTTTGTTACTTGTATCCTGCAAATGCTGCATGAGGTCTTTTTTCAGTTCAATGATGTTGTTCTGTATGTTCATCTGTTCCGTGTGAAGAATCAGCCACATACCCCATGACTCCTTCAAAGCGTTCAGTGCTGGGTAATAGTCCATCTTACTTTGAAAGGACTCGAAGTAAAGAGGGACATCTTTTACTTTTGCTTCAAAGAGGTCAGTCTTCTCTTCTGTACTGTAATGCTTGTCAAAGTCACTTATGAACTGGCAAAATGTGGAGAACAGCTCTTCCTTCATTTCAATTTCAGCTAATTTGTCCTTCTCCATGTCTTTTATTCGATTAAGCTCAAACTCTTCTCTGAGTTCCCTCATGACTTCAATAGAATGACCTCTGTAGGCCATGGGTAGACGATCATGGTTCAGGATTAATTGGACCATTCCCGGTGTGCCTTTTCGACCTGTTCGTCCAAAGACCTGTTTCTCGACTCTGCGGTTATTGGGGAAGTAGGTGAGTAAAACAAAGAGACCACCGGCATCATTAACATCCTCTGTTACCTTAATGTCTGTCCCTCGTCCTCCAAGGTTGGTGGTGATGATGATATGACCCTTGTTGAACTCCTCGTTCTCTATGTTGTGACTCTCGCTCATCGTGTACATGGTGACTGAATGTTTGGTTTCCGCTGCCATTTTGTCATTGAGTTCATTTGCTGTGTTGACGTCCTCACACACGACTAACACCACCTGTCCTCTGTTAGAGACTTTTGAGACTGTGGCACAAAGAGTTTGCATCCATCGTTCTGTACTTCCCCTTACCTGGACTGCAGGGAGCTCAGTAATCTTCTGCTGCTGATGAGACGGTATGACGTAGCTGTCGGTTTTGTAATGCCTTGCCAGGAAATTCTTATCTGCATCTCCCCCCAGTGTTCCAGAAACACCAAATATCCCTTTCCCACTGAGATATCTTTTAAAGAAATGTGAATTTGACATGTAGTTTGTCACATTTGATAATGGCGATAAAGATAACTGATGCTTCAACTCCAGAAACTGTTGTAGTCCTTCACCCCACCGTTTCCTTTTCTCCAACATTCCACTGGCCTGAAAATCTACTGGGATTATTGCATGGTACAGGTGTTGATCTTCTTCATTAACGTCTATTCCCTGAGCACTAAGAGATCTCTCGATCATGTATTCTCTGCCTTTGGTCATGTGAATGGCCTTCAGTGCATTCTCAACAAACACTGGCAGCTGATTTTCCAGGTATTTCTCTAAAAAGGAAGGGATTACAAGAGTATCTTTTTCTTTTTCTGAACTGCCTTGTTTAGAATATTTAATCTTGGATCTCAACTCGCTAATGGTGGCTTCAACAAACAAATCTTCAGACAAGATCTCACAAGCTTTTCCATTTTCCAATAACAGCATGTTGATATTTTGGTCAGTTTTTCTCTTTTTCTCTCCAAGCTGAATGGCTTTTCTAGTTTCTGACTGATATGTGTAACAATTAAATGCCACCTTGTGCTCCATTCCTATCTCAAGAATACTGAGCAGGTCATATTGTTGTTCTATCCCAGTTTTGGCCATGATATTCTTCCATGTCTCATTTTCCATGGTTCCATGCTCCTTTCCTCCTTCATCATTAATAGAGACCTTCAAGTTTTCAAAATCTTCCTCTGAGTAAAAGCCTAATTCAATTCCTGGCAACAAAATTTCCAGTGGTGAAAATGTCTCATTTGTATCTGAACCAATCATTGATATCAGAGCAGCTGTGTGAAAATTCTGAACTCTTGTTGTCCACATGATATCTCCTGTTTCTCCCACCTCAATTGGTCGACATGCAGATACCTTAGCCCAGATGCCTGCAAGAACCTGCTCCAAATGCTGGAGGCCACTGCACTCATGGGACAGAAAAGTTATTTGAACTCCATTATCCAAGGTCATGTAGTCCACCTCATCCACAAGGACCAGTTCAAACCTTCTGCCACCTCGGGTTGTTTTCTTCTCAAACTCTTGTTTCAGTGTATCTGCTGCAAAAGTCCCAACTGTACTGTAAATAATTTGTTGTCTGTATGCTTCTTGAGTCAGTTTCTCTAGTTCTTCAGGTGAGACATCATTCAGCATTGGAGGAACAGCAGACGATGTAATGCCAAACATGTTGTACAGTCCTCTCCATTCCTCTAAATCACGATAGGCAAGGACCGGGGAGCTTGTCACAACATCCACCATTACACCCCGAATGGCATGGATTGTAGCAAGCATGGCTAAGATACAGGATTTCCCTTCACCTGTCCCAATTTCAAGGAGACAACCTGTATGGGTTTGTGACTTCGGCAGTAGGAAAACAATCAAAGTTGCAAGTTGAGTTAATCTGGGAAGATATCCTTCAATTACTATTTTATTTTTACCCTTTTGAACTGTGACCACGGAGCACATTTTTACTGCCACCGACATTCCCACTACTACAGTTTTGAGAACTTGTCGGTCTGGATTGTTAAAGTCCAGCTCTTTTACCATTTTCTTTAACTCCTGGATTTTGTCTGGAATGAGAACAGCTGTGTTGTGGTTAGGAAGCTCTATTTCAAGATATCTCAGAACATCCTCTAGTATTGTCAGGACATTCTCAGGGTAGTTTTCTTTGTGCATTTCACTAATGATAGTATCAGCATTTTTGTCTTTCTCTTTTTCAACATAATTTTTTATCCATCTGAGGGGATCAGGTGAATCCAAAGCAGGGACGACATTTCCATACTTCAGCTTGTAGGTCTGTGCAATGTGAAGTACTGACTGCACTTGTTTTTGGTCTTTGCCAAAAACCTTCCTCATGAAATCAGTTATTTCTGCCAGTTTCCATGTGTTGTTAAATGCAATCTGACACAGAATTTCTTTACTTTCTGTAGACAGGTGCAGATCAGTTTGAAGAACGCTCTGTAACAGATTAAAAGCAAGTGAAGGATGGTCATGTTGCAACTGTTCGAGCAGTTCCATGAGAAAGTCCCGGTCATGTTTATATGTGTGGTCATCCTCATTCTTCTCAAAAACTAAACACATTACGGCCTCGAGTAGAGTCAGTCTATCATGTAGCGGCAGAGACTCATAACCAACTGCAGTGTCAAAGGAAAACACACAGCTACTGGACAGGTTGTGTTTCTTACAGAACTCCACCATTAACTCATTTTGCAGAGTTTTCATTCTGTCTGCTAATGTCTCTTCTGAGTCGTCATCATCAGTGATCTGATATTCTAACACAAGTTCCATGAACCTCTTCTTTATTTCTGGAACCTGTATGAAATAAATCACATAACAGTCCTCATCTGAAGCACATGTTAAACTGTAGATAATATTTATCTTCAAGCAAGACTCAAGAACATTACAATATCATTTCAAGGTGTTACCTCATCTTTAGCACTGCCAGCTTCTAGTGGGTGTTGCATTATATGAGTTTGGTGATGAAATTCATGGCCTCTCAGCTTCTGATTCTGCTTCAGTGACTCTGTGGCTTGTGAAAGCTTCTTAGCAGCAAGCTCACTTTCCCTTTTAATCTGTTCCTCAATTCTTCTTTCACGTTCGGCCTGGGCCTGACGCCGCTGCTCTTCATTGCGCCTACGATTTTCCTCTTTCTCTCGTGCATCATCTTCAATTCTCGCTGGTTAAAGAGAATATTATAAAAAAGAAATGATTAAATATATTAAAAAGACATCAGTTGGGTCATCATAAGAATGTATTTAACATGCTGCATAAGCAATTTTCCAGGTTGTCCCATAGCAACACGTAGCTTTGGGCACTGTTTTTTTTATTTATTATTATTTACTTTTTTTGCTGGACTAAGACCTGTTGTCTAGGTTCGTCTTAAGTTATGTCCTGTAATCCATGTTAGCCATGTATAAGCTCTGCATGGTTGAGTGTCACCTGCATGTGGAGAGAAGCCCATGAAGTCAACATCTATTAGTTTATGCTTTGGTGTAATTTATGCTGGCAGGGGAGAGAGAAAGACCCAGGCTGTGCAACACAGAAGTGCAAGAGTGTGTCTGTATGCATGCGTGTGCACTCAAAGCCCTGCTTTGCTCACAGGAGAAGGACCAACAGTTACTGCAGATTCTCCTGCAGCTGCACTCCAGAGGTGCACCAGGTAGGGACACGACCAACACCATGGTGGCCAAGAATGGGCCAAACAACAAAGCCAAGCCTTCTTTGAGTTTGGACTGGCAATATTGGTCTGGCTCAAACCCAATGGGCAGCCTGCCTGCTGCTACAATTATACTCTACTCTGTTGAATCCAATCATGCAGTGGGTAACTCTTACCCCCAAAGGAAACCAGAAGCACGTCTGTGAGATGACATTTGAAGGAAGTCTCAATTTGTGGACGAATGTACCATGTGACAGTATCATGAGTGCTCAAGGAGATATAAATATAGACCATGGGGAATTCAGGGTGTAATTAAACCTCAGTTCATGAAAGCCTGATTTGAGGAATACTTTCAGCAATGTACACTATGGTGAAAGCAATGTGAGTTTATAGCAATATGCACAAATATGCACTAGTTCCCATCACCATTCAAACCAGGGGAGGTTGAGTTGAGGTAGTGATTAGTCCTTGCACCATTAGCTCACACCGCATGAGGGCATTAGTGCTAGTTATGATGAACTATGCAACCGATAACCATTTCTGCATGCAGTATTGAAGAATCTCTTCCCCTCGGTTATCTCCTGAGTCAAGTTTGAAATCTAGCAGCATCCAGATGCAGCCACACGATCCACTTTATGCGTTTCTGCATTTTGTGTTTTTGCATTTTTGTTTTGATACTGTTGTTCACTGTCTTTTGATTCATGGTTGTGTTGTTCTGTTTTTTGTTTATTTTATTGTTTATGTTACTGATCTGGGCAGCGTGATGACTTAGTGGTTAGTACTGTCACCTTGCACCTCCAGGGCCCGGGTTCGATTCCCTCTAGGTTCATGGAGTTTGCATGTTCTCACAATACTCGGTGGGTTTCCTTTAGGTATGTCGGTTTAATCCCACAGTCGAAAGACGTGCAGATTCGGCTAACTGGCATTCCCGAATGGACCACAGTGTGTAAATGAGTATTTGAGTGTGTGTGCCCTGCAGTGGTTTGGCACCCTGTCCAAGGTGACCCTGCCTCACTCCCGAAGTCTCCTGAGATAGACTCCAGGTCTCCAGGATACAGTGAATGAGTGTTACTAATCTGTTCTTGATTCTTCTGTTCATGATTTGTTTTTGATTTTGTGTGTTTAGATAAATATATTAAAGTCATGATTTGTACTTTGACCTAACCTGTGAATGTGTTATAAATTTAATGTGTTATAGCTGTATATCAATTACTTCTATAAATAATCATTAAATGAAGCATTTTCTTTAATCCATGTGAATTACACTGATGGGCTGCTCCACAAATAGCAAATAAGATGGAAGTAAATTTTCCTAAGTCAGATGAAGACATATTCTTTTAGTAAAGAAGTGATACTGTACCATAATTTGGGCAAGTTGGTTTCTTCTTCTCATAATTAAAGTTGCAGTCCATATGAATCTCCAAGTGGTCTCCACTCTCTCGAATTGTGAAACAGGGGTCATCTCTTGGGTCAAATATGTACCACAGATCTGGATCTCTGCAGCACTCAGTCTCTGAGCACCATCCATATTTCACTCGTAAGTAGATGGTTTGGCCCCAATTGATTAAAAGAGTTTGGCTTTGCTGTGTCTTTTTGTAAGGGTCAGCAGCAAACTAAATATATAGAAACACATGTTCAGTCATGTACGGTTTAATAAGTAATGAATCTGTTCAAATATTAATAAAAGTGAAATGTAAAATCAATTTCATTGTATTACATAATTGCTTAATTGACGTTCCTGAAAATTCATTATTAATTATTACATCAGCACCTCCACTATTTTTCTTTAGAAAGGACAATATAAAAATCATCAGTGACTTTGTATATGTACAGCATTGTTAGACTGCACCACTGTTTGGTTAGAAAGTATTGATCAATTCTCTATCACGGCAGCACTGGCAGGTCTATATTAGCGCTCTTGTAGATGAGATGTTACCGTGGAAATCATGATGTTTTAGAACATCACCTGCTGCACATCACCATAAGCACCATGTAATCGCTTTCATCTAACGTAACCGTTGGAATGGAAGGAGTCTTCCGTGTCTGTGCTTTGTTTCCGTCAGAGGCTTAGCTACCAGGACAGAGGAGTTTTTACTATCCTCAAACATGACAAGCTCTGACTTTTCTTTTCTTTTTGTGTTTCTAAAGAAATCCAATTAGCATATTTGTTGGTAAAACAGTTTTAGATCCTTAAATATAAAGTAATGGTTGTGTTCACATTACTGTTCTGTATCGGTCAGAAAATAGCCATGGTGTCTGGATCTCGATGCAGCAGGTCCAGTTGTAGGCCGTGTGATTGTCCACAGTTATTTCTCCTCCCAGGAAGCCCATTCTAAAACGCCACAGGTCACAGCTGTTAGTCTATGAAGCATTTATGACAGTAATAATAATAATAATCATTTATATTTTATTTTGTTTTAAATCAGGCACACCTAATACCAATAAAACTATATAGCTTATTGTAGGCCAATATTAAATACAAACATTCGACTCTATTAATTATTATAATTGATTAACAAAGCAATTAACTAGCAATCTAGGAGCAAAGTCCTCAAACAATTAATTAACTAATTGTACTTTCTCTTTACACTTCATAGTGACCTTTTTGCATTAAAGGAGAAGGTAGTCTTTGCCCCTTTAGAGGAGAACACTACAGTGTTACCTCGGTGTTGTATTCAGGGGCGTCATTAGCTAAACTGTGTTTCCTGGACCTTTGCTTTATCACAGACTCTTATTTTGAACTCAATGTATCCATGTGTTTGTGTTCATATCCTTTCTTTTCATTGCATTTAGGTAATTTCTCCTGGTCCTCAATAGTGTCACTATGTAAAGTACCTCTGCTTTTCGGTTTCTTGCTTTGTACTGCGGTTACGTTGACATTTTCTTTTATTACAGGTTAATGGAGGTAGCTCCTGGCCATGTTCTTGCAGTTGAGAACATATATACAGTATATTTATTTATTTATTTCACGTGAACATGTTTAACAAACCTATATACCTGCCACATAGCTCAACCTTGACCGTGTGCATGGTGTGGGTCCTCCTCCTACCTTAATGTGGCTGTAGGACCCTCAAGACGTTTTCTTCTCGTTCCTTCATCAGTTTTGGTGGGACCTCCATTGATCCATTGTAATGTCACTGTGGTGCTCCAACATCATGGCCTTTACAGTGTACACCCTGGTAGAGCTAATGTTGTGGAAGTTCTTCTGTCCCCCTCTCCTGATCCATATGGCTCCAGAGTGAGATCCTCTACATGCTTCTGTAAGAACACTACAGAAATCTTTACATCAGTAACATGCAGTATTGAAGACGTCATGAACTTTTCCAGTACCAAACTGGAACCATTAGGCAAAAAATAAGGTTTTGAAGCCAGGCAATTTAATAAACATTGATGGAGATGATAAACTAAGTACATCAGATCAGCACCTAGAGTAGATTCTTCTAAACTAGCAGATATTACACCACTAATTGAGAAAACCGAACCTTGACCCATATCACCTCTCCAACTACAGGCCGATATCAAACCTCCCCTTTATCTCTACGAAAAGGTAGTGGCGGTGGGCTATTTTTATCGCTATATACACAGAGTTTCGGTTAATTTACTGACGCACTCAAGTTAGTGCACCCTGTTTACTTTCATCATTTAAAAAATCATAAGGGTTTCAACGAAAAAGAACGAAAAAGTCATTGTGAGTGCACTTAAATAAAAGTGGAGTCTTATAAGGCTTGTTCACACACTGTTCTCTTGCGGAGATCAAAGGCGACATTCCCCTTTTTAAAGTCTCTGGGGCGCGTCACATCACCCCGCTCGCGTGCCACTCTCCTTAGTAAACTCCCCGGCGAGATGCTTTTTAAAGTCCAGTTTCCCCCAACAGACCCCGAGAAACACTCCCCGCTGTGTTTGATAGCGCGGAGAGAAGCTCGGGATCATTAGCGCCAATAGTTCACCAGTTGTCTAAAGGCTCACTGTGTTAACATTTACTTTACTTAAATTCGATACTAATAAAATTTAATTCTACATTCGTACTGTAATTTTAGTATTGTTATTATGAATTCGTTTAAGTACAATGTTACACATGATTTTATTGATTTATCCGCTACGACGTGCAGCTCTAAAGGAGCTGCGGCTCATTAATCCTTGAGAGAATGAAATAAGGTCTGACACGTCGGTCTATAGTTATATAGCGCCACTCAGTGGTCAAAGCCAGCAACTGCATACCGTCGCCGTGAGGTGCGACGGCGAAACTAGAAAACTGGTCTTCACACATCTGTACAGAGCTACATTTCACTGCATGTCATACTGTGTATGGCCGTGTATGTGACAAATCAAATTTGAATTTGAATGAACTTGAAAACAGTGTAATAATTAGTGTGATAATTAAACATTAGGATGATCTGTGCAGTGATTTTTTTTAAATAATATTTTTGTTACACTAAATTATGACCAAATATTTTAGTTAACCTAAAAATAATCTGTATTTATAGGTGTGACACACACCCGCACACACACACAATGAACCAGAACAGCTTTTCTGCTTAGTTGTTAAGGCTGAATATAATGAGGGCGGGGCGGGGCGGGGCAGAGCTACATGAATAGACAGAGTATAACTATTCATCTCACTGTACAAACAACATTCATTTTACAGTTCATTATGTCCCAGAGTTAAAACATAAAGCACAGGCAACCATTTAGTTAATGCTATGAGGCTAATTATTCTAAATGTTATTATGTTTAAATAATGATGTGGTTTAAAATGTTAAAGTAAATGTATACCAGTGTAGTTATGGGTTAGTGTACAGACTTGAAATCTGCTCTTGCATCTAAAGGACAACATTATAAGTTAATAAAGAGCTTTGCTTGAACATGCGCGCGCACACACACACACACACACAGAATGTAAGCTAGAGGTTAAATCTATGTGTTTAATAAATTCCTGTGATGTTTTTGAAACTCACCGAGTGCCAGTTTATAGCTGACGCTGATGCGTGAAGCAAAAAGTCAACATCAGGATTAACACACGTTCGGTTTTATCTCCTGAGGGCAGAGTGAAAACATGATGACGGCACAGTGATAAGGTCTATCAAAACCTGGCACAAGTAATGAACAATCAACATCAACATACAGTACGACACTTTATACACTCGAGCTTTTACAGATATCACCAGGTCGCCATGGAAATGAGGTGAAATGAAGAAGAGGCGTGGCTTTCATTTCGCATGTTCTCGTATTTCTCCACAGCCCACACTGAGGCAGATAAGCAGGGTCAGAGCTCAGTGGTGTGATCCAGGCACCAGAACGGAGACTATAAAATCATAAGTCATCTCATTGAGACGGCATGAAGCTTCAGCCAAGTATTTATCTGTAGAGGTGTGGTGGACCTGGAATGTTTGTAAAACTCGTTTACAGCGCGTATTTATCACAGTGCCTGCAGTTTACACTGTGAGCCAGAGTCTCTGCCTGTAGAGAAATGATTCTGTACTGGAGATAGGAATGTCCAGGCACGTCAGTCACGAGCCACATTTACATTATATTTACATTCAAAGCATTTGGCAGTCACATGACGCTGACTGTCTAATGTGTGTATGTAAGAGTTGTGCATAAAATACAAACGACATCTTAAACAAAATAATGGTGTAGTTAATTTATAATTCATCTATTGACTCTCATGATTAAGAAAGTAAGACACTGGAACCTTTGTTGCTGAGGTGTGTGTGTGTGTGTGTGTGTGTGTGTGTGTGTGTGTGTGTGTGTGTGTGTGTGTTTAATGAGACTTTAACATACAGTATAGTAAATACATGTATAATATGAATTTTGTACATTATGTACACATTTCTAGGTAAAAGTTAATGTAGGCTTTTTTTGAGAATAAAGGAAACAGAAAAAGAGAAAACAATGGGTTAAACAACAAGCAGGAATCAGTGAGCATTTCATCTCTGTTCAAACATTATGTAGTCCTACACTGCCAACCGGTTTACACACACACACACACACGGACACACACACACACACACACACACACACACACACACACACACACACACACACACACACACACACACACACACACACACACACACACACACACACACACACACACACACACACACACAGACACACACACACCCACCCACACACACATTTTTTAGACTTTTTAGACTAAACCAAAAGTGAAACTGGAAACAACACACAAGCACATTTTAGCTACTTATTTAGCATTACACAGTTTTTATTCATTTATTTTTGATTGTAAAAAATAACAAACTAAGTTACTTACAGATTTACAGCAGTGGAATGTTTGTCTCCTCCTGGATGATTCTCTGGATGACTCTTTTCTAAATGAATCTCTTTGGATGAATCTTTTCTAAATGACTCGCTCTGGGTGACTCTTTTCTAAATGAACCTCTTTGGATGAATCTTTTCTAAATGACTCGCTCTGTATGAATCTTTTCTAAATTATTCTTGCTGGATGACTCATTTGTTAATGACTTTTAATGAATGATTGCTTTATAAACTAAATTAAATCAATTTGATTTTATTTCTATAGTGCTTTTTAAAAGGGTCATTATAGCAAAGCAGCTTTTACACAATCAAACAATTATCAAAATTCATATGAGATGTAAGTAAATGTGTGTGAATCAGAATGATCAGATGGTCCCTCATGAACGAGCCGAGGGCGACGGTGCTGAGGGAAAAACTCCCTGAGATGGTAACAGGAAGAAACCTTGAGAGGAACCAGACTCAACAGGGAACCCATCCTCATCTGGGTGATAACGAGGGGCAGGGATTGATCTGCACTCATACTGTGTGTTAGGAGGCTGGAAGTTCAGTAGAACCAGAGACATGTTTAAGTTCATATGGAGTCTGGTTCGTAATTTTAGGCTCAGTAACTAGGCACTAGGAACTTTCTGTCCTGAATTATTAAGCAGCAGTAGTCACAAGTCCTCAAAGAACAGCTGTCTGCATCAGCCGAGGCCAGGATCACTTTCATGGTAATGTGGAACTGTCCGCGGTCACCACACACATCCCAAACAGACCACACAGGGCTCCATGGCACAAGATCTCCAACCAGAGATGGGGGACCAGGATGAGTCAGACAGGTCCAGAGGACAGAGGGGGTCTGGATCACTGGGAGCTCAGGAGCAGCATTTACACATTGACAAAAGAGAGAAAAAAAGGAGAAGAGAAGCTTCCGAGATACCAGTTAGGTGTGGTAGTGTAAGCAGGGACTCCAGCAGGAATAACTATGACATCATAACTAAAAGGGAGAGCCAGAAGGAAGGTTTGATATCGGCCTGTAGTTAGACAGTTAGGTTTCTTAAATAGAGCTTCAATGACTTCTAATTTAAAAGATTTTGGAGTAAAGTCAACTATTTGAACACTATTAGAGTTAACTGTTTTTAAAATAGCTTATGTTTTTGCTGTCGCTATTTGTTTGAGGAAATATGTAGGTAGAGGATCTCGTACAAACGTTGATGACTTTGCTGAAGAGATGAGTGAAATGGGTTTATTCTTGTAGGGAAATTTTATATATATGTAGATAGGCCTGAAGTTTTTGCCTAATGATTATAATTTTGTTATGAGAAAGTTTATAAAGTCCTCACTACCGCATGTGGAGATTTCTGTAGTGGTCGTATTCCTGGTTAATTTCATTATGTCATTAAATATGAATCTTGAATGTTCTTATTCAAAAATACTTGGAACTCAGAAAAGCAGCCTTTCCAGAAATTCTAAAACCGAAACATCATTACCTGCAATCCAGGTCTGAGACTTGAATTTGGGCCATTAATCAGATTCTGAACAATGGGATTTGAGAGTAAGCTAGGTACTTCAAAAGATCTATCAGACATTTGAACAATTTTAAGAATTTATAAGCAAAGGAGAGAGAAAGAGAAAATATGCAAATTAGTCAGTTCAACGTCACCGAAACACAAACAAATGTTTCTGTAGAACTACGCTATAAAAATCTATATTCAAAAAGATACAAATGATTGTGATTTGGACAAAGTAAGGCTCACAGAGGAGCACATTGATTTGCTGACCAGGGTGTTCATAGCTGATTTTCTTCCTGTGTATAATTATTACTCACTGAGAAACACCAGTGAAAGGGTTCAGTGTCTGAACATTACAGACGGAATTTTTTAAAACATCTTATGTGTTGCAGGGACTAAGGCTAGTTTCATTAAAACCCAGTGTAGTGTGTCATTAGCTCTTTTGTTGTATTGTTGTATTGAGTTGTATTGTAAGGCAGCAGCTCTGATACGGGACTGTTCCACATGCAAACAGAACGATAAATCAGCTGTGACATATGATTCACCGCTCAAACCTGTAGTCATGGGAAGTTTGAATCACTTTAGTGACTCAGTTCTTTGAATCTCATTCATCAAAATGAATGAATCTTTTTAAAAATCATTTAGTTCATTTCATTCTTTTGATTAGAAATAAAATTAAATGTTACATTTTCAAGAAACAGACCCCCAATACGTCTACATACAAAAATTTGAGCTCTAGTTCCAATAATGAAAGTATTACAGTGCAGCTAAGGACATATTATGGTAAACATAATGAGCAGCTCACCTCTCACATGTTCTAGTCCGAGTCGTTTGTTCTATTGAATCTATTGCACTGCATAGCGTCTATGGGAGTCACGTGACAAAAGAACAAACGACTCAGGACTAGAAGACTCGCTGAGAACTGCTCAATTCTGTTTTCTGTGTACTGCACTGTATAGTGTCTATGGAAGTCACATAAGAAAAGAACAAACAATGCAGACCAAAAAGACTCAACGCTTTGCGCATGTGTGCCCAGAAGAAACTTAACAAATCACTCTCCGAGACTACTGGTTCTTCTGAGTCATGTTAAAGACTCGTTCAAAAAGAACAAACTGCTTATTGATTATTTCAGCAAATGGCCAGAGGTTGCTTTTCTACCCAGAGTTGACACAGCTGCTGTCGTACAATTCCTGACTTCAATCTACGCCCGCAAGGGAAACCCTAAAGAACTTATCTCAGACAACGGACATCAGTTTATTTCCTTTGTGTTTTTTGAGTTGAGTTTTGTGATTTTCTTAGGGAGAGAGATATACGGCATTTCAGATCTGCTGTATACCATCCACATGCGAATGGAGAGGTTGAGAGATTTAACAGTGTCCTAAAGGGTTGTTGTAAAGGATCGTTCAATTCAGGGAGAGCCTTGGAAATCATTTACCTAGACATTCTGTGTACTCCTCATGCTACCACAGGCGTTACACCCCCAGGGTTGCTCCATGGTCGAAATGGAACAAAACTACAAATCATGGACTATTCTGCAAAACACAGACAAAAACATATTGCAACAACGGGTCGAAATGGAAACAAGACAAAGTCAAATAATACACCAATGCCAGGAGAAATGCCAAAGACTCTAGACTCTAAGAAACTCTGGAAGTTAAGAAAGGTCCCAAAAGTTCACAAAACCAAGGTCTGTTTAGCAGAGGAGAGGGGAGGATTTGTACCTTCTGGATGATGGTAAAATATGGAATGCTTCACGTCTTGCTGGAGTGACAGACGAAAGAGGTACTGACACTTACGAGAACCAACAGTCTGCATCACAAATGGTTAAGCCTTTGAGTGTGCGATTCAGGTCTTCTAGGATAAGGCAGAAACCTATCTGTACCAATAACTGTTTTACATTAGTAAGAAACTGAAGAGAGGTTGAATTGCAAAAAAAAGATAAAACATGTTCTTCATTTAATTGTGTTTCACAGTCCCTGTTTATCTCTGGCTTATTCTGGTATTAAGGAGACTTAGGGCACAGTACAGGCAGAGTGCACCCTGGACAGGGTGCCAATCCCGTCACACTCACACACTCATTCGCATTAACCAGACTGTCTTTGGACTGTGGAAGGAATCCTGAGTACTTGGATGAAACCCACCAAGCATGGGGAGAAAATGCAAACTCCATGCACACAGATCCGTGGCGGGAATCGAACCTAATACCTGGAGAGGTGCAACAGTGCTAACTACTAAGCCATCATGCCTCCTACACCTGCACCAATAGATATTAATGAGAAAATTTAATCTGAATGTTTTGACTGGGATTAGTCCAGATTTTCACTTTGGCTGAAATAACAGCGCTGAAGTGGTAGAAGTGAATTTTAACACGCCGGAGTCGTTTTAAGACAAAACTTCATCTTTATCTGATCTACTTTTTCCATTTCTCATCTGTGATTCTCTCTCTGATTACCGAACAGGGAGTGTGTTTGTCTGAGCACCAAAGAAGTACAGCTTAGTGTAAACAAGGCGTCAGATACTCGACCTTACAGAATGTGATTTCTGTCTATTAATAAGTTAGACAGAGATGTCAGGGTTAACCCCTAGAGGGCGCCTTGCGCCCAGAGACTCTTTTGTGTTTTTTGTAGTTTTTTTTTTGTTAAACTTAATTTCCCAGAATGCACCTCGGTCAGGTCACCTGAACCGAGGTGGCTCATTAGTTTGATGATATATAGTCTGTTTAAGGCCAAGGGGGGGGTTCCAGAAAGCAGGTCATGTGACATACCCGTAAGTTTAAGAGTAAGTTAGTGGATAACCTCAACTTTCGGTTCCAAGAACGGAGGTAACTTTCTGTGTATGTGTGTAACCATAACAACTTGTTTATTTCAGAGGTTTATCGAGCATGACGTGCGCTTTTGATGATGATCCTGTGGACGTGGAGGCACAAATTATGAGAGAGTTATAAGTCCGCGTATTGATGTCTTTTAAGTTCTTAATGATTATTTGAACGAGTGTTATCGGTTTTTAAGGGATACAAGGGTTTGTGACATTAGCATATTGCTAATGTCACAAACCGCATATTGCTAATGTCTGCACTTGGTAAACATTCTGTACATACAGCAGCACTTCAGTTATTAGCGTCAGGACATTTAATGTACAGTGCAGAGCATGTGGGGAAGGTGTGTGTAGAGCCGTTCACACAGTATGTCTGGCACTTAAACACTTCTTATACATGTGTGTACGGTTCCCTGGCCATAAACCTCTGTGTGTTAATAAAGAGGAATTCCACAGAGTGCAGGTTTGTCCTTTGTAGTAAAATCTGTGATGCATATTTACACATAGATTCATCCTACATACACATACACACACGCATGCACACACACACACACACACACACACACACTACTTCCATTACGACTTTCTATTTCATGGTTTCCTAATGTAATTGGTGCACTGATGACACACACATTCCTGTTAAAGCTGCTTCAGTAAATGAGGGAGACGATGTTGGAAATCGATTCATAGCATCAATGTAAAAGGTAACAACTTGATTTTGTGTCCTTAATCCTTTGCCTAAATCATTAAACTCATGACTTTACATCATAGTGGCTTGTGCTGAGCTTCACATCATTGCCACTATAAGAGGAGAGAGACACCCTGCTTGTATTGAGGATGATGGACCAGAGGAACCACTACTGCACACAACAGAGATGGACGACTTTTGAGAGACAGGATTTGTCAAAATTACTTTTATTAAATTGTTTGCACTGGTCTGCTGTGCAGTTCATTTCTTTATTTCCTGAAAAACAATGAAAGTAAAATGAAATAATGTCTGTGTTTTACATTGCTTTATATACACAACACTTTTAATATGCAACAGATTAATATTCACACGTTCATTAAAGTTCTCACCTTAAGGCGATGCTCCAGTAATTACATTTCAAGTGTTGCTTTTTTAATGGACAACCTTTTCTCTTCCATTTGAAGCTGTATAAGGTCCATCTTCATGTCACTTTTTCTCATTTGTTTTTGAAGATGGACCTTATACAGCTCCTTTGACGACAACTAGGAAGGCAAAAATAATTAAATAAATGAGATTCTGTCAGACAATAAAATTAAAATATGGGCAACTGCACACAAGTTCTCACACTGCTTAGATCGTGCATTGAGGTTAAAGGACCTTCATCTGTGGATAACTCCTCAGGTAAGCACAATGACAGTTTGTTACTCTAATGTAAAAAGGGGGCGTGCATTGTAATGGTGTACATCGTACCTCAGTGGATCTACCAGCATTGCCCACTTCTGTCACAGCAGATGAGGTCTCTTCATCGTCATCTTCATCCTTCAGTGGAAATATGCAAGTATACATTATCTGGCAAAAAGAAAAAAACTAAAGATCTAAAAGCAACTACAGGTACCTGACAACAAAACACTTACAACTGTGACAGACTGTGTTCTTTCTGTAGGGTCCAATAATACAATCCCTCCATCAGTATCTATAAGAAAATACAACCCATAATATTCTCAAAAATATTATTTAAAAAAACAACAATAATTCAGGAAAAAAAGCATGTCAAAGTAATACAGCTAAGATCACAGTAGCCTTTACATCATATCCAGTTAAATAAAGTAAGCCTGCATAAAAAACGTTAAGCATGTTCAAAAAGCCTTTAATTGACATTAAGTCATATAATGAAAACAAATCATAGTGATAAAACTCCATTTCTCGTTACTCGTGGTGCATGGTGTGTGTGATGAAGTGCCCCTGGAATGCCAGTAACCACTGCTCGCCCTTTATTAAGGGACAGCGCTCCTCAGATGGGGGGATGGGAGGGTGGGGGGTGGTGGGTCCCCGACAGTTAGACGGGCTTCAGCCTTCTTTCTATTATCTACATGAAAGAAAGAATACACTAAAGCATGTTTAATAAATAGTTCAGTGATCATGTAATCAAATATGACCTTTTTGCAGAATGTTTTTGTGTTTCATTTTAATTTGGCTCAAAGTTCCTCTGGCTTCAGAAGGATTACACCTTATTAAATAAGAAACCAGATATTCCTAGTCAATATACATTGGTATTTTAACCTAAATAAATGAATGACAGGAAAAGTAAATGGTGTGATTATACACTATTTCATAGTGATTTAACACTCAACAGGTGTCACAAACAGGTATGACAGGCAGTTCGGGTGGATGTTATCGCCGTGGGCATGAAGGGCAGGCATAGGCTCAGAGAGGTTGTATTAACATAAAGTCTTTAATTGTGCATAAAAATAAACAAACAAAACATAGGACTCTACATACACACACATCCACAGTCTCTTCAAGCATATAACGTCTCCTTAGAAATATACAAACACCTTTAGCATAGAAAAATCCCTTAAGCATTTCAGACCCTTTAGGACTGACACGACATCCAGGGCAACCTAAAGGGACCAGAGGCGAGACAGGAACACCCTAGAGACGGGAGGACACTAGAGACTAACAGGAGGACACTAGAGACTAAGGGTGCTTTCACACCTGCCTTATTTAGTACGGTTGAATCGCACTAGAGTTTCGTTTTTCCTCTTGGTGCGGTTCATTTGGGCAGGTGTGAATGCAGCAATCGCACTCTCGGAGAGGAGGTCTCGGTACGCTTTCAAACGAACACTGGAGCGGTTCGTTTGTGGTGAGAATGTAACCCACTCAAATAATTGAGAAGTATAGAAAACTTCTTTGAATATTGTCTAATAACTGAATGTGTGTATATATGTATATATATATATATATATATATATATATATATATATATATATATATATATATATTATTATTATTCACATTTGTTATATGTATATTTTTACTTGATGTATTGTATGTTCAGGTGTATGGAACTAATGTGAAAGAGAAAAGGGAGGTGTGTGTTTGTTTGGTTCTGTGATTCACTATGAGAGAAGTGTGTTGATGGTTGCTGACGTCACTTTTGCGCCAGCTCGTGGTGATGTATGCAAGCCGCAATTCGGCTCGCGCTTAACCTTAACCATCTTCGCCATTCCCTTCTTTAAATGTCTGCCTGGACTGTTTCATTGCATTAGCGTGTGATTGACGACATCATACTGTCTCATCGCGTTGGGGTCGTTTGGATTCGTGCCAGGAGATCGACGCGTTGGATTTCTCTACGGATGGATTGCGCAATCGGAGGACTCGTTTGTTCTAAGGACGGCAAAGATTCTTCATCGTTCGTTCAGCGAGGATTCTGTAGGCTTTCATACACGCACACTGACTGAACTGAGTTCGGCATTCATTCAAACCCATTATTCAGCATGCACCTATATTTCATTTGATTGTTTGGACTAATATATATATGTGTATATTTTATTGTTATTTTCATCTTCACTTGAAATTGTGAATTAACAACTTTACAAAGATTGGATTAGAACAATTTGAAAAGATTTTCTGTTGAATATCTGAAGTGGTATTGTAAGATAATTGCAGTTGAAAAGGGCAAGGAAAGGGACAAGGTTGCTGAATACAAGCTATTCGTTAAACCTGGTTTCTGTGTATGTGTATTTATTCAAGCAGTTGGTGACTAAACTGAAACAAGTGCAGACACAATTCATAGAACCAATTTAATCTGTAATTCGGTGTTTAGTGTGAGACCCCGAACCCGAGACTCCAAATACTGTAAATGCATATGTATGTTTGGTGAGCTCAGACCCTGTAGATATTTTTCCTCCTTTTGATTGAAATTACTTCAAGGATCGGGTTACAAGAACACGTTCCTGAACTTGAACAGACCCATCTGCAAAACGTACTGCACATTTTTGGACTAATCGAGCTGCCGTAGTCAGCTGCGTTGTGCATTGTGGGATGAAGACTAGTATTAGTTGACAGGTCACTTAGCGCTTAAGCAACATGGCAGCTCGCGGACAAACGTGGAGTTGTTTCATTGTCATAATATTACCTGATGGATCGTTGGTGATGTTTCCAGAAGATGACCATGTCACAGTTTCGTAAAATTAATACACGCCTCCTCCTGAAATGACTTGCGATGCGCCTTCGCTGTTTGTAGTGCATTAAAACATTGTTTTCCAGCCGCATCCGCGCTTCATTCTCAAATTGTATGCTTTGTCTGTATTGATGTATACAAAAAATATAGCACACAACGACCAAGGTTATAATTAGGCTGCAAAGTCGTCTCTCCATACTAAAGAGTGGCATGTTGTCTGCCGGCTTTTCCTCCCGTCTTTGTTCATTCCGGGAGTTCCTTTGCAAATTACGCGCACGTCAATTCTGACCAATCGAAAAGCAGATTAGGAAATACGTTCAATGACACATGTGGCCAACGAGTGATGCGGATGTTATCACGTGGCTGCATTTTGGTTCGATTCAACTGGACCAAAGCAATCAGTATGGTGTGAAAAGGAACCAAAACGGTAGAAAAACGCTACAATGTATCTGTTGTTGCACTTGGTCCGGACCAAATGAACAGAACCACAGGTGTGAAAACACCCTAAAGGGAGGACACTAGAGGCCAGGGGAACACAACGGAGTCCAGGGGAACACAACGGAGTCCAGGGGAACACAACGGAGTCCAGGGGAACACAACGGAGGCCAGGGGAACACAACGGAGGCCAGGGGAACACAACGGAGGCCAGGGGAACATGCTGGAGGCTAAGGGAAACTTAAGAAACACACAACACTATACACAAACAAACACACAGCATAAACCAAAATGGTACACAATACACAGATCACAGAACAAGGTAGAGCCCATATAAACAAACATAAGCAAAATAAAAACAAAACGAAAAAGAAAAAAAAAAATCCATGCCCACTGACGGTTTTAATGCTCAACCCAGTTTCCCAGAACAACCAGCTATTTATAACAATACTAATATTGTTCAAGATTGGTTCAAGATGGCGCCGGTGAGGTCGGCTGCCGTCACGACTGCTCCGACCTACTTTACTTTGTTTTCGTCTTTATATTTAATTTCCAGCAACTTTAAACGGGCAAATTCATCACAATTGAGTGCATTAGGTACGATAGAGATACTCTTATTTCTATTGGTCTACAATGTACTCACAATTCGACGTTTTTAACTCCGGGTCCGAGCTGGCCGAGTGAGATCCTGAGGGAAAACAAAGGACGCGAGGCGAAGCGGCGGCCCCGAGGAAAACGAGCCGGCGTCAGGAACAGGCTGAGAGCCCGTGCACACCGCACACCTCTGCCTAGCATCCTGCTCGCCAACGTCCAGTCACTGGAGAACAAACTCGATGACCTCAGGGCCAGGATAAAGTTCCAGAGAGACATTCGGGACTGCAATCTTCTCTGCTTCACCGAGACATGGCTGAACCCAGCGGTGCCGGACCACGCCATCCAGCCGGCCGAGTTCTTTTCTCGGTTCACCGCATGGACAGGACAAGGGACTCGGCGAAGACAAGGGGAGGCGGCGTGTGTTTAATGGTGAACAGCGGCTGGTGCAACAGTGCGAGCGTTGTTCCTCTCGCACGCTCCTGCACACCCAACCTGGAACTATTGACCATCAAGTGTCGTCCTTTTTATCTTCCTCGGGAGTTTACATCGGTCATAATCCGCGCCGTTTATATTCCACCACAAGCGGACACGGACACTGCCTTATGCGAGCTGCATGAGGCTCTCACACAGCACCAGGACGCTGCGCTTATTGTGGCGGGGGACTTTAACAGTGCCAACCTCAAACGCGCAGCGCCGAACTTTTATCAGCACATCACCTGCCCAACCACGGGCGAAAGGACACTGGACCATTGTTATACAACAGTCAAGGACGGCTACAAGACACAATCTCGTCCACCGTTTGGGAAATCCGACCATGCCGCCATCTTCCTCATGCCAAAATATAAACAAAGGCTTAAACAAGAACTTCCGGTTCAGAGGGAGGTCGCGCGCTGGACGGACCAATCGGTGGCCGCGCTTCAGGACGCACTCGATGACGCAGACTGGGACATGTTCCGGAACAGCTCCGATGACGTCAGCATGTTTACGGAAGCGGTCGTGGGATTCGTCGGGAAACTAGCGGATGATACCGTGCAGAAAACGACCATCAGAACGTTTCCCAATCAGAAGCCGTGGGTGGATAAAACCATCCGCGACGCTCTGAGATCTCGCGCCGCTGCCTACAATGCGGGACTTGAATCGGGGGACATGGACCTGTACAGGACTGCGTCATATAACGTCCGGAAAGACTCACAGCTCTAACAGAGTGACTCTAGGAGCCTGTGGCAGGGACTAAGGACAATAACGGACTATAAAACACCAACATCCGGTATGACGAACGCGGACATGACTCTGGCAGACGAGCTGAACACCTTTTATGCTCGCTTCGAGGCTGCAGCTAAAGACGCTAGCGTTGCTAATGCTAGCGGTGCTAACGGCTGCAGAGAGGAAGTCACTGCCAGCACCGGAAACGCGTTCATCATCTCCGAGCATGACGTGAGGAGAGCCTTTAAGAGAGTGAACATCAGGAAAGCAGCAGGACCAGACGGCATCTCAGGTCGAGTCCTCAGAGCCTGCGCAGACCAGCTTGCACCTGTGTTCACAGAGATATTCAACCTCTCCTTATCTCAGTCGGTGATCCCCACATGCTTCAAAGAGTCCATCATTGTTCCTGTTCCGAAGAAACCACATCCTGCTTCCCTCAATGACTATCGACCTGTAGCCCTCACCTCAGTGGTGATGAAGTGCTTTGAACGGCTGGTCAGAGACTTCATCATCTCTTCACTACCCGACACTCTGGACCCACTACAGTTTGCATACCGCCCGAACCGCTCCACAGATGATGCCATCTCTCATCTCCTCCACACAACACTCACTCACCTGGACACTAGAAGGGGGAATTATGTTAAAATGCTTTTCATCGACTACAGCTCAGCATTTAATACCATAATTCCCTCCACACTCACCACCAAGCTGGAGCACCTGGGACTCAGCTCATCTCTGTGTCAGTGGATCTCTAATTTCCTAACTGGGAGACCACAGGCAGTAAGGATGGGTGGACACGTCTCAGCCTCTCTCACTCTCAGCACTGGAGCCCCACAGGGCTGTGTTCTGAGCCCCCTGCTGTACTCTCTGTACACACATGACTGTGCGGCCACTACCAGCTCCACCACCATCATCAAGTTTGCTGACGACACCGTCGTGGTGGGCCTGATCTCTGACAACGACGAGACGGCCTACTTGAAGGAGATTGGAAATCTGGAGAACTGGTGCCAGAGGAACAACCTTCTTCTAAATGTCAGTAAGACAAAGGAGCTGATAGTGGACTTCAGCACTAAGCAGGAGAGGAACTACCAGACCCCCGTCATCAACGAGAGCCCAGTGGAGAGAGTGGACTGCTTCAAGTACCTCGGTGTTCACATCACGCAGGACCTATCATGGTCCTGTCACATCAACACCGTGGTGAAAAAGGCCCGACAGCGTCTCTACCACCTCAGACGCCTGAGAGACTTTAGACTGCCCTCCAAGGTGCTCAGGAACTTTTACTCCTGCACCATAGAGAGCATCCTGACGGGAAACATCGCATCCTGGTTCGGGAACAGCACCATGCAGGACAGATGAGCCTTACAGAGGGTGGTGCGATCAGCTGAGCGCATCATCCGAACTGAGCTTCCTGACCTGCACTCTGTCTACAGTAAGCGGTGCTGGACCAAGGCCAGGAAGATCATGAAGGACCTCAGCCACCCCAGCAATGGACTGTTCTTTCTGTTGCGGTCTGGGAAGCGCTTCCGCTCCCTCAAGGCCAATACAGAGAGACTGAGAAGGAGCTTCTTCCCGCAGGCGATACGGTCTCTCAATCAAACCAATACACTGGACTAAACACCTTTGCATTTTCTTGCACACACAGAACGGACAATTATGTCAATGCACATTGCACATATATGCACATATGCACATTTTGCACACTTCAAGGACTTCTTTTTCACACCCCCCTCATCTCATTAAACACTACCTCAAGTTTCTCACAGACTATAGTCGTAATATATTACATCACATCCCACTTCTGACAAGAGCACATTCTTTCATACTTCAGATATGTATATATATATATTTTGTAACTTTGTTGGAATCTGTTTTATAGGTTCCTTTTGTAAAAATATTTAAGGTCACGGAGCGGTCGTATAAGCATTTCACTGCATATCGTACTGTGTATGACTGTGTATGTGACAAATAAAATTTGAATTTGAATTTGATTAATAATGAGCTATCCAGGTGCCTTCTGGGAAACTGAGTCGACAAACGTGCACACAGTGACCTCTAGGGGTAGTCCCTTACAAAAGGATGCGGAAAGGGTGTTTCATTATTTTGTATTATAATAAAAGGGAAGCCGATGTCAAATTTGCAGTTTAATACACTAACACATTTACTCTGTCTGTTATTTTTTGCCAAGCCAACTCTTTTTCTTTAGCCGATCCAGTTGTATTGCTTTTTTCATTATTATTGGCTTGAATTCTTCATATGCGTGCATTAAAACATCCAACCCTACAGAAAGACAGAGAGACTTGTTCATGGGAATAATAATAATATCACTGATTACATTAAAGCTTATCAGATTTTTTTTTAGCTTTGACCTTTTAACTGTTTCTACAAACTTTTTTAATAATAAATGACCGGTAATTATAACAGATGCAAAATACTCTGTACACTTTATAGCATACTTGCACACCCGCTGGACATCTCTATTTATATTCCATATTTTTCCATACTGTACACCTAGGTTCACCTAGGCTTTATTATATTTCTTATATCAGATATATATTTTTTTCTACATTTGTACCCAGGTTTTCTTATTTTCTTATTCTCTTATATTTTTTTATATTTTTATTTTCTTATATTTTTCTTATTGTATATTTTTACTGTACATATATTTTATTATTTTATTCTTAGTTAAATCTATTCCTATGTTCTTTTTTATATTCTTATTTTTCTTTTGTAAATAGTCTTAAATAGTTTTTATTCTAAGGTCACGGGCAGTCGCCTAAGCATTTCACTGCATATCGTACTGTGTATGACTGTGTATGTGACAAATAAAATTAGAATTTGAAATAAATTCTGACATTTTCAAACAAATGAAGAGACTGACATACCTTTGCCATCTGTCCAGTGCTTTTTCATCTAGTGACCCAGTGCTATTTAATTGTAGAATTTTTTTTTCAATGGAAAAAAAATTCTACAATTAAATATTTGTTTAATGATTGAAAGTATATACTACATTTGTTAATCACTGAAATTTACATAACGAGTCTATTATGTAAAAACTAAGTGACAGCACTGTCCACATTTTTGTAAAAGAATAAACATACTAAACAAGCTACATAGACTAAAACATGCTGTTTAATGTCTTAACGAGCTTCATGGAATTTTGGAGAAATAACTTGGGAGCTAATGGCAAAATACAGTGTGCTAGTTCAGGAAGAATAAACATCATAGGTTAATGTAACTATCTTCCTGGTTAAGACATAAACAGATCAAGAGGAATATTTTTGATATTTGAAATTAAAGCTAAACGTTTTACCTGTGCTGCTTACAGCATTTAAGAACTTGCAGTTCAATCTGCCCATTTATCTTTATCTGTAGTACTGCAGTTAACTTCATGTCAAAATAGTCATCATAATATTCATGAGATGTATCAGTTTGGATTTATTCCTCATCATTAAGCTGCTGGTTAAAGTGGCAAATGGCCTCTTACTGGCCTCTGATTAGGGTTCTGTCTCCTTGCTTGTGTTGCTTGACCTTAGAGCAACTTTTGACACCATTGATCATAGGTTTCTCTGTGATTGTTTAAAAATATTGTAGGAGTTAAGGCAACAGCCCTCATGGTTCAGGTCCTGTTTGACTGATCATTATCACTTGTACTATTACATTTGACTATTTTTTACTTTTACTATTAATACACTCTAAAAAATGCTGCGTTGTTTCTGTAAACACATTGTTGGGTTGTTCATGCTGGGTCAAAATTCTGGGTTATTTCGGGGACTGTAAGCACATGGTTGGGTTGAGTGATGTTGGGTCAGATGAGATGTAGTGGGTCATTTACACATGGTGGAATCATTTACACTCCTGGTTGGGTTATTTCGACCCAACAACTGGTTTATTCTTTATTTCTCCAAACGGCAGCCTGCAAAGTGTTTGAAATATTACTGTTATTGTGTCACCAAGTGTAGTTTTAAGACTAGTTTAAGCGAGAATGTATGTGTGTACAGCTCAAAACATCAATCTGTTATTAAAGATAGCGTCTATTTAAAAAAGTGCCGCAACGATGTCGGAGATTTGAGCTCCAGGTAGCCGCAAAACACAGCCTCATCATGGCAGAAACTTCTGGAAACGACCGCTGGCTGTGACGTCACTGCTGAGATTAAAACAGCGGATTTATTTCACTTTATGTATTTCTAACAGGTAATCTTCGGTATAATACGGTTATAGTATAATATATCGCGGCTGTGAGACGCATCCTGTACGCTGCGTTACATTATTACACCCGGAGTCCTCAAACACTCGAGTGTGCACTTCCAAGTCAACTCCGCTCCTTGCGTTTTTGGAATTGAGACACAGCATGAGGAACTTTCTGGATTCTTCACTTCTGAAGCGAGGGGCACGAGGCCACTTAATGCTGACAGGATTTTATGGTAAGTTTATATGAAATTTTTACCTAAATTTTAAATGTTGTAGTTGTGGTAGAAGCACACAACCTTTGATATGAGGGTGTGACGAGGTCATGTTTTAATATTCTGTGCCAACAGCCAGCTATAGTGTATTTTATGATAAAAGTGCGTTTGTAGCACACACAAATAAAAAACAACTACATGTAATCTTAAATGTAATTTTAGGTAAATTACTAGTAATCTTCGCTAAAGCTGTGTGTATGTGTGGAAAGTCTCTTGGCATATTTTATCATATTTAATAGGTGTCAGTCTTAATATGTCTTCTGTTTCTGTCTGTTAAAAAAACAAACTGGTTATTTTGACCCAGCAGTTGGTTTATTCTTTGGAGAACTTTCTGGATTTTTCACTTCTGACTGGATCAGGCTCAGAGCACTCAGTATTTTATGGTAAGTTAATGTCAATTTTTACTTTTTTTTAATAACTTGTGGTAGGAGCAGGCGTATTTTATTGTTTAAAATATTTTTATATTAATATAGTGTGGGATTAATATTGTTTTCCCATTCTGTTTTGTTATTCAAAATTAAATCTAGATGGAGCGCCGTATCCTGTTATCCCTCACATGTTAAATAGTGAGGTAAATTATTAAAAAATATACACTAAATTCATGTTCACGTTATGTATTTTTGTGACAAGAGAAAAAATGTTTTGCATTAAATGCATATGTAGCTGTACATCCTTAACAAAAATGCTCAGCATAAGTGATGCTGTATGATCCATAGGTGGAGCAACATGATGGGGATGATACCTGCAAAATATGGAGATGACTGGTGCATTGTTCCATGTTTTGTTCCTTGGGGATGAGACAAGAGGGACCTGACAGACCTTTTCCATTGTTGGAGGCAATGCTATTGATACAGACTCTTTGGTGAAGGCTGTTGCTGAAGTGTCTTCTCACCTGGGAGTTTCTCCAGCATACTGTAGATCAGATTGATGGACATGAGTACTCATCTCGTGTCATTACATTTTTGAGGACAACAGTTTTTTCAGCCAACATTTAATCAATAATATTTAAAAAAGTTTTATCATTTTTGTTTTTAATGTCATTTTTGAAGGAAATTAAATAGTAATAGTTAAATAACGGATAGTTAAAATATTAAGATGGGAAATATTTGTGTAATGTGGGCATTATAAGATTTGTATTGAAAACTTCTATATAAAAAGTTTTTAAACATTGTATTAAATGCAAAAATGCTATTCAAATCAGACTTACAGGGGTCTCTTGTTTTTGTTTTAAAGAGTGTTTGTTACACTACATTTATTTTATATTTAACAAATGGTCACCTTGAGATTATATGGTTTTGTCTGACATTTTGGCTTATTCTGTGTCAATCTATTTACATTATGTGAAGTTGTGTACATTTTGTGTCTTTTTTGAAAATAAAAAATCAAATGGAATGTGTCAACCCAGCAAGAGTGTTAATTTTACCCACTGGTTGGGTTAAATAAAATAACCCAACACTTTAACATTTAACCCAGCAAGAGTGTCAATTTAACCCACTGGTTGGGTCAGAAATCTGGGTTAAATGGTACAACCCAGCGCGCGTTCTGTCCAATAGTGACCCCAGCAGCTGGGTTAGGGTTGGGTTGTTTTTTAACCCAGCAGTTTTTAGAGTGTAGTACTATTAAATGGGTACTAGTCTACATGTACAAAAGTAAAGTTTGGGATTCTACCTGTTTCTTTTTTTTGCCCGCTGCTATTTTCTCTATATATGCTTCCTCTGGGTAACATAATTCGTAAGCATGGTAAGCTTTTCTTCTGTTATGCTGAAGGTACAAAGTTATATGATTTCACAAAGCCAGATGAGAGACACCAGCTTAATAAAGTTGAGGAATGTGTGGAGGACATTAGACACTGGAAGCTTATTAACATATACTTAATTCTGACAAGACTGAAGTACTGGTGTTAAGACCACATGCAGCTAGACTGATGGTGTTTACAATCTGCAATGCCTGCTTCAATCAAAGGATATAGGCTGCTTGTCAGTAACGCTGTCTTCCCCACTCTCATGGATCGTTTGACAGTGAAGTGTCTGGTTGCTTTACATTCTAGGGAGCCCTCATGTCTTTGTTTCCTTCTGGCTCACCTTATAAATTATGCTGTCAAAGTTAGTTCCTGTTTGCATTAAATATACATTCACCTTATACATTATGTGACTGTCAGCATACCTAACTGTTCTCTCTCTCTCTCTCTCTCTCTCTCTCTCTCTCTCTCTGTTATGATCCCAACTCCTGATTGGAGGTCTTGTTGCATGGGATCATCTAGCTGCTGAGGAAGACCCCATATGATCTACTTTTGATGTACTGGGGATAGTTCCACTTGATATCTGTGAATATTGTCTTGGACTTTGCTGATGCAGGCAGTTCTGTTGTGATTGCTGTCACTAAATAGTTTAAATAAATTTCCCATGAGCAGTCTCCAAAAATTATTAACTTGAACATCTTTCCCATTATATTGAACTTTCAACATCATAGAATAGATACGACTGGGACTGATCTATGGTCATTCTATCTTATATCACTCAAATTAGGTTGGGCCCGCTGTTGAGTCTGGTTCCTCTCATGGCTTCTTCCTCTTGCCATCTCAGGCAGTTTTTTCCTTGACAACATTGACTCTGGCTTGCTCAACACGAACAATCTGATGGTTATGGTTTTGTTATCAATATCTTTTTCATTACATGTTCTAATTAATTTCCATATTTTTTCTCCTGTAAACTTGCTTTAAATTTGAATTGAATTACTTCTTTTATCATATCTGAAGCATTCATGCTGCCAATTCATAAACATTATTGGACCTCTAAAGCCCTCCTAATTATTGCACCCATTTCTAAAGTACGTTCCTGGATTATTGAGGTACTTTGACCTTAGATCACATATAGTTCTTTAAATAAAGATTTTTTCCCCTATTGTGATATAAAAGACCTTGAACATATGCAATTATAATATAATTATTGTTTCTGCAGTCATCGTGATTGCATGTTATATGACAGTATTATCAATGGTTTGTTTTTGTTTAGCACAGGGGTCTTCAATTTTATATCTTCAATAGTCAAATTTCAAAACAATTTTCTTCCACTCAAGCAGGAGACACATCTGATTGTACTCAGTTAATCACGTCATATTAGTGTCCAGTCAATTATCAAATGTGTTTTCAGTTTGGTAATGAAAGCTTGAAGCCACATTAAGATTGCATATGAGCTTTTTTTTTTTTTTTAATCATTTTCACTCTATGTAAATAATTTTGACAGATCAGTTGTTAATTACTAACACATGGAATATGGAGTCCTGAGCCAAAGTTAACAAGATTAGCCAAATTCTGCTTAATTAGTCATGATTATGATTCGGTAAATTCATTATTTAAGAGGTGTGTGTGTGTAAAAAGGCTGTAACTCTGGAATTCCTTGATTTTGCTAACATCCTGAGTTTTTTATTTCAAATCCAGTGTACTGAGGCCAAAAAGCTTTATTGCAAACATAGCTTTGTTTCAAAATCTATAGACCTGAGTGTATGTGATGGTATACCATGATTATGACATCATTAGACAGAGTACACCTAGTGATACCAGTCATTCAGGTAAATTAATATTCTACAGAATTTATATGAAAAAACACAAAAAAGATCTGGCTTATTTAAAATATAATTTCACATTCCATTTATCAACAAGCAGGGGACTCTCAATATTCGTCAATGTATCTGATCAACAAAAGTGATGTCCTTAAGGTAAACTCATCACTGTGTAACCGACACAGGTCTGATCTTCATAGCAATGTATTTGAGACCATAATCATTTCCTTTCCATGTGTGCCATATATTTCCAATGGCATAATGAGTGTTGTCACGTCCCCAGATATACATCCCATTAGGGTTAGTATTGTGGCAGTTATTATACCAAAATGCCCCAAGAAATTTTGTAGCACAGTTTGTCTCTGCCATTGGGTCTTGGTCTTTATCAAAAGTGGAGAATTTCTGTTCATTGCTGATCGCCATAGAATCACCTGCAGATAACAGAAGCTGTTACTACAGATTACAGATCATTTGCCTTGTTATTGTACTTCAGTGTTCACCCTTTCTGGTGTCTGCAGTTACCTCCACATTTCTCAATCTAACTTACCTGCACCTCCATCGATGAAGCCACTAACGTGGATTTTGTAGCCCTCGGCTTCTGATTCGACAGAGAAAGAAGAATACCGAGCATAAACCGACACTCCATCAAAGTCCTGCAGGTCCACTTTCAGCTCGTATTTCCTCTTACGTGTGAGCTGGTAGAGGTTTTCTAATCCTGAAGGTAAAATGATTTATGAAAAGTCAGGTTCAAGAAAAAACAAAAAAATATTATTATGTGTCAGAGAATTGCAATAAAGTATAAAAGTATAAAAACTGACCATGCAAAGTAAAAAAAAAACTAACAGAATGAAGGAAAGAAATAAAGTCTAGGCACATGAAAATTAAATAGTGTGTTACTCAGTTTGGGCACATGCAGGAAGCATTGAGCTCAAACAATAATCATTAGTAAAAGAATAAACTAGAAAATTATGGGAAAAATGAAAAGTACAGCATCTATATACAGTGGAACCTCAGATTATGAGCACTTTGCAAGACAAGCAATTTTTAAAAATACATTTAGCATTGACGAGCGAGTCTTGATTTACGAGTACCGAGTATCATCGGGTATCATGTGATATGCATGCGCTTCTTGTTTCGCCGCCGAGCATCAAGTGATCACAACTGAGCCAATGGTTCTTCTCTCTCTAGTGCTGAAGAATAGTGCGTAATAGTCTCCCGTGCTCGATCTCAGTGCGTGTGTGCACGTTTACTGTTTACCATAACACTGTGACTACATGTGTCCGCCTAAACCATCTTTTATTTTGTGTGTTTGTGTGTGAAAGTTGTCCTTTAACACCAAATAAGTAAAACAAAAGCAAGATCCTGTTTCCCTCTGTCTGTTAGAAAACACTGATTCCATTAGTGTGTGTGCATGTGTGAGTGTCATTTAGAGAGTGTGCTTCCTCACACATACACTGTACATATACTCTCGCCTTCACACATACACTGCGCAAAAACAAACTAATTGAAGCATTTCTAATTGAAAGACAACTGTCTGGATTTACTTTTTTTTATTATGGTTAATTTGTTTTATTTATACTTTATATTTTGTATTACTTACTTTTGGATATTATTTTTGGGGTTGTGGAGCGAATTATGTGAGTTTCCATTATTTCTTATGGTGGAATTCACTTTGATATATGAGTATATATATATATATATATATATATATATATATATATATATATATATATACAAGCACACTTCTGGAACAGATTATGCTCACAATCCAAGGTTCCACTGCACATTATAATCCCATAGAAAAGTTAACAAGGTAATCTGTCCATCCCTAATAACCCATGAGTGATCTGTGCTGTTGTTTCTCACCCAGCCAGTATTCTCCATCTTTGCCCCCAAACCCTTTCTTGTAGTGCTGCCATGGTCTGTAGAAATTCACACTGCCGTCCATTCTTCTCTGAAATACCTGGTATAAAGACATCCAACACTTTTGTTGTTTATTACACAGAACAACTGCTTTGAACTGCATTCAGTTTACATAAATATAACATACCGTCCAGTTCTCATCTTCTGTTAGACTTTCCCAATATCCCATATCACAGTACACCTGGACAGGTGTTTCCTTTGTAGGGTAGATTGTGTACACTCCGCTGAGTGTTTGTCCGGTAGCGTAGACATCAGAGCAATCTGTCGGAAACAACTCCTGTGAAGCTGGAAAACTTTCAACCAGCAGGAGGAGCAGGAGAGTCCAGAAAACTGACAACACTGAAAACATGTTCTAAAGAATAAACACAGAATTAAAAGCAATGATTCATAAAATAAATTAAACATAGAATGTGTCCTTATAAAAGTATATACATTTATTTAAAAAATAACTACCCTAGGCACTTGTAAATGAATTAATAATCAGCGCACACTTTCTGTCCATTATATTTATATTCTTCTTCTCAAAAATGCAGTTAAATTAAACATATCAATAGAACTTACCTAAGATGCTTCTCTCATCCCTTCTTCAGATGTCCATTCTCCTATTCTTTTAAAGCCTGCTGCCCTCCCAAGCCCCTCCTACATGTCATTTGTGTGTGTGTGTGTATTTGTATGTAGAGGAGCCACACCTCCAGTTTCACTTTAGTAGACCGCTGTTCATGCTGTCCACTCAGTGAGTGTGTGTGCATGGCGCTTTATAGAAAGTAGTACATCACATTTCTTCCTGTTGTAGATGCTTTCATTATACCTGCCTCACCTGGATTTCCTGTTTTTTAAGGTTAAGCATCTCATGCCTTGTCAGGAAATTAGATAAAAATTAAGTTTTGTCTTAAAACGACGTTAAAATTCCCTTCAGCGCTGTTATTTCAACCAAAGTGAAAATATGAACTAATCCCAGTCAAAACATTCACTTTATCTTTTCTCATTAATATCTATTGGTGCAGGCGTTTGTTTACATTGAGACAGTAGCGCATTAGTAGATTATTTTACAGTAGATTATTAAATCCCACACATAACTGTTCATATCATTACCTTTATCTAAGTACTGCAAAATTTTAATTATGTCCGGCAGTCGATTTAAGACAAGCCCACAGTTTGACTCACGAGCTGTTCGCTGTTAAAATTTGCAGTTCATAATCTGGCACATAACTGCTCCTAACTTCTACTTATAACTTGTTCTCAACATTTTTATTTAATTATTGATGCAGGTTTAAACTTCAGACTAATAACTAAGGAGTGGCGAAGTTTCATAAAATTCTGTCCAGCTAGTTTTGAGTAATGTTGTGACAAATCCTGGTTGGACATACAGACATACAGAAATTTTTCTGAGACTCAAATATATGAATGTATAATATTGAAAGAACAATTTTTAAACTTTATTTTTTTCATTTACACTTAATAATATTGAGTAAATATATATAAGTTGCAAAATCATATAAATATTCTTAATGAATTGAGTACAAGTCAGTAAAAACATTAAGTAGACCTGAATAACTATATTTAGTATAATGATGTACAAAACTGAGTAAATATAATCAAAATCAGAAGTTAATGCAGTGGTTATTCTAAGTGAAAATGAGTAAAATAATTGAGTAAATATAATTGAAATGCAAGGTAGAAGAAACTAATAATTAGACTATTATTTAACAAACAAATGTGCTACATTTACTAAATATTTTAACTGAATTTAATTCATACTGATCCATCACAGAATTAATATGTTGCACTTACTTAATTTTTTTTAACTATATTTACCGGTTACTCAAAGGGTATGCTAATTCAGGTCAATGTACCTAATGACACCAAATTATAAACAAAGAATCGATTTTACACATTACAATTTTAATTAAACATTTATTTGCCAAATTTGAGAAGACGTGAAGTCTAAACTCAACCTGGTTTACTTTGCAAATGACAGGTAACAAGATCATAAACAGAGGAACTGAATTGATCTTATTAGTAAACAGTCTCACAAACAATACTTTTGCCAAAAGTATTATACAGTTAATATGTGGAAAGTAGTCTTTCGTATTAGAATCTAATGAGTCACATTTTACGTCTGAAACATTGCACACCTTCACACTTCAGTTTCCTGTAAACTGTGGGATCTACAGTATACAATTGTGTCTGCAGACCTTCTCAGGTTTTAAAGAAGCAATGACGGTCTAAATGAAGACAGGACACTAAATATCCATGACCAGTGGTACCATGCTTCACTCTATAATCATGGAAGTTCCTTTTAATGATGCGACAAATGTGCAGAGCTCACACTGCCATCCCATAAGCTGGCACCTGAAAAAGAAACAATAGTGTACAAGTAAGTACAAGTGTGACTGTTACTGTAAAGCCTAGCAGACTTCTCTTCAAATACATCCTTTTTGGACTATACATCATCAAACTGGTCTACTAGTGGAGTTCAAGTCAAAGCGAGACTTGTGATGAAAATTCTCTGGAACAAAGACTTAAAACTGATTTGATTTTACAGAGCCCATTGCAGTCATTCCAGTGGAATGATTTTATGAAAAATGGACGGCTTTGATTACCAAAAGCTGATTTTTTTGCTTATGCAGAACCATGCATAACCTCATATATATATATATAGAAAAATATAGAGATAAATAAAGGAAGCTTTTACGCTTATAAGTGTGTTCAGTTATTCTGCACAATCAAAGGTCCCGCTTTGACTCTATTTACACAGTACTATCAACTACATCCTTTTTTCTTTACTTTATTTAATGGAAAATCCATTAATCGATTAATGATGAAAATTCTAGTGGAAAACTTGTATATTCTAGATTCATTATTCATTATAGGTGAAGTGAAATATTTCAAGCCTTGTTTTAATTTCTATCTTTGATTCAATGGTTACACGTTTAATCCTTCTGTTGTTAAACAAAGAATATTGTGTTGGAATGAGTGATGCTTGTAGTTCTTGAAATTAATCAGTATAATTACTCCATTGCCAAATATTTAGATTAAAATGTATCAAAAATATTAAGTGCATGTTAAAAATATAATTCAGTTAGTCAAATGCTAATTTCCATTTGTAAAATAAACTTAAATTATGGTGTAAATTTAAGACAAAATTAATAGTTGTTTTTTAGGCATTCATTTTGATTTGTCTAACTCAAACATTATTTCATGTGATTTTTAAAGATTTTATTAAGGTAGCATAACCTTTTTATTATTATGATTTTTGTTTTAGAGTGGCAGCAATATTATGTGTGCAAAATATGAGGTCAGCTGACAATGGATTTTTTTCTTCCATGATGACACAGCCACATTTCAATGATGATGCGAGAGTTTATTGGGTTTATTGGGTTTACACAAGAACATAGTTTAAGTGTAAAAAAGACGTTTATTTATTTCCAATCTGAGTGATGCTGAGGCCACAAAAATGTACCATGATCAATGAAGCCTGTCTCTCAGGAAAAAAACGAAACACATTCAGCACTAAATTCTTCCAAATATGAAGATGTGTACCACGAAGAGGACATGGGGGAGGACATTGGTGATTGCTACAGAGTGACAGAGCATGAAAGATAAAACAAGTTCAGGCTATATCTACAGGAAACAGTCGTCGTGTACTTCTGTGAAGTAACTTATTACAAAATAGAAATTAAAAGCAGAATAATAATATAATAATAACAACAAGAAAAAGAAGATGAATACATGCATTTTTACACGCCTGTGTTTGCGTGTCTGTATTTTGTATGTGTTTCTGTAACTCTGTGTGGATGTATGTATGTACTGTATATGTGTCTGTATGTGTTGTGTCTGTGTGTGTGTGCAGATAATGAGTGTATCAGTGATGGGACAATTACTGCTGTTCTAATTGATTTAGATTTCTAGTTGATTGTGTTTCAGAAATATTATAAATAGTCAGACATCTATATAGCACTCACCAGGAAAGCCAAAATTAAGTTGGCAGATGTGAAGATTGCGTTTCGTAAGAGAAAAATGCAGGACATAGACCTTGATATGGAAATCAAATGAAAGACACTCACAAAATTGTAAGTTGGGGTTTCATTAAACACTAAACACTGTGTGGGCGGGGCTAAAGATAACCAGGGGCTACAGAGGATGAGGAAACACATCAGGTGAAGCTGATTCTGCACTTGTTAATAAATTAAATTCCTTCTTTTCATGCGTTGAGGTCAAGGACGCTAATAGAAAAGCTTCAGTCAATGAATGTCCACTCAGTGTCTCTGTGCTTGATGTAAGGAGAGCTCTGTAGAGAGTGAACAGCTGGAAGTTGGCTGGTCCTGATGGAATTCCAGGGAGAGTGCTCAGGGCTTGTGCAGATCAGCTGGCCTCCATCTTTAATATGTCCCTTGCTCTGTCCATAGTGCCTTTTGCAGTGCCTCTGTCCTGTGCCCAAGAATTCAAACCCTGCTGGTTCAAATGATTACTGTCTTGTGGCTCTGACATCAGTGGTGATGAATCCATGATCCCCTACAATTTGCTTACCGCCAAAACAGAAGATCAATAACTTGGATTTAAATGTCTCAAAAACCAAGAGGCTGGTGGTGGACCTCAGGAGAAGATCAGACAGACACAACAGATATGACTTAGTTTAGCAGATTTTAATGAAGGAAAAAAAGAGGGAAAGCGAGAGGCAAAAAAGAAGCTCAATCAGAGGTTCAGTAGACTGGGTGCAGTCTGTGGTGTCAGTACCAGTCCCAAGCCCAGATAAAATGGGAGGGTTTTGATAGGAAGGGCATCTGGCATAAAGCCTGTGTCAAGTTGTGCGTGGATCAGATGTGGCAACCCCTCAGCGGGATCAGCTGAAAGACCAAGAACAACGAACAAAATATAATTACAATGCCTTCATGAATAATAATTGAATTACATAAATTATTATATAAACACTTGTCAGTATGTGACAAAAAGCACAGTTGGCAATGTGGTGTGATTTTTGTTTTTAATACCGGTTTTCTATTTTTAACAGAAATGAGAGTGACAGAGCATGAAAGAGAAAATAAGAAGTTCAAGATATATCTGCAGGAAACACCCATGTACATCTGTGAAGTAACGGTTATTGTGAAGATGATGATGATGATAAATACATTTTCTCACTCACTCATCTTCTATACCACTTTATCCTGTATTCAGGGTCGCGGGGGGCCTGGAGCCTGTCCCAGAAGGCATAAGGCACCAGGCAGGGTACACCCTGGACAGGGTGTCAATCTATCGCAAGGCACTAAATACTCTACGTTTTGTGTTACTTTATTTCATTGTCACTACTGTGTTTGAAATGGTTTGATATCGATATGGTATTTGATCAATAAAAAGGCTGGTTTTCTGGTGAAGTACTGCCCAGTAAACCAGCCTCTTTCAGCGGTTTAAAACGTGTGAATTATCTTAATTTTTTTTTTTTTTTAAAGTTTGTAAAACACTTTAAAACGAGAGAAAACCCGTCAAAATCCTCGTTCGCCCTCTCAGCATTAGATAGTGAGTGAGGTCATGATTGCATCGCTGCGCGACCGGGGAAACCTAGGGACACTGAATTTCCCAGAACACCGGAAGTATATAAAGTTGCCGTAACAATGTGAGGGAAGGAAGGTAAAAGCCGCGCGCCTCCTGGGTCACTTCCGGGTTCTTATACTAGGCTAAGGCCGTCTCATTGGGAAAGATTGACAGGGGCGATGCCCAATCTCAGGACCTGAATGACATAGGAACCAAAACCCCAACAGAAGGTGCGTTCCAAACCGCCTAAAGTATGGCACAAAAAATTTCAGTTCAAAGGGAACGGCCATTGTGAAGTACACGCGAACGGTGTAGGTAACGAGTGAACAACAGGTCTTCGAAAAAGGGATTATATATTTATTATCATTATTATCAATGATGACATCATGTTCAAAAATTTACATTTTGTATTATATAGGCTAGTATTCAGTACATCTTTAATCAATTATTATTATAATTAATTAATAACTTATTTTCAAGTTATACATGTTTCAATAATATTTTTTATAATGGTATCAGATTTTGTTTCAATATATATTGAATGATATTATATGATGATATTAAATAGATAAATAATTGAGCCGGGCGTAGGGAGCACCCTGTGAAGTACACTTCGGAATGGAACACAGCTTGAGAAATCGGGACTTAACAATAATACTACAGATTTTTTAATTAATTTTTTTTGTGTGTGTCCTTTTAATATGATGTCCTCGATAATAACGATACTAAATATCTAAATCATTTGCAATGACTGATGGGAAATTTTGAATCACTTTTCTGGAGAAGTTATGACGTGTTGTTCACTCGTTCTCTACACCGTTCACAGTTCCCTTTGAACTGATCATTTCTGCTACCCGCAGTTTGGAAGCGCACTTAACATCGCTGAACACCCTGTGTAGTGTACTTCAGGACAATTGAAACACACCTACAGTTTCTTGTGTGGAGTGTGTACTTAGGTTTTAGGTTTTGATGATGAACAGGTGTCTAATTGGAATTCCAGGGAATGAGGTCTTGCAGACAAAGATTTGTGTTGGGAAGTTGCAGTTCTCTACTGATATATAGGACATGATTCAGTTTTCATAATTAAACTTTTGCTTATTTTTTATTTCTTTGCTTCCTTATTTTAGATGTTATATTTTGAATTCTTCCATCCTAGATAGTATGGCATGGTGACTCTTGATGCCTTTATTTCATATTACTTCACTATGTATTCAATTCAAGTCATTTGCTTATTTCTATAGCGCTTTTAACAATGATCATTGTCTCAAAGCAGTCTTCACAAAATGAAAAGATTTTATGGAAGTGTGTATGTGTGAAAAATGTTTCTAGATAATAACGAGATTGTCCCTGATGAGCAAGCCAAGGTTGACGGTGACGGTGGCAAGGAAAAACTCCCTCAGATGGCAATAGGAAGAAACCTTGAGAGAAATCAGACTATCAGGGTGATAACAGATAACAGGAATTATATAAAAACATCATGTGTGTTATGCAGCTGGAAGTTTCAGTATAACAAAAATTATTTAAATTAACAAGTCCAGTTCAGCACAGGGATGAGTCAGCAGGTGCAGAGGGCAGATGGGGGTCGGGATCACTGGGAGCTCAGGAGCAGCATGTGTAGATCCAAACCAACATGAAGCAGGATCCAGCTGGAGCAGGTCCTTCTCTGGATGCCTCAGGAATCTCGCAGGGTCGGCCTCGGTCTACTGAAGCTGGCACGATCTCCAGCTGCCTCGGGATGGGTGGAAGAATAAAGAGCAGGTGAAAAGAATTAGCGTGGTTGCCATTCAGGATAGATGTACTGGAGTATGAGGTTATGGGATGAGTTATGCATTAAAAAGATGTGTCTTGAGTCTACTTTTAAACTGGGAAACTGTGTCTGAGCGCCGAACACTGTCAGGAAGGCTATTCCAAAGCTTTGGAGCTAAATATGAGAACGTTCTGCACCATTTTGTAGATTTTGATATTCTGGGAACTACCAGTAGTCAGAGTTTTCTGATCTTAAGGAGCGTGGTGGATTGTAGTGTATCAGAAGACTGGCACTCGTGATATGTGGGAGCTAAACCATTTAGAGTCTTGTACCTAAGTAATGCTATTTTATAATTAATTCTAAATTGAACAGGTAGCCAGTGCAGGGATGATAATATTGGGGTTATATGATCATATTTTCTGGGTCTAGTGAGAACCCTGGCGGCTGCATTTTGGACTAACTGTAGACTAACTGTATAACTTGTAGTTTTTTGAGAATGCAGGAGTTGGCTAGTTAGTTTTTGTTAATGTATGTTGTAAATTTATGTTGTCAGGACAATCTGTCTTGTCTCCGCTAGTCAGCTAACTAGGTCTCTTAGTTAGCTAGTTTAGTCTTTCTGTTAATCTATGCTGTAAATTTATGTTCCCTGTAGCACCTTGGTCCTGGAGGAACGTTGTTTCGTTTCACTGTGTATAACTGTATATGGTTGAAGTGACAATAAAGCCTACTTGAACTTGAACCACCCAGTAATGCATTACAGTAGTCCAGTCTGGAGGTCATGAATGCATGAACTAGCTTTTCTGCATCAGATATGAATAAAATGTTCCTAAGCTTAGCAATATTTCTAAGATGAAAGAAGGCTGTTTTTGTAATACTGTAGTTACTATCTAATATTACGCCCAGTTCTTTCACTGTTGAGCTGGTACTAATAGTACATCCTTCTAAACACAGGCTGATTTGTGAGAGCTGTTGTGTACTCGTTTGTGGGCCAATAAGTAATATCTCTGTCTTATCTGAATTTAATAAGAGAAAATTATCGGTCATCCTATCTTTTATATCTTGTCTAGACAACTTGGGTATTTCGTCTGGTTTTGTGGAGATGTATAACTGGGTATCATCAGCATAATAATGGAAACTAATCCCATGTCTTCTAATGATGTTACCCAAGGGCAGCATGTATATTGGGAACAGCAGAGGTCCTAAAACTGACCCTTGTGGCACCCCATATTTCACTGGCATTACACCAGACTGTTCTCCATTCAGATCTACAAAATGGAATCGATCAGACAGGTAGGATCTAAACCATTTTAACGCCTGTCCCTGAATACCTATGTGATTTTGTAAGCAATCTATGAGAATATCATGATCTATAGTGTCAAATGCAGCACTAAGATCAAGTAAGACAAGTATTGAGATGCAACCTTGGTCTAAAAACAGGTCATTTGCAATATTTACTAGTGCAGTTTCTGTACTATGTTGGGGCCTGAAACCTGACTGAAATTCTTCGAGGATGTTGTTTTCCTGCAAGAATGCGCATATTTGAGCTGATACTAACTTTTTCTAATAGTTTTGATATAAACGGAAGGTTTGAAATCAATCTGTAATTTGTTATTTCATTCGGGTTTAGAGGCTTAATAACTGCCAACTTGAAAGATTTAGGGATGTGACCTAGATATAATGAAGAGTTAATAATGTTTAGAAGCGGCTCTCCAGCCGTATGCATCACTTCTTTTAGAAATCTGGTTGGGATTGGATCTAACGAGCATGTTGTTGATTTAGCCATGGTAATAGAGTTTCTGTATATAATGATTTTTTTTTTGGGAGTGGTGGTGGTGGGCCTATTATTATTATTATTATTGTTGTTGTTGTTATTATTGTTATTATTATTATTATTATTATTAGTAGTAGTAGTAGTAGTAGTAGTAGTAGTTTCACCAGTGCATTTTTTGTTTTTTTGTTTGTTTTCATTCTCACTCATTGTCTATACCGTTTTATTCTGTGTACAGGGTCGGGGTACACCCTGGACAGGGTGCCAATCCATCGCATTCACACACATACACACACTACGGACAATTAGCCTAATCTTCATGTTTTTGGACAGTGGGAGGAAACTGGAGTACTGGGAGGGAACCCACTGGGAAACATGCAAACTCCATGTACAATCAAACTCGAACCCTGAAAGTGCACGGTGACAGTGCTGTTGTGTACACATGATACATATATATGAAATATGAAATAAATAAAATTAAATATTTATATTTTATAAATACAGAGTCAGCCAAAAAATTATACACAAAATATTATGATGTATATTATTTTAATAAAATATGAATAATATCATAATATCATACTATTATCATATAGGTAAATATATAATAAATAGCAATACATTTAATATTAAAATGGTTATGCAAATTTTTCTGATATTTTTTTGGCTGACTCTGTATAGGCTGTGTTGAAAATAGCATAGATAAATCGTGGGTTGTGTAGAAAATACAGTAAAAAAAGATGATGATAATAATAATAATAAAAATAATAATAATAATAATAATAATAAATCATGCAGTAAAAATCTCTTCCATTCCAACATCTCGCGCGCGAGCCGTACTCTGAATGCGCGCACCCTGTGGGGTTTTCACAAACAGATCAGTCTCAATAATAACTGACACAAAAGACACAATGCACACATGCGTGTCCCCGTGTCCCAATTCACAAAAATAAAATTCACAAAAAAGAAAAACTCACGTGCGCAAAATATATACAGTATATATATATATATATATATATATATATATATATATATACGTTTCACAAATGCACAACTGTGTACAAAATGTTTGAATGTTTACAATTTCACGAGTGTATCACGCGCTGTGACTGTGCAAACCATTTTTCCTGTACGAATCGCCCTGGATTTGTGTTAGTGACGGGTCGCTGATGAACGATTCGTAGTTCATCGGAGAGTGATTCGTTCGTTTTCTACTGGCGCGCATGCGCAAATCATCGCAAACCCTCCGTAGGTTATGTACAGGAAACAGTATCGAACGGTTCTCAACGAATCTTCCAAGTCTCGAGTCGCTCGAAATAAACTAAATGACTCAAAAAAAGATTCGTTCATTTTTATGAAGAACCGACGCAATAAAATGATTCAAACTTCCCATCACTAGTAAATAAAGCTTCATTTCCGTTGTAATTAACTCAGATTGCGCAAAAGGTGCGCAAAGCTGAGCTACTTGAGTGCTCACGCTCCTGGAGGGCTGTGATTGGTTGAATGGTCAGGTTGTATCTGATTGGCTAAAGAGTACGAGTGTCCCACGTTGCTGCCAGGAAAGTCTCACGCACAAGTTCAGGGCGATTCGTACAGGAAAGACGATTTGCACATTCACAGGCCATGATACACTCGTGAATTTTAAACATGAAAAAAATTGGTACACAGTACATCTGTGAATTGTGTTTTGCATTTGTGAAATATATATATATATATTGTCCACGTAATTTTTTTTTGTGAATATATTGTGCACGTGAATTGGGTTACGCATGTGTGCATCGTGTCTTTTGCGTGAATTATCATTGAGACTGATCTGCTTCCATAGGGGCGGGGCTAAAACAAACTCATCTTCATGAGGGAACAAATTTCGACACAAGTGGCAAACTTCCTCTGGATGGTCGCTAGATGTCGCTAATGACCGAGTGCTCTTAGAGACGGCTGGGAATTAAACGCGACTAAATCAGCAAGAAAGAAAATCAGTCCACCAATCAGAAACAGGTTGTGGTGTTATAGGCGCATGCGCAGTGAGTGGGCGGGAGCAGTATGTGCAGGGTGAGCAGAGTGAGAGGAGAATCAGGACGTCTTACAGGACCTGCTGAAGGGGGCTGTGAGTACCATGGCTCTCTCTCTCTCTCTCTCTCTCTCAGGTCAGTTCAGAAGGGCTTTGTTGCCAAAGCTAAATTATTTGAATTTGAAGCAAGTATGAAACAATGATTACATTATGAATAAAGTCAATCTGAATTTATGAACCTATATAAACACTATGAACATATTGCATATGAACAATAAAAAACAACAACAAAACAATCAGTATTAGCAACAATGGCAACAACTCTTGGGTAACTAACTGAACATTAGGGATATTAAATTGTAGTTAGTTAGGATGCTTGTATGTTGTGTCTCAGTCTCTTACACGTTGACACATATTTTGCAGCAGTGGGGTCTTCTAAAATTATGTATTTTTTTTTTTTTTAACTCTGTAAATTTGAAAAATAAGGGTGTGTGTGTGTGATGATTTCATTCGCAGTGCAGCTCCAGTCTCTGCTCTCTGTGCTCCCTGTTCTCCTGTGTCATCCTGTCTCCACAGCCAGAATGTGTTCACTCAGCCTGTACTCGACGATCCCCCCCCGCCCTTTCTCTCTCTCAGTGCCAATAATGTAATAATTAAGTAAATGGCTTTAACATTGTGATTTTACAAAGTAACACCACCAGAATAAGATTAGAGTTAAACAAATGTTCTTTTATTCACAAAAACACGGGATACACCCTGGACAGGTCGGGAATACACCATGGTCGGGAATCGAACTTGGAACCTGGAGGTGCAAGTAGGCAGTGCTAATCACTACACCACCGTGCCACCCATTGTTTTAAACTGCAACAGAAAATAGTCACATTTAAAGTGTTTTAATCAGCCTTTCCCTTGCAAATAATTTATTCTTTGCTGTAAATCATATGGCATTGCTCGACTTGTAACTGCGCTTAAATTTATTTAACTGATAAAAGACAAATGAAAGTCTGGCTGCTGCCGCACTCGTTAGGATCACAAAATCGAGCGGTTAAACACTTTACTCTTCAATAAGGGCTGCCTAGTTTAATATCGTGTGGACGATTGCAGTTTCTTTTGTTTGGTTTCGACTTGGCAACAAAACAACTTTTCTGGATTTAATCTAGCATTTGTTTATATCTCACAGCCCCAAACGTCCAGATACAGAGGCCTTGCAATACTGTGCAATAATACCACAACACGACATGCAAGGCATCTCCACTGTTTCTGTTCACATATGCATCATTTGAATTCTTGAGTTTTACAAATCAGTGGGTCATCACTATAATCACTGTTATAAAGACAAAGGAAATACTGTAATAAAATTTTAACTGACCTTTTTTGTACAGTATTTTGAACCTTTTGTATTTTTGTCCTTCTCCGATGGTTTTGGTTTACAACAATTTGTTGATTTTTCTTTCCTCACTCAAAAAGCCACACCCTTTACCTTGTTTGTTGTTCAGGTGTTACACCTTTTGGCCTTGTTGCATATAAGCTGCCCATATCTGACCGTAAATTAATCTCACACTCCCTCCCTCTCCCTCACCCACATGCTTCAAGATACCCCAGATGACCTGGTGCAGTGGAACCTTGGATTGGATTCGTTCGGGAAGCATGTTTGTATATCAAAATACTCTTAAACCAAAGTGAATTACCCCATAAAAAATAATAAAAACTCTGATTATTCGTTTCACAACCCAAAAATAAAAGAAATACATAAAAATGATTAATACAAAGTATAAACTTAAAAATAAGACAAATTAAACTGCACTTTACCTTTGAAAAAGGTAAAAATAAATCCCGACAGATAAGTGTTTCCGTTAGTGGTTGCTGTGTATGTGTTATCATGTTGCATTTGATAAACAGTCCCTAATCACATACTCAAACAAGAAATATCTATCCGCAAAGGACGAACCGTTACCAGTGTGTGTAAGGTCAGCACAAGATAATAAGTAAATAATAATAATAAAATAAGTAAATACGTATATAATAAATAAGTATAACTAAGCAAAGGGTTCAAATGAAAATAAAAGAAGACAAAGTGTTGTGAACTTAAATTAACATTGTCTGGTAACACTGCCTAAGAACATTATTGTAGTACAACAGAACTCTTTTATACCCAGGTCCTGTGACTCATGTTCTAAAAGCCTTACCCTACTAACCAATTAGCAAGTTCTAACCTTATAAGGTAAATACTGATAAATAAAGCTGCTCTCTACTGCCTCTAAATAGTTTTTACATAATCAGCAATATACATACTGTATCATCGTTTTGTCAAGACAAGTCAAATTTATTCATAGCACATTTTAAAGACAACCGAAGTTGACCAAAGTGCAGTACAATAATAGAGGGGAAGGAAAAAAAAAAAACTTCTAACTGCCAGAGTGACCACAGACATTACACCTTACAATACATCTTAGGTGTGAAGAACATCTTTGATAACATCAGCTTCGGTGCCTGCAGCCTCGCAGATGTGAACTGATTCTTTTTCCACAGATGTTGCTGCAATGTTAGGAAACGGGGTCTTTGCAGCATTTCCTCTCACCAGAACTTTGTGCATCTTCCTACGACTCCTTCATTCTCGTCAAGCTGCGACTCGCCCTGCTTTGATGTCTAGAACAGTTTCAGCTTCATACATTACATCATCTATAGTGAGCTGGGACATATTTAATTCAATTTTATTGGTATAGCGCTTTTAACAATTGTCATTGTCACAAATCAGCTTTACACAATCAAAAGAATCATTTAGGTTTGTATGGAATGTGAATGAATCAAAATGGTTAGATAGTCCCTGATGAGCAACCCGTGGGCGACAGTGGCAAGGAAAAACTCCCTTACATGACAGTAGGAAGAAACCTTGAGAGGAACCGAACTCAACAGGGAACCCATCCTCATTTGGGTGAAACAGAAAGCAGGAATTGATCTGCATTCATACTGTGTGTTAGGTGGCAGGCAGTTCAGTACAATAGATGTTAACAGGTGTTAATTGATGTTAATATGGAGTCCAGGTAGTTATTGGAGGCTCAGGTAGACTTGTAGGCTATCTATCGCGCGACTGTAGCCAAGTGAGAGAAACAGCTGTCAACATCAGTCGAGGCCAGAACCGTCTTCATGGTTGAGTGAAACCGTCCCCAGACATCGGACGCATCCCAAAGAGACACACGGAATATCCATGTGACAAGATCTCCAACCAGAAGCGGGGCACCAGGATGAGTCAGGCAGGTCCAGAGGGCAGAGGGAGTCTGGATCAATGGCAGCTCAGGAACGACATGTGTAGAAAAGGCGGGAGAGCAGAAGACAAGGGATACAGTAACAGTTAGGTCTGGTCACAAACACATAATGTATAAGGTGAATGTATATTTAGTGTAGAGTGCAAGCAGGGACTCCGGCAGGACTAACTATGACAGCATAACTAAAAGGGAGAGGGAAGGAAACACAGACATGAGTGGTTACTTTACATCTCAGTTCCCCATCACCTCACCCTCAACAAACCTGAGTGATCAACGAGAGTGGGGAAGACAGCATCTAAACATACCAGTTCACCAGAATAATCTACGTCCTTGAGTCCCCCAGATCTGCTCCTTTACCTAAGGCTAATCTATTTACAAAATACTTGGTTAAATAAATACATTTTTGGCCTAGGCTTAAACACTGAGACTGTATCTGAGTCACCAATGTTAATAAACAAATGACAAAACTACTCAATTACTCAATTACACCTTCATTACCGACTGCCCCTGAACATTTTCTTACACACCCCCTCTTCACAATAAGAGCTCTCATTTACCCCAGGTAAATTATAGCACACATCTTTTATACCAGCAGTTATATGGAACTTAACACCAAACACTATTTGGAAGACTATTCCATAACTTTGGAGCTTTGTAAGAAAAAGTTGTACCCCCTGCTGTAGTTTTTATAATGCGCAGTACTGACAAGCAGGCTGCATCCTTTGATCGAAGTAGACATGGCGGATCACAAGACACTTGCAGATCACTCAGATACTGCGGCTTGAGACCATTTAATGCTTTATATGTCCAAAGTAGTATTTAAAAATCAATGCGAAATTTAACAGGGAGCCAGTGAAGTGTATATAAGATACCGGTGATGTGCTCGTATCCTCTGGTTTTAGTGAGGACTCTGGCTGCTGCATTCTGTACTAACTGAAGCTTGTTTATGCACCTAGTTGAACAACCAGACAGTAAAGCGTTGCAATAGTCCAACCTATATCCATTAATTTGCCAATATTTCTGAGGTGAACGAATGCTATCCTGGTCATATTGTCTACATGAGCTTCAAAAGATTAGATAAAACAGAAAGGCCATCTAAAATTACAGTGTGATCTAAAATCTTGGTTCTAGCTGCATGCGGTCCTATGACTAGAACTTCTGTCTTATCCCGATTAAGCAGAAGGAAGAAATTAGAATCCAGTCTCTTATATCCTTTACGCATTGCTCAACTTTAGCAAGCTGGTTTCTTTCATCTGGTTTTGCTGAGACGTATAACTGTGTGTCGTCAGCATAACAGTGAAAAATAATATCATGGTTATGGATTATGTTGCCCAAAGGAAGCATGTAAAGAGAAAAAAAGCAGTGGGCCTAAAACCGAACCCTGTGGAACACCAAACTCCACTTGAGAACATGCAGAATAATCACCATTTAAATCTACATACTGATAACGATCAGTGAAATAGGATCTGAGCCAGGAGAGGGCTGTTGCTGTTACGGAGAGCAGCATCTCCATTAGAGTGTGTGTGTGTGTGTGTGTGTGTGTGTGTGTGTGTGTGTGTGTGTGTGTGTGTGTGTGTATGTATGTATGTGTGTATGTATGTATGTGTGTATGTGTGTATATGTGTGTATGTGTGTATGTGTGTATGTGTGTGTGCGTGTGTGTGTGTGTCTATGTGTGTGTGAAGGAGAGAGGAGGGTGGTTTGTGTGAAGGGGCACAGTGTCCAATGATGCACACGCACACACATAACGGCGTGCGTGCAGGCTGATACAGAGAGTGAAAATGGATCTTTCTTTTGCTTTATGAGCGCGCACATACACGTGTTATAATAAACAGTACATAAACAGTGCATGCTGTACACACACATACAAACACACAATAAGAGATGTTTTACTCACACACGTGTGGTCACAGTGTTATAACAGTTCACGCGTGCACGGATATTGATTATACCAGTGAGAGATGAGCACTAAGACCCAGCAGGGGAGACGATTACCCACAATTCCACAGCACAAGAGAGAAAAACCATTGGCTTAGTTGTGATCACGTGAAATAAAATTTTGCTCATTTTGCGGAACACTCGCAAACCGCGTTATTCGCAATTTGAGGTTCCACTATATCTTTCTACAACCCTGAACTACAGTTCTTACTGGACATTCCTGCATCTTTAAAAACACAAACTCTCTTTTGCTCAGTGTGCACCCTGGTTTATTCGTGAACTTTGGCAGTTCAAATCCAGAGCCTGTGGATGCAATGCATATGGGCTCAAACTTTAGTGGTGTATTTATGAACTCTACATCATTTCTTACTTTATCCTATGCTTAATCCTGTATTCAGTGTCACGAGAGGCCTCGAGCCTACCCCAGGAGACTTAGGGCACAAGGCGGGGTACACCCTGGACAGGGTGCCAATCCATCGCAGGGCACACACACATTGAAACCCTTGAATCATGGGAAGAACATGCAAACTCTAGACTGAGTGACATACAGGGCTTGTAAAGAGAAAGATGGTGCTCATAGCCAGACAGTCTGGTTATTCCAGCAGAGAAAAAGCCACATTCTGCACTTGTTACAATAGTCTGGTTGTGTAGTAAGAGTGCATATACTTATTCGGCTTTACTGCCCACTGAAAATGTGTGAGAGTATTATTTATTATCAAATTTCAAATTCAGATTTGTCACATATACAATCATACACAATAAGACTGCGGAAAAATGCTTACCCGAATGCCAGTGACCAGAAAAATAAAAAAATTGTTGTTGTAGTTAAATTAAATCAAATCAAAGACATAATCCTAAACACAACTTAGGTTGCAAATAGAAAAGAATAATAAAAGGAGACATAGAAGGTGTTCAGCACTTAAGCAATGGACACATCCAAAATTGCCATGTAGTATGTTAGTACTTTACAGCCTTTTATTGTCCTTATTCCCTGCAACATGCTTCTAGGGCTACTCTGTTGAATCTGTGATTCAAATTTTGTCCTGTTTGTACTGCTTTGCCCTTCACTACTCTTTGAACATTGGATGACAAAGATTTGTACAGTTTCATGTTTACAGAGACAAGTCCCGCATTGTAGGCAGCAGGTGAGATGTCGGAGCATTGCGGATGGTTCCACCCATGGCAATGTAAGGCTCCCTCCCCAATCTGCGCTGGATGGTGATGGGTGAAAGTCCCGTGTAGTTCACATAACTTATTGTCTGAGTTGGAATCTAAATTAAGTAAATTCCAGAGGAAGATAAAAAGGTCTGAATTTGATGGTGTCAGTAGCTCCAGGTTGGGTGTGCAGTAGCATGTGACAATTCTCACATGCTACTGCACCAGTTACTATTCACCATTAGACACCTGCTATCTCCCCTTGAATTTCTCAATTCCATTTTTCTGTCCATGTAGTTGATCAAGAAGAGCTCAGCCGATTGAATGATGTGGTCCAGCACCACTGGGTTCAGCGATGTCTCTGTGAAGCAGAGAAAATTGCAGTCCTGAATGTTCCTTTGGAACTTCACCCTGGCCCTGAGATCATCAAGTTTGTTGATGCCCCAGCAATGGGACATTGGCTAGCATGATTCTAGGCAGGCGTGTGCAGTGTGCACATGCCCTCAGCCTGGTCCTAACTCTGGCTTGTCCAGGGCAATCTTTTTGGGTTGTGTCCTTCGTTCATGCTCAGCATCTAACTCGGCCAGCAGGAAAGCCATGGTGTAGAGATGGTTAAGATTAAGAGAAATGTGGAAAATGAATAAAGATTACCAAAGGAGAAGTCTGAGCAGTAATGTCAGCAGCCAACTTACTGGCCCCATCTTGCAGTTATTATAAAGTGTAACAGAGGAGACCTAGGCATGTTGAGCAACTTAAGACATGCATCAACAAAAAATGGCAAAAGTTTCCATTTTCAAAACTTCAACAATTGGTCTCTTCCTAAACGCTTATCGTGTGTTGTTAAAACAAGAGGTGATATAACTTGTTAAATATATTGTCTTTGTGTTGTATTCGATTGAATATACAGTGAAACCTTGGATTACAAGCGTAATTTGTTCCGGAAGCAGGCTTGTATATCAAAACCACTCGCAATAGAATTGTCCCATAAGAAATAATGGAAACTCAAATTATTCATTCCACAGCCCAAAAACATAAATACATAAAAATAATTTATGCAAAATATAAAGTAAAAATAAAACAAATTAACCTGCACTTTACCTTTAAAAAAAGTAAAAATAAATCCAGACAGATAAGTATTTGTGTGCGCAAGTGCTGTGTGTACAGTATGTGTGAAGCTAAAGTAAGGAGCCCCCCCCCCTCCCCCCTTCTCTTCTTACAAAGTTACCCTTCCTCCACTTTACACGCGCGCGCACACAACGGAAACACTGTTTTATCGGGAAAAAATAAACAAGAAATTATCGGAGAAGCTAAAAAGTATTTTTGGAAAACACCACATACCAGTTCACCTCAAAAAGAACAACTGCTACATAGGTCAGATATTTGAAGATGATTATGTACAAATCTTGGACAGTGAGGAGAGATGGTTTGAGAGGTGTAATAGAAAGATCTTCTCTCACCGGAGAACAATCTCCTATTTGTCATGATGTGCTTTAATCCATTCCCAGAATGATCAGGATCTCTTCACAGGTCCATAAGAAAAGCCACTTTCTAATCTCTCTCTACTGTATGTTGATGGTCTCCCTACTCTTCGTGCTCAAGCAGAAAAGAGCATTATGACAGAAAAGAGTGACCGGTTGCAGCTTTCCTGATGTAAGATTGATGGCTCGAGAGATTTTGTCAGATACGCAGAACCAAAGATGATGGGTATGTAGCTAGGAGTTGTTGCAACTGAGCTGAGAGACAAGTGTGTCTGATTCACTTGTTGGCTACTTTGCTGATGGGTGCTGATGAAGGAGTAGAGTTCCTTGCTGGTGATGGCCTGTCTGATTTGGTCTAGGTCCACTTTGCTCCTTATGGCTGGAGTACACGGTCATGAACAGGACTGAACTGCTCACTGATATGAACCCAATAGCACGCTTTGAGCCAAAGATAGTGTAGAGAATATATTAAACTAACTGGCAGACTTATGATTTTTAACCAAATTTTGTCATGCTGTCAGCCCACACATGCTGTTCAAAGATTGCTTTCATCCTATGACATTTCCTTTCCCACACTGATGTGCTCTTCACCACGTGGTCATGTTTTCCCAGGCTGTCATGTCTCCACACCTCTGGACTGCTCCACCTGCACGTTGGTTTCTCACCCACCGCTGATTTCTTTCTGCTTATAAGGAAGCCCAGTGTGCTGTCTATTCGCCAGATTATTGCATGCTCTCGCTCAATTCTCTCGTGTTTACTTTGATTGATATCACTTTACCATCCTGCTGATTCATCTAGTTTATCTAGAACGTTTATCTAGTATCTCGTTTCTTCCCCTCTTGCCTCACGATTCTGATTTGTTGCCTCGCTGACGGATTTCACTGCTCTGACCCAACACTTCCGTTTTCATGATTATGGCTCAGCTTCATGTTTCGGCATTACCACGCTGATGGCTTTCACGGCTCGAATCCAACACTCCTGCTTTCACGATTATGGGTCTGCCTGTGCGCTTTTCACTTGACAGGTGGTCAAAAGAACTCACAGCCTGCACTTGGATCTCCACAGACCCCAAGCTCCGACCTTCTGAAAAACTTTGTGATGAAGCTAAGAGCTACAGTATTATTACCAACAATGGTTCAAGAACGACTAAATAACGGATAAAGAGCCTGCACTCCACACACTTAGCAAGCTCAATGTTGGCCATGATAATGATTAAACTTGACTTAGTCTAGGTTTTTCTGAGATTATTTTAAAAAGCTCCAAATGAAAGTTGCTTGCTTTAGATTTTTTTTACCTTCATCATGTAGTGTTTCTGAGGTATATCGAATCTTTAAAGATTCGGGTTAATTTGACTAACTGAATTAAAATTTATATCATACACTTTATATACTATTCGTCCACCATATTGCACAGTTGAGTGTATCTCACCAATCCTGTTTATCCCGCGGCGTAAGATCTTTAAAATACATGACCAAGACAACATTTATTTATAAAGAAAAAATAATTTATTTGACTAATCTACGATACATGAAACTATGCTACTTTAACGCATGCGCACACACACACACACACACACACACACACACACACACACACACACACACATACAACAGTTTGGAGGGTGAACATTAATGAAGTTCATCTAGTACTGTTTACTAGATCAAAGAAAGTCACAAGAGAAGAGTCTTGGGTTTAATATTACGGCTTAGTTATGGTTAGCACCAATTTTCAGCAAGGTATGCAGTTTTGATTGTTTACTTGCGTTACGTTTCGTTCTCATCCTGTGGTTCGCCTCCAGCGAAGGGAATCACAGCATTGCTGATTGGGGGGCTGTAGCGCGAACGTGATGCGGACGCGTTTTTAGTGAGCTCCTCGCAGGTGAAATTTCAAGTAAATAATAAACAGACTCGGATGTTTATTTTATATATTTTCTGACCACAGTGTGATTTATGAACACATATTCGCGCAAAATTAGTGGATACCGTTTGTAAAATGGCAGCTCCTGGCAGCAAACGAGGTGGCTATGAGACGCGGGCTAGCACGGCTAGCTCGGCTGACCCTAGAGGTAGTCACGAGGGGGACTCGCTCACTGCCGAAATGTTCAAGCAGTCACTTGAATCCTTAAAAAATGACATTTGTGTCAAGATTGAGTGTGCGATCAGCGGTCTACAAACAGACATAAATGGTGTTAAAGAAGAGTTTACATCGGCTGTTGCCTCAATACAGCAATCGCTTAGCGCGCAAGATGAGCGGCTGCGAGCCGTAGAGGATTCAGCGACGGTTGCGAGTGATACCCTTGTGCGCCTTGAAACGACGGTGGCCAAACTTCAAACCGAGGTTAACGCTTTGTCTTTGAAGTGCGAGGATCTGGAGAGCAGATCAAGGAGAAATAACATCAGACTGATCGGAATCAGTGAAGGAGAAGAGGGCAACTGCCCCACAGAATTTGTTTCAAACTTACTCCGCGACCTGTTGGGCTTGGAAGAGAAGCCGCTTCTCGACCGAGCCCACAGGTCACTCCAACCAAAGCCCAAGCCCGATCAGCCACCCAGACCCTTTATTATTAGAGTTCACTTCTTCCACGTTCGTGAACAGATTCTCCAAACTGCGCGCCAAAATGGAAAGCTGACCTACAAGGGAAAATCTGTCTTTCTTTTTCCCGATCTTACCTCTAACGAGGCAAAGAAGAGAGCGGCTTTTGGTGAAGTGCGCAAACACCTACGTAATGTCCAAGGAGCTCGATTCGGATTTCGTCATCCTGCCAAATTTTCGTATTACACTTCCAGGTAACTCAGAGCAGCTCTTTACAGATCCTCATAAAGCGATGGAGTATGTAAAAAGCACCAAGACCGTCGATGCGAACGGAACTACAGTTTCGCCTTAGTAACTTTTGGTGGGAACTCCGTTCTATTTGCTGTCTTTCAAGGACAATCGTCCACCTCGCAGGTTTGCAAGGTATTCTCCTCTGCAGTGATCTAGAAGGATTCACACTTTGCTTTGACAAAGTGCCTCGTGTTACTTTTCTGTTATTACTTTTATTAGTACTCACTTAAATTACTGTTTAATTTCGAAGTATGCCTCGACAAGTGTGCTACTTTATTTAGTTATTAATGCTATTATTCTTATTATTATTACCTTTTTTTGGCCTGTATGGTGTGTAGCTTGTCTGAAACGAGTTATTATTATTATTATTACAATAATAACAATATTATTACTGTTATTATTATTATTATTATACTTATAATTATTTTGTTAAGGTAAACACCTATGTTGTAGTCTGTAAGTTTAATCTATGTTGGCTCACCTGACGATACGCTTAGTTCTTTTTTTGTTTGTTTTTTGCGTATCTTAGACGGAAAGTTCATCGTCTGCGTTTTCTTGTATCATATGGGGATTTGCATGCACCAGGTTCAGGGAGGTGTTGAAGTGGGTGGGGGTTATAGGTTTGTGGGTTTGTTTGTTTGCTTGTTTGTTTTCTCCTCTCTCCTTTTCAAGATGTTGTGGCTACATTTTATTGGTTGCACAATCAAATTTTTTTTTTGGTACATTTTCAATATCTCTGTATACATCTGTAATATTTTTCTCTCACCTTTACATCTATAAACAGAGTCATTAATTTTGTAAGCTGGAATGTAAAAGGTCTTGGCCGTCCTTCTAAGCTTAACAAAGTGATAACTCACCTGGATGGTTTACAAGCTAAAATTGTCTTTTTACAGGAGACCCATCTTAATATCTCTGACCATGCTAAATTGCGTAGAAGATGGGTGTCTCAATCTTTCCATTCCTTATTTTCTAGTAGAGCAAGGGGAGTTGCTATCCTTATTCATAAAGATATTTCTTTTAATCCCTCAGATGTGCTGGCTGACCGCAACGGCAGATACATCATAGTATCTGGGCTATTGTTCAACACACCGGTGATATTGGCTAATATTTATGCACCTAACTTTGATGATGATAAATTTTTTACTAAGTTCTTTTCTGCTATACCAAATTTGCACTCAAGTTATTTAATCATCGGGGGAGATCTCAATCTCTGTTTAAATCCTCAACTCGACAGAACTTCTCAACGAGGAGCAGCCCTCTCAAAGTCAGCAAAAATAATCACTTCTTTTCTTAATGATTATGCAGTTACAGACATTTGGCGATTTCTAAACCCATCTACACGTGGCTATTCTTTCTTTTCTCATGTTCATCAATCTTTCTCTCGCATTGATTACTTTTTAATTGATAACAAGCTCCTGTCATTGGTTCAACATTGTGCTTACAATGCAATTGTCATTTCAGACCATGCGCCTCTTACCTTAGGCCTGAGGTTTGAATGTAGGTACATGCAGCGCCCACCTTGGAGGCTGAATGTTCGACTGCTAACTATTGAGGACTTTGTCCAGACTATTTCTTCCCAAATAGACTTTTTTGTTAGAGTAAATGCTACCCCAGATGTAACGCACAGCACATTTTGGGAAACATTCAAAGCCTATATTAGAGGCCAAATTATATCTTACATGTCATTTGAAAAGAACAAACTGAGGAGGTCTATGGCGGGTCTGACAGATCGCATCTCGCAGTTAGAAAATCAGTATATAAGTAGTCCTTCATCCGTAATACTTAAAGAATACCTTCTCTTAAAATCTGATTTCGACACCCTTTCTACTGAGGAGATGTTGATTAAATCAAGACATGCTTTTTATGAGTATGGGGAGAAGGCAAATAGGCTCTTGGCCCATCAGCTTAGGCAGTCCTCTGCTTCCCATATTATACCAGCCATTAAAACACATAATACCTTACTGTCAGATCATCGTGAAATCAATAACTCATTTTTGGAATTTTATCGGTTACTGTATTCTTCTGAGCAAACCTCTGGTTACGAAGACTTTCATAACTTTTTTAATGCAATGTGGCAAAAGTCCTGGCCCAGATGGTTTTCCGGCTGAATTTTTAAAGAAAATTTCTGGACAAGTAGCTCCCCTTTTGCTAAATATGTACAATGAATCATTCGATCAAGCCTGTCTTCCCCAAACTCTGCGGGAAGCTTCAATTTCCTTAATTCTGAAAAAGGACAAAGATCCCCATATGTGTAGTTCATACCGTCCAATATCTCTTTTGAACGTTGACGTAAAAATTCTAGCCAAAATTCTTGCTTCACGATTAGAAACAGTTCTTCCTAATATTATTTCTACTGACCAAACTGGCTTTATTAAAAATAGATTTTCATTCTTTAATGTCAGAAGATTACTTAACATCCTCTATCATCCTACTGTATGTCTTCATCAACGCCTGAAGTCCTGATATCACTTGACGCAGAAAAGGCATTTGACAGGGTGGAGTGGGACTATTTATTTCACACTCTTGAAATGTTTGGTTTTGGAGCAAATTTTATATCTTGGGTTAAACTCTTATATAAAGTCCCACTTGCCTCTGTCCACACTAACAATATCTCTTCCGCATATTTTCAGATTAATCGAGGCACAAGACAGGGCTGCCCTCTGTCGCCTCTTTTGTTTGCAGTCGCAATAGAGCCTCTGGCCATTGCTTTGCGCCAGAATTCAAAAATAGCTGGTATAATCAGAGGAGGACAAGAGCATAAAGTTTCTCTGTATGCAGATGACTTGATTTTATATATTTCTGACCCGTCTAATTCCCTGCCTCACGTCCTTAAAATTTTCGATATATTCGGAAAGCTCTCTGGCTATAAATTAAATTTACAAAAAAGTGAAATGTTTCCTATTAATAATGCCGCCCGTGAGCTCCCTACCACTTCTTTCCCTTTTAAAGTTTCCCACTCATTTACATACCTTGGTATACACATCCCTAATTCTTTTTCTAAACTTTTTGCTGAGAACTTTCCTCGTTTATTGGAGCGGGTTGAACAGGATTTAAAGCGGTGGGCACGGCTCCCATTATCAGTTGCAGGTCGAATAAATTCTATTAAAATGAATGTGCTGCCTAAGTTCACATATCTGTTTCAGTGCATTCCAGTGTTTATACCCAATTCATTTTTCCGTAAGCTGGATAGCGCTCTCGGTTCATTTATATGGAATGGAAAACCTGCTAGAATACGTAAAAGTCTTCTGCAACGTCCTAAGTCATTGGGTGGAATGTCGTTGCCTAATTTTCAACGTTACTATTGGGCCTCAAATATTCGTCCTATACTACACTGGCTATATGAAGATCCTGGGGCTGATGCCTTATCATGGATCGCCATTGAATCAGCCTCATGCTTGCCTTCTTCCCTAGCAGCTTTAGTTTACGCTCCTCTTTCCTTTCCTTGCGAAAATTTTATTAAAAATTCACTTGTAAGATCTACTATTAAAATTTGGAAACAGATGAGACGTCATTTCGGATGGCAAACTATGTCCCCTAAATCTCCTATTAATTCTAATCATGTCTTCAATCCTTCAATAATTGATAAATCTTTTAAGTCTTGGAATGCTAAAGGTATTAGGGTAATTAATGATTTGTACTATGAGGGGGTTTTCTGTTCATTCCAGCAGATGTGCGAGCAGTTTCATATTCCTAAAAATCACTTTTTCCGCTACCTCCAAATTCGTGACTTTGTGCGTAAAATGTTTCCTCAGTTTCCTGCCCCGCCTCCATGCTCTCCATATGATCATATATTGGAGGACCCTCTAAGATGGAAAGGCATCGTATCAATACTTTATTGCAAAATCTTGGCCCCACTCCACATATCCCTTTCCCAAATAAAAGCTTGGTGGGAAGAAGACTTAGAAATAGTTATTTCTGATGAGGACTGGGAAGCAGCATTATATAGAATACACAAGTCTTCAGTATGTGCAAGACACGGACTTCTACAGTGCAAAATTGTACACCGTGTACATTGGACAAAGTTAAAACTATCCAAGCACTTTCAGGATGTAGATCCTGCTTGTGATCGCTGTAGGTTTTCCCCAGCCTCTCATGCACATATGTTTTGGTCCTGTACAAAGCTTAGGGGTTTCTGGTCCATCATTTTTGAAACTCTCTCTGGTTTTTTAGGGAAATCGATCTCCCCTTGCCCATTGATAGCCCTTTTTGGAATTACTCCTGCATCATATAATTTTACAAAGATACAATCTGATTGTATAGCTTTTATTATGTTGTTAGCCAAACGACTAATATTGCTGAAATGGAAGGATAGGAAGCCTCCAACACCAACACAATGGATTCGTGATGTCCTCTTTTTTCTAAAGTTAGAAAAAATCAAGCATTCTCTAAGAGGCTCATCTAGCCAGTTTCATAAAGCTTGGAACCCTTTCAAACAATATGTCAGAGAACAGGTTTCACTGTCAGATATAGACTAATTTTACTTCCAGAATTCTCTCTTTTTTTTATGACATTGATTGTGCATTTTTACTGTTTTCTAAGCCACGCTTCTAATTATCTTAATTATTGTTATTATTTTTATTTTATTTTATTTTTTATTACTATTACTATACATGTATATAATTTCTCAATTGAATCAAGTTATTGTCGTCTGTTCTGCTTTGTTTTCTGTTTTGTAATGTTGTATAAAAACCCATAAATAAAGTAAAAAAAAAAAAAAAAAGCATTGCTGATTGGTTGGAGCGCGATTGTTGAGACGTCGTCTTTCCGGAAAGCCCTTTGGTGAGGTGTTGGTTGCCTGGTTTCTAATGGCGATTCTCTGGAACTTCTTCTGTAGGTTTCTTCGTTGCAGGACTTTGGAGTTCTGGCACGAAGTCTTGTTGAGAGTTCTTGCCAGATTCTTCCGACGACGAAGGTGTGCACCCACAAGGGCAGCCTAGTGCCCGCAAGGGCGGAAGCACGAGCTGCTTGCAAGGCAAGTTTATTTGAATAGCACATTTCATACACAATGGTAATTCAAAGTGCTTTACATAAAAGAGAAGAAAATAATGATAAAATGGAAAACAATGGCAATAAAACTAAAAATAAATAAATAATGATAACAATTGAAAAAAAAATTAATGAAACTTTTAAAACTAATTAAAATTTGATTTAAAATCTAAATAAAACGGTTAAAAATATTAGATAAACATAAAATAATGCAGTCAGTTCGGACGTAACACAGCGCTCAATCAATAAATGCATAGCTAAATAGAGGAGTTTTAAGTTTAAATTTAAATGTGACTAGTGTTTTTGCACATCTGATCTTTTCTGGAAGCTGGTTCCACCTGCAGGCAGCATAATAGCTAAAAGCGGACTCCCCTTGTTTTATTCAGTGAGCATATCTGCAATGTATTTAGATATGTATTTAGGCATATCTGCAATGTATTTAGGAAGTACTTTAAACTCTATCCTGAATGTTACAGGAAGCCAGTGTAAGGACCTGAGGACTGGTATGATGTGCTCAGATTTTCTGGTTCTAGTCAGAATTCTGGCAGCAGCGTTCTGGATGAGCTGTAGCTGTCTAATGGTCTTCTTGGGAAGGCCGGTGAGGAGACCATTACAATAATCCACCCTGCTGGTGATAAAGGCATGGACAAGTTTCTCCAAGTCGTGATTGGAGACAAAACGTCTAATTCTTGCAATGTTTTTGAGATGATAGTATGCTGATTTACAAGTTACTGCTTTGACATGACTACTGAAACTAAGGTCTGTCTCCAGAAATCACCCTAAGATTCTTAACTTGATTTTTAGTTGTTTGACCCCTAGAGTGAAGGTCTGCATTCACCTTCAGAGCTTCATCTTCTAATGCAATGACTTCAGTTTTCTCCTTGTTTAACTGAACTTCTTCAGTCATGGTCATGGACACCCACTTAGACTTATGCTCTCCGATACTAACATAATAACCTCTCCCTTCTAAGTATGACCTGAACCATTTGAGTACCATCCCAGAAAGCCAGACCCAGTTTTCCAGTCTTTCTATTAGTATGTTATGATCGACAGTGTCAATCCTTGCAGGAGGTTTGAGGTTATTCTCACTGGACGCCGAATTAAGTGTGCAAGATGCTTGCAAAAGTTGTTCTCCTTTTCTTTAGACGCGTTTGCTTGCTGGTTCCCTTAGGGTTTTGTTCTTTCGGAGTCAGTCCATCCCGTGGGTGATTGGACAACAGTTCTTTATAAAGAAGCAAAAATTTATTGAACTAATCTATGATACATAAAATTAAGCTACTTGTCAAGTCAATTTTATTTATATAGCGCCTTTAACAATTGACATTGTCGCAAAGCAGGTTTACACAATCAAAAGAAGTAAGTTTGTATGAAATGTGTATGAATCAAAATGATCAGATGGTCCCTGATGAGCAAGCCGAGGGCGACGGTGGCAAGGAAAAACTCCCTGAGATGGTAATAGGAAGAAACCTTGAGAGGAACCAGACTCAACAGGGAACCCATCCTCATCTGGGTGATAACGGAGAGCAGAGAATGATCAGCATAATAATGTGTACTGGAAGTTCAGTGTAACAGGAGATGTGTTAAAATTTAAATTAAAAGGAGTCCAGTTTGTTCCTAGAGGCTCAGGTAGACTGTAGGAGATTCCAGTCCTGAGCTATCGAACAACTGAAGTCACAGGTCCCCAGAGCATCAATCGATGATAGGACAGTCTTCATGGAAACCATCCCCAGCCACCAAGCGCATCCAGGCAGACCACACGGGGCATCCATGTGACGGGATCTCCAACCAGAAGCAGGACTCCAGGACGGGTTAGACGGCTTCAGAGGGCAGAGGGGTCTGGATCACTGGCAACTCAGGAGCGAACATGTATAGCTCGACAGAGAGACAGAGAGAGGGAAAGGAGAGAGGGAGAGAGAGGAGAGAGCAGAAAAGGAGAGAACAGAAAATAAGGAGAGATGGCAGTTAGGTCTGGTCACAGTCAACATGTATAAGGTGAATGTATATTAGTGCAAAGTGCAAGCAGGGACTCCGGCAGGACTAACTATAACAGCATTACTAAAAGGGAGAGCCAGAAGGAAACACAAACATGAGGGGGAACTGAGATGTAAAGCAACCAATCACCTCACCGTCAACAAACCTGAGTGAACAATGAGAGTGGGGAGGACAGCATCTAAACATAGCAGTTCACCAGAATACTCTACGTCCATGAGTCCCCCAGATCTGCTCCTTTACCTAAGGTTAATCTATTTACAAACATGCTGCGCTAAATAAATAAGTTTTTAGCCGAGACTTAAACACTGAGACTGTGTCTGAGTCCCGAACATTAACAGGAAGACTATTCCATATCTTTGGGGCTTTGTAAAAGAAAAAGTTCTGCCCCCTGCTGTAGTTTTAATAATACGTGGTACTGACAGGCATCCCGCATCCTTTGATGGAAGCAGGCGTGGCGGATCGTAAGACACTAACAGTTCACTCAGATACTGCGGCGTGAGACCATTTAGTGCTTTAAATGTCAAAAGTAGTATCTTGAAATGGATGTGAAATTTCACAGGGAGCCAATGCAATGTAGATAAGATAGGGGTGATGTGCTCGTATCTTCTGGTTCTAGTGAGGACTCTCGCTGCTGCATTCTGTACTAACTGAAGCTTGTTTATACACCTAGTTGAACAACCAGACAGTAAGGCGTTACAATAGTCCAACCTAGAGGTGATAAAAGCATGAACTAGTTTTTCTGCATCATTTAGTGACAATATGTTTCTTATCTTGGCAATATTTCTAATGTGAAAGAAAGCTATCCTGGTAATATTATCTACATGAGCTTCAAACGAAAGGCTGGAATCTATAATCACACCGAGGTCTTTAACTGTTGCACTTGATGGAACAGAAAGGCCATCTAAACACCAAACTCCACTTGAGAACATGAGGAATGGTCACCGTCTAAATCTACAAACTGATAACGATCAGCCAAATAGGATCTGAGCCACAAGAGGGCAGTTCCCTTAATTCCTACTACCTTTTCTAATCTGTGAAGGAGAATACTATGATCAATGGTGTCAAAAGCTGCACTGAGGTCCAGTAACACAAGTATAATGACGCAACCCTTATCAGAGGCCCATAGGAGGTCGTTTACTACTTTAACAAGTGCTGTCTCTGTGCTGTGATGAGGCCTAAATCCTGACTGATACAGTTCATTTATGCTATTTCTGTGTAAATGTGAACATAGCTGCTGTGATACTACCTTTTCCAAAATCTTGGAGATAAAGGGAAGGTTTGATATCGCCTGTAATTAGAAAGCTGACAGGGGTCAAGGTCAGGTTTCTTGATTAGTGGTTTAATAACGGCTAATTTAAAGGATTTAGGGACATACCCACTACTGGGTGAACAGTTAATTACTTTCAACAGGGGTTCTATTATTGCTGGTACTATCTGTTTGAGAAAATGTGTCGGTATAGGATCTAATATACAGGTTGACGATTTTGAAGAAGAGATGAGTGAAATTAGTTCCCTCGCTTCAAGGGGAGTAAAGTGTTCTAAGTTCTGATGTGATGTGGTTAGATCATCTGAATTATTTAAATTGTCTGGTTTCAAAGCCTGAATTTTTTGCCTAATATTTATGATTTTGTTATTGAAAAAATCATGAAATCCTCACTACTGCATGATGTTGTTGTGGAGATTTCTGCAGTGGTCTTGTTTTTAGTTAATTTAGCTACGGTATTAAATAAAAATCTCTGGTTGTTTTTGTTATTTTCTGTAAGACTGGAGAGATACGTTGATCTAGCATCACTGAGAGCTTTTTTATACTTCAGGATGCTCTCCTTCCAAGATATTTGGAATACTAACAATTTAGTTTGGCGCCATTCACCATTCCACTTCAGACTGTGGAATTGTGGGTATATTTCCTATACTTAATCCGAAGGATAATATTAAATCTAAAGTGTGAGCTGCTTTATGAGTGGGTCTTACTACTCTGATTTACTCCTACTGAGTCCAGTATGGACAAGAATGCTGTTCTCAGAGGGTCTTCTGGATTCTCAAAATGAATATTAAAGTCTCCAGCAATTAACGCTTTGTCTACAGAAACAACAAGGTTCGAGAGGAAATCTGCAAATTCACAGATCTAATATTTAACAGTCCTAGCTTCAGATCAGAGGTGCTGGCTGCACATTCAGTGTGGTCTGAGTTTGTGGTGTCTATGTTAATTAAATGACTAAAACAGACTTTCTGAGTCGTTCTAAATTTATGTTTATGTTTAGCTCGGAGAACAGTCTCAAGAGTAAATTCAGGAATTTAGTCTGCCCAGAAAAGATTTTTATAAATTCCTTCAAATACGACACTACTTAGAGTTGCAGTTAAAAGAAGTTAATATACAATTTGATCTTACTGAAATAGAAAAAAAGTCTGGAATGCGCTTCTCTGATGCTGATATACTTAAACTCATACACATACAAACATGCACACAAACAGTTCAGAGGGGGAATGGAGTTCTTCTAGTACTGTTTAGTAGGCCTCACAAAGTCCCAAGAGTAGAATCTTGGGTTTAATCCTACGGTTTTGAATCGAGCACCAGTTTCTAGCAAGGCATGAAGCTTTGTTTGTTTACTTGCGTTACGTTTCGTTCTCATCCAGGGGTTCACATCCAGCAAAGGGTATCATGGCGTTCCTGATTGGTTGGTGTGCTGTTGTTGAATTGCTGCTGGATAAATATTGGACCAACTACATGCTGGGTTAATTTAACAAATAAATGGGTTATTTGTTTAACCCAGCAAGATGGGTAAAACATTCAATCCAAATGCTAGGTCATATTTAACTATAATGCTGGGTTAATTGTACCTCACAAATAGGTTATTATTATTTTTATGTTTTACATGTCTATGGGTAAAACAGTTTAAATTATTAGTTTAAAAGTTAAATTACTTCGATATACTGGTCTTTTGTATACCAGAAAAAAAACCCTCTACGTTTTGTAAACCATACATATATGCAATAAACAACACCCAATTAATTGTACAAATCATAGAAAAAATATTTATATTTATTTTTCAAAAGCACAAGATCAGATAATACAAAAGTTCAACAGCGACATCATTATGATACTATTACTGAGAAGCACTAATGCCTGAGAGCAGTGCTGGTCATCATCTCCCAACATCAGGAAGTAGGGGTTCGGCCTCGACACTTCAGCCTGCTGGAGATATTCCACGGTGTCGGTTCCAACCTTAGAAAGAAAGAAATTAAAGAAAGTAAAAGTTTATGGAAAAATCGATAGGGTTTGCATATTTGTAAGAAGATTAGTGTTTTAGAACACTTCAGCTTTTTATATGTGGTTGCTAACGCTAGCAACCTAGCTAAATGCTAGCGTCATGCTGGCACTACAGTTCACAGTTTAGCTTTCATTCATCCTTTCACCACCTTCATACACACTGCAAGCATTCTACAAAGAAAGCTAAAAAGCTCAGACATTTTTGCAGTTTCTTTCATACACAGGTAGGGTGCTAGCTAGCAGCCATTGTCAGATAAACTAGCATGCTATAGCACAGACCAGTAGTTTGGGTAGTAAAAACGTTTGGGTAGTAAAACAACCCAGCATTTTTAGTGTGTAAGAAAATACAACCCATAATATTCTCAATATTATCAAAGCAAAAACAATAATGCAGGAAGAAATCATGTCAAAGTAATACAACTAAGATCACAGTAGCCTATACATCATATGCAGTTTAATAAAGTAAATAAAAATGTTAAGCATGTTCAAAAAGCCTTTAAGTGACAGAGATAGTAATTTATTAAGTCATATAATGAAAACAAATCATATGGTAAAGTTACATTTCACCGTGTTACTTGTGGTGCATGGTGTGTGTGATGAAGTGCCCCTGGAATGCCAGCAACCACTGCTCGCCCTTTATTAAGGGACAGAGCTCGTCAGATGGGGGGAAGGGGATGGGAGGGTGAGGGGGTAGTGGGTCCCCGACAGTTAGACGGGCTTCAGTCTTCTTTCTATTAGATACATGACAGAAATATACTAAATCATGTTTAATAAATAGTTCAGTGATCGTGTAATTCATTTTTGCAGAATGTTTTTGTGTTTCATTTTGATTTGGCTCAAAGTTTTTCTGGCTCCAGAAGGATTACTGTATTATTAAACAAGAAACCATATATTCCTTGTCAATATACATTGGTATTTTAACCTAAATAAATGAATGGCAGGAAAAGTAAATGCTTTTATAGTGAAAAGGATGCGGAAGGAGCGTTTAATTGTTTTGCATTATAATAAAAGGGAAGCCAATGTCAAATTTGATATTTAATACTTTCACACATTTACTCTGCCTGCTATTTTTTACCAAGCCAACTCTCTTTCTTTAGCCGATGCAGCCGGATTGCTTTTCTTATTATTATTGGCTTGAATTCTTCATATGCGGCATTAAAACCTCCAACTCCGCCTCTCCAATTTTCCATTTTGACTTGTGAAATCGGCGATCCATTGAAAATGTCTTTATGTAGCACCGTGTATGCGCATTAACTTTGGGTAACCAGTAGGAGGTTGATTAAACTTATTCTTCTCAGAATACTCATGGTATGTGGGTTTGGGGTAAATCAACCAATTGTTGATCAATGGTAAGTTAACCAAGCTTTTTGGAATACCCCCCAGGTGTCTCACAGTTTATGACTCGAGCGGGTGTTTCTTCTTCTTTCTCGGAAAACAAACCAACTACGTTTCTAACACCACCTACTGTTTCCGGTTGTGAAAATACGTAAGTGTGCCCAGGATCGGAACCGATGTCTTCTTAATAAGAGACCTGCGGGGCGATTGGGGATGGGGAGAAATAATGCTCGGTTACAGAACGGAACAATTGTTCCCAGTAAGAAAATGCCCTTACACTGTCTGAGTTGGAGATGTGAAACTGCTTCTTTCTTTGTATGCTGATTGTCTCTTCCTTGTTCAACGGGTTGCTGATTTACATCATTTGAGGTTGGGGTTGGTGAAAGCCATCTGGGTTTCCTCTTTTGCCCGAATCGCGCTTCCAGCTGCTTTGTACCACAGAGAGAGATAATGTTGTCAGCATGGTGCAGTTTGCTGGAAGGTGATTCACGGCTCTCTTTGAGGTGGCCTGTTAGTCCCTACAGTGTTTTAAAAACATTGATTGGCATTTATTGATTGACCACAATTGCAGATTATTATATCAAGGGTTTTGTTTTTGATGTTTTTCTTTTAGATTTTGAATATTTAAGGTTAATTTATCACGGTTAATAAGTGAAATTTGACCGTAATTCCAGAATAAGATTTATGCTGTCATAACAGCAAACACTGGAGAGTAAATCTAAAAATGGCATGTTCAACTGGAACATATGGGTGTGGTGGTTAGACATTCACATTTGATATTATAGTGAATTTATTTATATATAAATACACTAAACAAACAAATATTATGAAGCAGTTAAATATGATTACATTAATTGTGATTTATTAATGCCTTACTGCTGTTACGTTCTGAATTGATTCTGATTGGTTGATTGTTGATTATTCTTATATAACAACAACTCAAATGATGGCTTTATATTCATGTGCTCATATAGGTTTAATTAAAGTAATTAATCTTGTAATTAATCTTGATCTTGTAATTTCACATGGACTTCCAGTATCCATCTCAGAAATAATCGATATCTGTATTTCAACCACTTCCCTGTTATCTTTGAGTATACTGTTTCACTATCTACTATGAAACCTTTTACTCCAGCTTGCCGTCACCGCCCCATTACGTCCACCACAGGTGGAGAGTTTGCTGATGCGTTCATGAACACTAGTTTTTCAGCTTCCCCGCTGTGCCCAGAGGATTTTATCTCCACCTTCTACTCCACCTGCTCAGGGATTTTGGACTCCATTGCACCTTACAAGGACAGATCCATGAAGATCAAACCTGACCCTTGGCTCAATAATACCACTCGTGCCCTTAGGCAGCACTGCAGACAAGCCGAGTGCAAGTGGAAGAAGGACAAATTACAAGTATCACTGGCGTGACAGTCTTTCTGATTATCAAAATGCAGTTAAAGAAGCTAAATGTGCGTACCTGTCAAATGTAATGTCCACCAGCTGTAATCGTCCTAGGGTTTTATTCAATACAATTCAGTCAGTTACAAATCCATTGTGCAATGTTCCAAAACATGTATCAAGGTCATTTTGTGATGAATTTCTTAATCATTTTGTTGATAAGATAGCCTCTGTTAGGCAGAACATTAACACTACTTCTAATGGTCTTGATGTGTGTTCTTCTTCTTCTTCTACACCCTCATCTGTGTTTAACAGGTTCATGCCAGTGTCCCTATCTTTTCTATCTAAAGTGGTCCAGCGGTTATCCCCAACTAACTGTCCTCTGGACATTATTCCATCTAGGGTGTTGAAGCAGGTTTTTAACACAGTGGGTCCATGTCTCCTCTCTTTTATTAACAGTTGCCTTAGCTCAGGGTTTGTCCCAGATGTCTTCAAGCACGCTGTGGTCAGGCCCCTTCTCAAGAAATCCAGTCTTGATCCTGCAGTATTGTCTAATTTTAGACCAGTGTCTCATTTATCCTTTTTATCTAAGGTATTAGAAAAAGTTGTCTCTATCCAGTTACAGTCTTTTCTAGAATAAAATCATGTTCTAGAGAAAATCTGGCTTTAGAACACGCCACAGCACTGAATCTGCACTTCTGAAGGTATATAATGATAGTCTCCTATCTCTACACTCCAAAAAACATGTGCTGCTTATGATGTTGGACCTCACTGCTGCTTTTGATACTGTTGACCACCCGATTCTCCTGACACGCCTGGCACGAGAAGTTGGCCTTCGAGGTCCCGTACTACGGTTTAGGTCATATTTAACAAATAGGACTTTCTCTGTCATGATTGGTGATCTCTCTTCCTCCTCTGCCCCTTTGACCTCTGGTGTTCCTCAGGGTTCCATTTTGGGCCCTGTTTTATTTTCCTTGTACATGCTGCCATTAGGGTCGATTATTTCAAAGCACAATGTCTCTTTTCATCTGTATGCAGATGATTTACAAATCTATCTGCCAGTTGTGGCGAATTCATCTGATGCACTAAAATCGATCCACAGTTGTCTGCATGACATCAAACTTTGGCTGTCACTAAACTGTCTCTGTGTGAATGAGAGTAAAACAGAATATATTATGTTTGGCGCCTCCAATCCTTCTAGTTTTATTACTGCTGGTTTTGATTCTCCGGTTCTTCATTTTAGCCAAGCAGTCAAAAATTTGGGGGTGATTTTAGACAGCTGTTTAAACTTTCAGACACACATTGACTCTGTTGTCAGGGCAGGCTTTTTTCTTCTGCGCCTCCTCTCAAAGGTCAAACCCTTTTTAAATCGGAGCGATCTGGAGAAACCCATTCACGTTTTTATTAGTTCGCGGCCAGACTATTGCAATGCACTTTATGTTGGAGTCACTCAAGCTCGTTTACATCGTCTGCAACTTGTACAGAATGCAAGTAATCGTAAATATGATCATATCACACCAATCCTGGATTCTCTCCACTGGCTTCCGGTAAAGTTCCGGATTCAGTTTAAACTTTTGGTGTTTGTTTTTAATGGATTAATGGTCTAGCACCTTCCTACCTATGTGAGACAGTAAATTTTTATCAACAAAGTAGAGTCTTGCGTTCTGCTAACCAAAACCTGTTAGTGGTCCCTCGGTCAAGATCTAAACAATGGGGTGATCGCTCTTTCTCAGTGGCTGGTCCTAAACTCTGGAACGCCATTCCACCTTACCTAGCATTACAGACCTCCCTCTGTTTAAGGCAAAACTGAAGACTCACTTGTTTAGAATAGCCTTTAGTATGTTATAGTTTTATGTAATCTTTTGGTAATAAAAAATAAAAAGATAAAACTATAATCATTTTTATGGCTATGACTATTTCAATTTTCATTTATTTATTTATAATTGTATTTTATTCTGTTTGTATTTTTATTCCTATTTTTCATGCCATTTTATTGTCATTTTTAGAACTGTGAAGCACTTTGTTTCATCTTAGGTTGCTGTAAAGTGCTATAGAAATAAATGTTGATTGATTGATTGATTGATTGATTGATTGATAGATAAAGTCATTAAAGGTTATCATGATAATGGAATAAACATGATGTTATTGCAATTATTGTTACAATGACAACAATAAAAGTATTGCTGTCCACACTCACTTTCAGTTTCAGAATGGGGTTCCTGGGAGGAGACGTAACTGTTTATAATAAAACTTCATACAAATGGACCATCTGCATTGAGTCCAAGGAGCCGTGGCCCAAGTCTGACATTTATTTTACAGTAAGTTATGACATCATCCAAAACCACCAAATTACATAATTAATTTATGTGAAACATATAACCGGTGATCCATATTTTTCCTGTGTGTATACTGTAAATATACAGTATGGTCACATAAATTCCTATATATGTTTAGTTCACAGTTGGAAGCTATGAAAAAAGAACTAGACACATTGTTGTTCCTGTCACCATGGTCAGAACAATCTACATCAAGGTGAAGTATGGCGAGTGCTCAGAGACAGACTGCTACAAAAATCCACATTTGTGGTACATGATGAATCCAAAAGATGACCCATGTTTCACGATTCGAGAGAGTGGAGACCACCAGCAAATATATTTGGACTGCGACATAAATTATGAGAAGAAGAACTCTACATGCCCAAATTATGGTATGTCAATTGTTTTGTTTCTGGAATATTTTTAAACATCCGTTAAATTAATTATTTGAAGCATATTCTTTTAGTAGTAGCGAATAAAATCAAGTGAAATGTTGTAGTTAAACAAATTCCTAATCACAGTACTAAAATTACAGTACAAATGTAAAATTTAAATTAAATCTTATTACGATAGAATTTAAGCAAAGTAAATGTTAACACAGTGAGCGTTTATATTTTATCATGTGTAACACTCGCGTAGCCAGAAAACTGTGTGTGCATCAGAAAAAGTCAGTGTGTCACAGGTGTTGCCAGATTAATGTGCAAAAACTATATAATAAAAGTATATAAGATACATAGCCTTTATAAGACTCTACCTTTATTAAAGTCCACTCACAATGATTACAAAACGATATGATTTTGTAAAATAATGAAAGCAAACAGGGATACAGCGCTATTCTGTATCTGTGAACTTGAGGGCCCCAGAAAATGAACTGAAACTACGTGTATACTCGCCTCACAGACGTGAAAATTATATACTTATAGAAAGCGAAATGTCTGCTTTTAAATAAACTACTGGATAACAAACTGCAGATTATGTAATTCATATGAAATGTGAATTATTTACGCATACACTGTTGCGGAGATGACGAGATAACATGATCACCGTCATAGCCCCTTCAGTAACTACACTGGTTCTAAAAATGTTGGCCACGCATCATACAGATGTCTTTTGAATGTTTTATTTTTCTCTTTCTCTTCTTTTTCAGCAGACACCGTGAAAACTAAAATAAAATAAAAGGACATAAATATTTGAATACGTACACATCTCTTAATCATTTTTAAAGTCTCTCAAACTTGTTTTTTGTCCAATGATAAAACAGGCCCAAGCACGCCAGCATAAAGGAAACTTCCACTGAGGTTGCAGTAGAACCCCCAGATCTAGACCCAGAGTATATAGTGTTGGAAGAAACCACATACCCAAATCTAGACCAGATAGTAGGGAGAGAGACAGATGAAGTTCCTGATGAGGACAGTGAGGTCTCAGAACTTGTGGACCTTAGGGTGTCTGAAGCCAGTGCACCTTCTGTCACTGAAAGGGTGACTTTAACCAGAGTTGTGCCTCAGTGAAACACCACAGATCTAGTAGGGAAGAAAAGGTTACCACACCCACTCCAGCACCACGTCGGAATCAAAGATTAAATGTAGGAGTGCATTCTAACCCACATCACATTCCTAAGTCAGCATGTAATACCCTAACATTAAGTCCTGATGTACTGTCACAGCAAGTAAGGGTGCTGCATTCTTTAGGGAAGCAGTAAATGAAGTAAAATGTTCAAGTTAAGTCACAGAGAACAATGACTTTTTAGCAGGGGAGAATGTAGCCAGGTGGGAATAGTACATGCAATTTGGGGCCACCCTTGGGGATACGGAGGGAGGGATACTGGTGAATAAAAACAGGAAGTCAGAATGTTTAGAGCGGGGTGGCCAAGTTCGGTCCTAGAGAGCCGCAATCCTGCAGAGTTCAGCTCCAGCCCTGAAAAAAAAAACTCTCCTGCCAGTAGCCTTAGTAGTCCTCAAGACCTTGATTAGCTTGTTCAGCTGTGTTTGATTAGGGTTGGAGCTGAACTCTGCAGGATTGCGGCTCTCTAGGACCGAACTTGGCCACCCCTGGTTTAGAGTCTGACTCGTGAGAAGTCTGCCTCAAAATAACCTGTGCATATAGGAGAGAATTTCCTGAGACTGTGCTATTTTACTTTGTATTGAACCCCAATTTTTATTTTCAGAATAAAAAAACCCCAAAAGACATTATTGTGTCCTGTGCTGGTTCATTTTTGCCAGGCTATATATGGCTCACTAATAGGACAGGACAAATCCAGTCAACCTGCCTACTCCCATTTTCTGTGTAGACCGAATTAAAGATGTTAAATTCCATAGTCTGTTTCTTGAACAGCAATAACTATGGGGATAGTAGAAACATTACTGTTCTGCTCCTTTCCTATTCTCGTACGCTTGACACCTGACCATCAGATAAACTGCAGGAATCAACCAGGCCTAGATGGGAACCCTGAAAGGGGTTCTGAAAACCTAACCAACTAACCCTGGGACTCTACTGTCAACTTGTAACTAACACAGTTCATTGACCCTACATGCTTCAAGACCTTAGCTATGATTCCTGTGCCCAATTCATCCACTCACTCTCGCCAGCATGCTAGACCCACAATCTTACCATCTCCTTGTCCTATCCAACACAGTATAGCATCTTGGTATAGTCAAGTCAAGTCAATTTTATTTATATAGCGCTTTTAACAATTGACATTGTCGCAAAGCAGCTTTACACAATAAAAAGAAGTAAGTTTGCAATGTGAATGTGTATGAATCAAAATGATAAGGTATAGGAAAGAGAGAAGTATATGTGATTGATACAGTTTAACCATTAAGACTATAGACCACATCAGACTGTTCTTGATGACGACATAAAAAATTTTCTTCATATACATGCTGGTCATGTTTTACAAACACATTAATAGCTTTATGTGTTCAGTGGACATAGGAAGCTAAGACACATCAGACAGATGTTTTATGACTTTGAAATCAGTCTGGTTAGCAGGGCTGTTAAAGTTGACATTTTAATATGTGTGAAATCACATTATGAAATACAGCACAATTTATTCCTGTACAAATGTAACTCTTTTCTTTCCCCAGGAATAAGCTTATGGCTGGCTGTGTGGCTAACCAGGACCATTGAGGCTATTTCCAGGGAAACAAAAGAGTATACTCTAACTTTGAAAGACACCAGCTAAATTTAGCTCAGATGGATGGATGGATTGATAGGAAGAGAGTCCTTTATTAATCCCAAAGAGAAAAAAAAAAAGAAAAAAAATATATATATATATTAGATCGATCAAAATGCCTTCAGAAGCTTTGAGTCTCAGCTGAATTTTTAAATCACAGAATGAGGTTTGTGGAATTTGGGCCGATTACTTAGTTTGTACTGTACATCACTGTCACTAAACTGAGTTCTGGCTGACAAACTTCACAGTTGGTAAGTGTGCAGATCTGGAACATTTATAACACCAAGGACTATGGCAATGGACTTGGATGCACCTCAATTTTGATTTCAGACAGACAATTTGATATATATCTCTAGATCTTTATTTATTTATTTATTTATTTTAACATTTTTTCAAGTGCTAATTTTAATTAAGAAATTATTATGGCGCATTAAAGCTTTTGCTGGGTTCAGTGAAAATAAATTACTCACTGTGGCATCTATTAACATGCAAGCTTATATAAAGAAGTGGTACAGACTGGCAATTTGTTTTGAAGTGAAGTGACTGAAGGGCTCAGGGGTAGCTCAATGGTTAAGGCATTGGACTAGGGTTCAGAAGGTCCCAGGCTCAAACTCCACAACCACCCTTAATCAGTGCCCCTAACCCTCAACTGCTCAGCTGTATGTAAAGGAATGTTATTTTCAAACAGGGAAAATTGAAGATGATGCACGAGAGGAAGAAGAGAAACGTAGACGGGAAGAGCAGCAGCGACGTCAAGCCCAGCTTGAGCTGGAGAAAAGAATAGAGGAACAGATTGAAAGGGGAAGTGAACTCTCTGCGCAAAAGCTTTCACAAACCACAGAGATACTTAAGCAGGAACAGAGGCTGAGCGCCTATAAGGGTCATCACCAAACTCATATAATGCAAGAAACAGGAAACATTCTAATTGAAAGAGATGAGGTAAAAAAAAAAAAAAAGAATATTGTTTTATTTAAAAAATGCTGGAAGTGTTTCAGAAATTCTAAGTTAATTATTATAGCATAAATATATAGCCTGTTTATATAGCCTTAAATACACATGTATTTAAATATATTGCCTGTTTTATGTATATTTAAAATATATTTCATTCCCTTATAGGTTGCAGAGTTGGAGGAGACATTCACAGAGCTGTTGCTAGAATATCAGATCACTGAGGAAGAAGACTCTGAGGCTACATTAGCAGACAGAATGAAAACTCTGAAAAATGAGCTAATGGTAGAGTTCTGTAAGAAACACAACCTGTCCAGTAGCTACATGTTTTCTTTTGACACTGCAGTTGGTTATGAGACTCTGTCCCTACATGATAGACTGTCTCTACTTGAAGCAGTAATGCGTTTATTTTTTGAGGATGACCACACACATAAACATGACCAAAACTTCCTCTTGGATCTGCTCGAACTGTTGCAAGATGATCATCCATCACTTGCACTGAATCTTTTACAGAGTCTTCTTCAAACTGATGAACACCTTTCTACACAGAGTAAAGAAACTCTGTGCCAGATTGCATTTAACAACACATGGAAACTGGTGGAAATAACTGATTTCATGAGGAAGGTTTTTGGCAAAGACAAAGAACAAGTGCAGTCAGTACTTCACATTGCACAGACCTACAAACTGGAGTATGGAAATGTCTTTCCTGGTTTGGATTCATCTGATCCCCTCAGATGGATAAAAAATTATGTTGAAAAAGAGAAAGAGAAAAATGCTGATACTGTTATTAGTGAAATGCGCAAAGAAAACTACCCTGATAATGTCCTGACAATACTAGAGGATGTTCTGAGGTACCTGGAAATAGAGCTTCCTAAATACAAAACAGCTGATCTCAGTCCAAACAAAATTCAGGAGATGAAGAAAATGGTAAAAGAACTGGACTTTAACAATCCAGACCGACAAGTTCTCAAAAGTATATTAGTGGGAATGTCGGTGGCAGTAAAAATATGCTCTGCTATCACAGTTCAAAAGGGTAAAAATGAAATGATCATTGAAGGATATCTTCCCAGATTAACTCAACTTGCAACTTTGATTGTTTTCCTACTGCCGAAGTCACAAACCCATACAGGTTGTCTCCTTGAAATTGGCACAGGTGAAGGGAAATCCTGTATCTTAGCCATGCTTGCTACAATCCATGCCATTCGGGGTGTAAAGGTGGATATTGTTACAAGTTCCCCAGTCCTCGCCTATCGTGATTTAGAGGAATGGAACAGACTGTACAACATGTTTGATATAACATCATCTGCGGTTCCTCCATTACTGAATGATGTCTCATCTGAAAAACAAGAGGAACTGACTCAGGAAGCATACAGACAACAAATTATTTACAGTACTGTTGGGACTTTTGCGGCAGATACATTGAAACAAGAGTTTGAAAAGAAAATAACGCGAGGAAGCAGGATGTTTGAACTGGTCCTTGTGGATGAGGTGGACTACATGACATTGGATAATGGAGTTCAAATAACTTTTCTGTCCCATGAGTGCAGTGGCCTCCAGCATTTGGAGCAGGTTCTTGCAGGCATCTGGGCTAAGGTATCTGCATGTCGACCAATTGAGGTGGGAGAAACAGGAGATATCATGTGGACAACGAGGGTCCAGAATTTTCACACAGCTGCTCTGATATCAATGATTGGTTTAGATACAAGTGAGACATTTTCACCACTGGAAATTTTGTTGCCAGGAATTGAATTAGGCTTTTACTCAGAGGAAGATTTTGAAAACTTGAAGGTCTCTATTAATGATGAAGCAGGAAAGGAGCATGGAACCATAGAAAACGAGGCATGGAAGAATATCATGGCCAAAACTGGGATAGAGCAACAGTATGACCTGCTCAGTATTCTTGAGATGGGAATGGAGCACAAAGTGGCATTTAACTGTTACACATATCAGTCAGAAACTACAAAAGCCATTCAGCTTGGAGAGAAAAAGACAAAAACTGATCTAAATATCAACATGCTGCTAGGTGAGAATGGAAAAGCTTGTGAGATCTTGTCTGAAGACTTGGTTGTTGAAGGCACTGTCATTGAGATAAAATCCAAGATTAAATATTCTAAACAATGCAGTTCAAGTGAAGAAAAAAACACTATTGTGCTTCCTTCTTTCCTAGAGAAATATCTGGAAAATCAGCTGCCAGTGTTTGTTGAGAATGCCCTGAAGGCCATTCACATGACCAAAGGCAGAGAGTACATAATTGAGAGATCTCTTAGTGCTCAGGGAATAGATGTTAGTGAAGATGATCAACACCTGTACCATGCAATAATCCCAGTGGATTTTCAGGCCAGTGGAATGTTGGAGAAAAGCAAACGGTGGGGTGAAGGACTACAACAATTTCTGGAGTTGAAGCATCAGTTATCTTTATCAGCGTTATCAAATGTGACAAACTACATGTCAAATTCACATTTCTTTAAAAGATATCTCAGAGGGAAAGGGATATTTGGTGTTTCTGGAACACTTGGGGGAGATGCAGATAAGGATTTCCTGGCAAGGCATTACAAAGCTGATTGCTACATCATACCGGCTCATCAGCGTCAGAAAGTTACTGAGCTGCCTACAGTCCAGGTAAGGGGAGGTACGGAACAATGGATCCAGACTCTTTGTGCCACGGTCTCAAAAGTCTCTAACAGAGGACAGGTGGTATTAGTTGTGTGTGAGGACGTCAACACTGCAAATAAGCTCAATGACAAAATGGCAGCAAAAACCAAACATTCAGTTACCATGTACACCATGAGTGAGAGCCACAACATAGAGAAACAGGAGTTCAACAATGGACAGATAATCATTACCACCAACCTTGGCGGACGAGGGACAGACATTAAGGTTACAAAGGAGGTTTACCATGCTGGTGGTCTCTTTGTGTTACTCACCTACTTCCCCAATAACCGCAGAGTCGAGAAACAGGTCTTTGGACGAACAGGTCGAAAAGGCACGTCTGGAATGGTCCAGTTAATCCTAAACCATGATCATCTAGCTATGGTCTATAGAGGTCATTCTATTGAAGTCATGAGGGAACTCAGAGAAAAGTTTGAGCTTAATCGAATAAAAGGCATGGAGAATGAGAAATTAGCTGAAATTGAAATGAAGGAAGAGCTGTTCTGCACATTTTGTCAGTTTCTTAGTGAATTTGACAAGAATTACAGTACAGAAGAGAAGACGGACCTCTTTGAAGTAAAGGTAAAAGATGCCCCTCTTTACTTCGAGTTCTTTCAAAGGAAGATGGACTATCACCCAGCACTGAATGCTTTGAAGGAGTCATGGGGTATGTGGCTGATTCTTCACACAGAACAGATTACCATACAGAACAACCACACTGAACTGAAAGAAGACCTTATGCAGCACTTGCAGGATACAAGTAACAAAATTCTACAAGGTCAGAGTGAAAACTTTTATGATCACATCCAGCAGGCTTTAGGACGAACTGTCTTGCACTTTAAAAACAAAGACAAGTGTGACTATGGAGCAAAATCTTACTGGGAAAAAGCCTCCAAGTCAGACAGTTACTACAGAGCTGTTGCACTGTATAACCAGGCCTACATTACCATTAACATGTGCAGAAAGGGCTACCAAAGTGAGGCATGTTCTTTACTTCGGGAGGCAGAGAAAGCCTTAGATGTTTATGTGTCTGAAACAAGCAACATAATGAGCTTCCATTCTTTGTCTGTGACTCAAGATTTTGAACCACACCACAGCAGCAGCTGTAACTTTCACTTACAAATGCAGGCAAGGATGAACATCTTCAATTCATTGAAGCAAAATATCAGAAAAACACTTGACCTGCTAGGATCAGGCAAAGGAGACTTCAAAACTGTGGATTTGACTCTTTACAGCTTATCGACTGAGGAAGATTTTGTGTCTTCTAGTGAACTTGGTCTCCTTCAAAATTATGGCCTTGCAATCGTGTTTGATGTGGAGAAAAAGCCCAAGTTCTCATTTGATGCCCTGATTTGTTTTTTTCTGGGTGTGGTTCAGGTGGCAGCAGGAGTTCTAATATGTGGCCTGACAGCTGGTTCCATGGCCTCATTTGGTCTTGGTTTGATCTCTGAAGGTGTGTCTGACATGATCAGTGGAGTCATGGGTATGTTAAAAGGCACATTTGATTGGGCATCATGGGCGATATCTAAAGCAATTAGTATAGGAATTTCTTTAGCAGTTGGGGGATTCCGTGTTCTCAAAAGATCAGGACTAAAAGTGTGTAAATCAATCAAATCTTTTGCACCAACAAGTTTGAAGAAAATCACATCTAATATGGGCAAAAAAAACATAATTCATGCATCCAAGTATGCTTTTCAGGAATTGGCAATTCAAGGGGTAAACACTGCTTTGAACAAATGCATTGATAAAACTGTTCAAAATTCATTCCAGCAAGGATTTCGACGTACTTTTAAGCAAACTATCTGTTCATTATTGCACCAAAATGAACGGTTTGTTCAAGCACTCACAGGATTAATTAGCTCAGGAATACCTGAGGCTGCCATGCAGAAAATATCTGGTCCTTACAAAATTAACCCAAAATTAGAGGAGGAAATAAAGCATTATTTGGCTGCCAAAATGGATGATGTCTTGAAAAATCTCATGGTAAACTGTAAAGAAATACACCAGGTGATTAACATGCTCTCACAGGTGTGGGACAAAGCAGCAGAATTTGTTGCAGCAAAGTCCCATAACTGTATCAGGACACTTCTAACTACTGCAAGCTTTTCCACCATCATTTATGAAATGTATTCCTCCATCCCTACTAAACAGATCATTGACAAGAATTTTGGTCCAGAATTTGTAAAGTCAATGAAGAAAGATTCATTTTGTACATATCATAATGATGGAAGACACAAACTTAAAGATGTGGAACGTCTTAAAGATGAACTGATTGACCTAGTCTCAGAAATTCTATCCAATGCCATGGTGGAGAGTTTTTCTGGCTTTTCTACATCATTGTTTACAAAGACATTCACTCGACAATTAAACTCTGTTACTGGAAAAGTGGTTGGTAATTTGCTGAGGAGGTATGAAACCCAAAGTTTCTTTGTCAGTCAGCAGCATTATTATGATCTGAAATCAACCACTGAGTGTGAGGCAAAGTCTTTGACTGAAAAAGAATCAATTGAGGTAATTCATTATGCTGAAACTGTAAAAGATGAACAACAACCGGCAACAGCTTTAGAAGTCCATGTCCTTACAAATAGTGACTTGCTGAAGGGAAAAGGAATTTGTATAACTGTAGTAGATGCTCAAGGAAAATTTCTCACAGAGGAGATTTACCCAGGAACTGATCCGGCAGCTGGTACTATCAAACTTATTCTGACAAAAACACCTCAGACCTCTCCAGGGTGAGTCATGCCTTAAGCAATGTACAGTTAAACCTTGGATTGCAATATTGGTTCTGAAAGTGTACTTGTAATTCAAAACAAACAAACAAAACTCATATATCAAAGTGATTTTACCCTAAAAAATAATGGAAACTCAGATGATGCATTCCATGACCCAAAAATATTAATGTAAAAATTATTAATACAAAATATAAAGTAAAAATGTTTTACACACGCTCACACAGGTGTTCACAATGTTATAGTAAACAGTACACGCGCACACGGATGTGACGCACACGCACTGAAACCTGAGAGCATGATAGACAATTACGCACAGAAGAACCATTGGCTTAGTTGTGATCACGTGACGCTCAGGACACAAAGTGTATACTTACTACTTGTGTTTCAAGACCTTGCTCATTTATCAAGTTAAAACACACTTTTTAATTTTGCTCATCTTGCGAAACACTCGCAGACCAAGTTACTTGCAATCCAAGGTTTCATTGTAATTCACTATTTTGGTGTTTTTTTTTTTATTATTTATTTTTGGTGTCCTTGTGGATGTTATTGTGTACTGTGTCTTACAGAACAAAAGGAATATGGAGTAAACTGACAGACAGATATATGGGTAAAGACACATCACAGACTGGCCACATTGATATTATACGCCCTGACGGCTCAGTGGAAAGGGTGAACTCCTCAAATCAGAACTGTCTTTTTCATGCTGTCATTCAAGCAACAGCTAATAACGCAAATGATGATGTTCAACAAAAAGCCACTGAACTCCGGAGGAAAGTCAGTGAGGAGGTAAGAAATGATTAAGTATGAATGCTGTATGTGAAAATAATAATGTATATCCCCAATTGCATCCTACTACTAGCATCTCAGCTAGTGTGATGACAATGTCATGACATTATTCCCATATTTCCTCTCTTCTGCAATCTAAAGTCATCCCTAATGCTGTTTAATTAATATAAATTGGGGTTACTAGGGTTAGAAATTATAATTTCTTGGGAGGCAACATTCATTTATTTTCACCACACCTTTCAGTGAATTTTCAATCCCTGTCCTTCTCCCAATCACTAAACAATAAACCAGGGAAAAGTTGCCATTACAGCATACTATCTGATATCACCCTCATTTGTGTGATATACACACGTGGACAAAATTGTTGGTACCCTTCGGTCAATGAAAGAAAAACTCACAATGGTCACAGAAATAACTTTAATCTGACAAAAGTAATAATAAAAAAAAATTCTATGAATGTTAACCAATGAAACTCAGACATTGCTTTTCAACCATGCTTCAACAGAATTATTTTTAAAAAAATAAACTCATGGAACAGGCCTGGACAAAAATGATGGTACCCCTAGAAAATAAGTACTGAAAATAATGTGACCAAAGTGTCTTGAATTAACTTGAAATGTTAATTCAAGTTGTGTCCACTAATTAGCATCACAGGTGTCTACAATCTTGTAATCAGTCAGTGGGCCTATATATAGGGCTCCAGGTCGTCACTGTGTTGTTTGGTGACATGGTATGTACCACACTCAACATGGACCAGAGGAAGCGAAGGAAAGAGTTGTCTCAGGAGATTCGAAAGAAAATTATAGACAAGCATGTCCAGTGTGAACTAATACAGTGAGAACAATAATCTATCAAATAACAGATATAATGTATTGATAGAGATGTCATCAGCATAACCAGCTCTATTCTTAACTAAAATCGCATGACCTGTACTACTTTTATATTGAGCACAATATAATAAAGTATTTGCACCTAATGCCAATATTATTCAGGGGACAAGTATTTTTACTTTTATACTTTAAGTACTTGATTGTAAAATACAGAGGTTGGCTGGTTCTCAGCTCTCTGCTTCAAGGAGGTCTCTAGTTTACAGACAACGGGGTGTGTACTGTAAGTGGACCAGCTGTATTAAACACTGCCATCAAGTAACACTGTTTCCATGAAACTTGGTCTGCAATGATGCTTAGATAGATGGTATTTGTGAAAGAAACGTTCACATGAATACCAGGATCCAAGGTTTTAAGAGCCAGCATTCTTTTTTTTTCAGCAGTAGTACAGTAGCTCTTTTGTGGGATCAAATAGTTCAATCTCTTTGGAACAACAGAATGAATAAATGCCAAATTCAACACTTGGATTCAACTCCAGACCTTTTTATGTTCTTAAATGGTCAGGAATATAATACATGTTTGAAAAATAAGAAAAGATAAAGTGCATTTATAGCATTTCTTTTAACACCATAAACTAAATACACTGAAAGTGTGCACTTAACTCACATGCTCATTGACTACATGTGTGTCTGTGTATGTTTACATTTAATGTTAGATTCTATCCAGACCATATAAATATGCTGAAGTGGTGAGGCTCCAAATTATGTTCAACTGGACAACCAACGGCAATAAGTTTAAAATTGAAGCTGGAGTACGGGAAGGGGATCGGGAGTGTTTTGAAAATAAAGTCAAAAACATGACTTCAGTGGAGATTATTGATGCCTACATGTTGGGAGAAGTGGGAGAATACGAGAGGTAACTACATTTCTAAACTTGTGCTTAAAATTCAACTCTTAAATTGATCACAACATAAGCGAGGCAGCCTGTGAATACCTGCTGGATGATGGTATGCCTAAACTCTGGTACATAGAAGTAATGAATAATTTGTGAAAAACAGCAGTTTATAAGCCAAAATTTTTTTTTCTGTCAATATATCCATTGTACTTTAATGCTATCGAATCACCATGATTTATGCAAGAATGAAGCGATGGCCCCCGAGTGGCGCAGTGGTAAAAGCGCTCGCCCTATCATCCGGAGATCGCTGGTTCGATTCCCGGGTGGGGCTGTAACCTCTCGCAGCCGGAGGTCTAGAGAGAGCTGATTGGCCGAGCTCTCTCAGAGGGGAGGGATGAGAGGTACTTAGTGCTCCCACATTAATCACGACTCTACAGCCAGTCAGGGGCGTCTGAGAGCTCACGCAAGCGGAAGGAGCGGATAGCGCTGTCCTCCGAGTGTGTGACTCCGCCCCAACGGTGCGCGAGCGAGCAGTTCGAAAAGATGCGGCGTCACGTGGTTCGGAGGAAACATGTGATAGTCTTCGGCCCTTCCGGCTGAGTGGTAGTAGTAGCCTTAATGTGGGAGCCCCCTAGTGACGGGGAGGAATTGGACACGACTAAATTAGGGAGAAAATCGGGGGAAAAAAATCCCCCCCCCAAAAAAAGAATGAAGCGAGGCGGAAGTAAAACATGATCTTCTCCTTTATGCTGTTAATTTGCTGTTAATCTGTTTTAAGCAGACAGCTCATTCAAGTCAGGCACTATTTTGTCATTCCTCGCTCAAGGTACAAGAGCTCGGGTCTTTTTGGTGACCGCGCCCCGAAATTAGGGAATGTTTAAAATGTTATGTTAAAATTATATAAGGCCAAACCAAAAACTTTTATATTTTCTCAAGCGTGTAATGTGAATTACTGTGGTGAATTCAGATTACTGGTTATGACATGTTATACTATTTTCTTTTAAGGTGGTGTTTTACAATCATATTTTATATGATATTTTGTCTTGTTTTATTTTCAGTTTCATCATGCTAATTTTATGACATTCCTATTTCTTCCTCCATTTTATTTAATTTAAGTCAATGTTTTATTATTGATTATTTTTACCAGTTTTCTTATTAATGTTGTAAAGCACAACCATGTGATTATTTGATTTGCTATACAAAGGAATTAGACATGATGTAAGAGTTTAATCATAGAGATTATTTTTATTAATGAATCTGGGCTGAAGATCTTCATCTAATCTGAGAAACTATAGATGCTGTTTTTTTGTGCAGTTTTTGTCAAGATATTGGTAACAAATTTAATTAACTACATTTTTAAAAAAAGGACTTAGAGTAAACGCAATTATGTTTTATTGTTTACAATTGAGATGTGTTGAGATGAAAAAATATTACTCTTTTGGACAGCCATTGCTTCGGTGTCTAAATAAATCCATTAAATGCAGTTTTTTTTTTTTTTTACTTTTGTTTGTAACCTGTTTTTGAAATGCTATAACTTTACAACTACTCAGGAAACTTCCATAAGCTGTAGCAGAATGGGTTTTCAGGCTGCCTTATGTATAGTATATGGACATCAAGGTTCTCCAGATCTAGTCCTTGAGGGCAAAGTTAATTTAACTAACCTGTTAATTGCCCTGTTTAATAGATTGGTTTAAGCATTGTTGAATTACAAACTGTGCTAGACACTGGCCCCCAGGATTGGATTTGGAGAGCCCTGATATACATGCTTTAAATGGAAATTATTAACTATGCTAAATGATATCCTTTTCTGTTACTGTTAAGCCTTTTAAACACAAAGAAACCCACTCCAGGGGTGGTTGAGGCAGACCACATTCCACCAAAGAGTTGTTTAAGGGAGCTCTGTAAGCTCATTAAAATAAATCCACAAATGAAGAATTCACTTAAAACCAAGAACGAGACATTCTACAAGTTGGTGATGAGCATGAACAATGACCAGAATGGGAGAAAGCAGACCTGTATGAATACACTGCACTGGGACCATCAACGTGCACTGACTAGTGGAAACTATTCTATATCCAGAGCATGCAGGTCTCAACTCAATAACTAATCCTTCCGAATCTTTCTCTAATAAAATGTATGTTCCCAGCCTTAACTACCATGTTTTATATTTATGTCCCCCAGAGACTTTCTGACAGAAACCTTTGCAAGTGGAGATGTTGAGAAAGCGATGAAGCTGTCATTAATCCTGACTCACCCAGGATGCTCAGACAAGATCCGGAACAGTCTAGGTACCTCTTGTTCCTTCTTTGTGTTATGACTAAAACCAGGGTCCTTCTAAGTTGTGATTCAAAGAAGACAGATATGAGAGACCAAAAAGGGTAGAAAAGCTTAATGACTTATACAAAATATACAGTAGATTATAAAATCAGTCTAATAATATTGCTGGATCATAGTGTAAAAGGTAAGTTTTTAACTTAAAATTACTGAAAAATGGCTATACAGTCATGTGAAAAAGTTAGTGGCGTCTCTTTTAATTCTATTTTTTATATTCTATTCTATATAACAAAAGAAAAAAAACATGTTGGCGCTATTAAATACTCCCATGGTCCAACATATTGAGATGCATCTTTAGCAGCAATCACATGAATTTTCAAGTGAATCACTTGAATCACAATCAAACTTTTTTTTTTTTTTTGAATCTCAAACCAATTTTTTTCCTGTATGACTTTATTCGTCTCTTACATTGTTGTGGAGGAATTTTTGCCCATTCTTGTTTACAACATTGCTTTGGTTCATTGGGATTTTTGTACAGCTCTCGTAAGGTCCCACCAATTCAATTCAATTCAATTTTATTTATATAGCACTTTTAACAATTGACATTGTCACAAAGCAGCTTTACACAATAAAAAGAAGTAAGTTTGTATGCAATGTGTGTGAATCAAAATGATCAGATAGTCCCTGATGAGCAAGCCGAGGGCGACGGTGGCAAGGAAAAACTCCCTGAGATGGTAATAGGAAGAAACCTTGAGAGGAACCAGACTCAACAGGGAACCCATCCTCATCTGGGTGATAACGGAGAGCAGAGAATGATCAGCATAATAATGTGTACTGGAAGTTCAGTGTAACAGGAGATGTGTTAAAATTTAAATTAAAAGGAGTCCAGTTTGTTCCCGGAGGCTCAGGTAGACTGTAGGAGATTCCAGTCCTGAGCTATCGAACAACTGAAGTCACAGGTCCCCAGAGCATCAATCGATCACACAGCATTTTAATTGAGTTGAGGTCTGGACTTTGTCTAAGCCATTCCAAAACCTTGCCTAATTTATTTTTCAACAATTATGAGCCATTAAGATTTATTCATGGCTTTGATCATTGTTCTGTTTCATGACCAAATTATGAAGCTTTAGTTGTAGAACAGATGGCTTCACATTTGCCTATAGAATACTCTTGTATACGGAGGAGTTCATGGTCGACTCAGTGATTTCAAGGTGCCCAGGTCCTGTGGCTGCAAAATCAAGACCAAATCACCACTCCTCCACTGCCGTGCATGAGAGTGGGTATAAATTGTTTCATGGTGCTGGGCATTAAGGCCACTCTCTTGAATGTTTTCCACTTGTGAATAATCTTTCTCACAGAATGTTTCAAATTGTTTAGAAAGGGTTATAAAATAATTTCCAGACTAGCATTGGACAGGACTAATGGACTAATTGAAGGAACTTTTGATTGCTTGAACTATTGATGATGATTTTTTTTTCTCTTATAAATGAATTTTTATTTAACAAATAATTGCACAGTCAAAAAAGTTGTATTTTGCTGTTCGTTTGTTCATCTCGCTATGATCAAATGTTTTCTTATTTAGTTTTTACACTAATTTCAGCACATGACCATATGCTGTTGTAAAGGGCACTTTTAGTTGTTTATTTTTGTGTGTATAATCAGCACTTTTTCATTCAAAAAGAGTTATAGAGGATTGATCCAAATTGTTTCTTTTTTGTGACTTGTTTCATCGCAGGTGTCCAAAATTCTTTTAAGACCCAGAATCCTGGACTTAAAACAGCTGACATTAACAAATACTACAAGACCGGATTTCTCAGTATTATACAGGAATACAGCAAGAAGAGTGTCCTTGACCAAAACCAAACAGCTAGCTTGATGAAGTGGGTGAAGGAAGACAAATATTTGAACATGTCTTCACCTGAGTATACAGATATAAAAAAAGTTATAAATGGAAAAGAAATAAATGGAATAAAAAGAGAGAGCCATGAGGGCAAAGTTTCAAAGCCATGAGCTATAATGTTTGTTAATGTTAAGTGTTAATTCCTTGACTATATGAAAAACAGTCAGTTTATTCTACTTCTACACCTAATGACAATAGTCTTTTTTTGGTCAAAGATTTTCATCCATTCGTTTAAATTTTTATAGATACTTTGTAATAATATCAATATGCATTAACTTTTTCTTATATACAGTGAAACCTTGGATTACGAACGTAATTTGCTCCGGGAAGCAGGCTTGTATATCAAAACCCTCGTAAACCAAATCATATTTTCCCATAAGAAATAATGAAAACTCAAATTATTTGTTCCACAGACCCAAAAAATAAATAAAATATAAAGTAAAAATAAAACAAATTAACCTGCACTTTACCTTTTTAAAAAAGTAATGATAAATCCTGACAGATAAGCGTTTCCGTTTGTGTGTGCAGACGCTGTGTGGAATTAACCCCCTTCCCTCTCCTTGTCTTCAAAGTAAACAATACCCCTCCCCCCTCTGTATCAGCCTGCAGTGCACACATCATTTGACACCATCCACTGACACACACACACACACACACACACACACACACATAACTGAAACATTGTTTTTACTGGGGAAAAAAAGAAAATCTTTCTAAAGACTCGACTGAGCGCAGATTAATGGAATCACTGCTGTAAGGTAAAAATTAACAAGCACTTTACCTTTGAAAAGAATCGCGACATAGCAGTGTTTCTGTGTAGAGCAGAGTGTGTGTGTGGCGGTGTGTGACGGTGACGGGGAGTGTGTGCCTGCAAGTGCACGATGTCAAATGACGCGTGCGCATTGCAGGCGAGAGAAAATGGATCTTTAACCACTCTAATGAGACTTTCTTTTGCTTTATATGCGCACACACACGTGATATAATAAACAGTACACACGCACTGTACACACAAACATACAAACACAAAATGAAAGATGTTTTACAGCAGGTAAAAGATGATTACCCACAATTCCGCAGCGCAAGAGAGAGAAAACCGTTGGCTCAGTTGTGATCACGTGACGCTTGGCATCAAAACAAGAAGCGCATGAATGCTACAGTACTACCATTAAAAGGTGAAACTAATATATGAGATAGATAGACTCATTACATGCAAAGCAAGATAGTTCAAGCAGTGATCTGTCATAATTGAGATGATTATGGCGTACATGTAATGAGTTTAATTTGAATTACTGAAAGAAATTAACTTTTGCACAATATTCAAATTTTTTGAGTTTCACCTGTGTGTGTGTGTGTGTAACAAATATATGTGTAACACATATAGTCATGTAGATGTTCTTTCAGCCATTTATAGAATGTCAATCAATTTAAAATATGTTACAGTTTCAGACTGTTAGTAATGTCTTCCTTTTTATGTTGATAATATATGTGAAATGGTTACATCTCAAGTTCCTGTCTCCTTAATTTCTTTAAAGTAATAAACCTATACATACGTGTATTGTGTGTAATGTGTGTCACTTTATTACTCACCTTGGTTAAGAGGCTCCTAGTAAGAATGCAAGATTAAAAGGAATTCAGTTCAACTCTACTACTATTGTGTTGTTGCGAACTTTTTCCAGTTGAATCAGAGACCAGGAGACGTTGGGATATCTGTCAAGCAGAAGTCACCTTTATTGAGAACCTCCTGTGCGTCGCTGTAGTCATCCAAGTCTAATATTATAACTCAGCTCTGAAGAGTTCATACTTTACAAGGGGGAGGGATACAAAGAGGTGGAGACAATTTAAACAAAGCATAGTGTAATACAGGAATCGGCCTGGTACCGGAAGTTCCCCAGCCCTGATCTCATCAGCATAACAGTGCCTTTCAAATGCATAGATGCTAATCTAATCAGCCTGACAGTATCGCCCAGACCTTCACATTACCATAGAGACAAAGGCGCGGCCTGGCCTTGAGATTAGTATTCACATTTACCTTGGGACCCGACCCAGTGCTCAGGAAGTACATGAAGACAAAAGGTTAATGTCTCTGACACCTGGGTTACCAGACTTGATGTCCTTAGAATGTCATAATCTTAACCTCAAAATGTAAAACCCAATGTACATAACTTTTCAGTTTATATACTATTTTGTTGGAACCTAGATTTAACATTTTATAAATTTGTAATCCTACAGTGTGAACCCTGGAGTTTTGATGAAATACAGGACAGTTTAAAATGAAATCTTTGTGTTTTTTCAGTGTGGTGCTGCTTGCACTAACTTTCCAGATAGTAACTCAGAGTCTTAACCAGTTGAGCCACCACTGTCTTTTCAGAACATGTGCAACAATTTATAACACTTAACAAAATCCTGTCTTTAACACTGCCATGCACAGAAATAGCTGCTACATTCTACAATATATGCTGTACTTTCATTAATGTTCAAAGCAGACATCAGAATGGGAGAACCCTGTTCAGTGTGCCATGGTCGTTGGTGCCAGGCTAGTATAAGTTTGGCTTTAAGAATTGCAGGGCTGGATTGGGGCAAAGAAGAAGAAGAAAAAAAAGATGAAAAACAGCTCTGGCATTTTTGATCCAGGTGGCCCACCACTACAATTACAATATTCAGTTCTTTAAAAAAATATATTGTTACGAAACTAGCCCCCCCCCTCCTAATTTAATAATTTAAAAAAAATCTAATATATTATAGATACATTACACATAAAGTGAAATATTTCAAGCTTTTTTGTTTGTTTTAATTCTGATAATTGTCATACCAAATATTGGTATTAAAATATTAGAATATTTTATAAGCTATATATAAATATATATAAGCTGCAAGCCATATTTTTTAAAGGTTTAAGTCTATAATGTCTACATTTCACTTTTTTAATTAAATGAGGGAAAGAAATATCAGGGCTGATTTAATTAATTAATTTATTTTTAATTTTGTCCTATCTTGAAAGTAATTTAGAGCTCATTTCTTAGACCTAGAACTGTTGCCTTGGATCTCCAGGGTCCGGGTTTGATTCCCGCCTGTGTGCACCGAGTATGCATGTTCTCCCCATGCTTGGTGGGTTTCCTCCCACAGTCTAAAGACATAGTGATTCGGTTAATTGGTCTTCCCAAATTGCTCATGGTGTGTGGATTGGCTCCAGGCCGCCCCATGTCCCTGTTTACAGGATAAAGCAGTATAAATGATGAATGAGTGAGTGAGATTTTTTTTGTACCTGTGTTTACATCATTCATGAGTTTTACTTTTTTTTACATCTACAATATATACAAGATTTTCATACTGTATTCAGTTGCACTGATGGCGATCTCCCTTCAGCTACTGATTAAGGGATATGTAAAATCCCTCCTTGGACTAGGATGATGTCAGATTACACTCAGACTTGATCATTAAATAAGGTCCATTGGGCCAAACCAGAACATCTCAATTCACAGGGCAACACAGCAGACTAATTCAACTAGGCTTGTACAGTAAAGGCAGCTGATGCAGGTACAGACAAAGAGACTGAAACTCCTGAATTTAGTTTTATAATTAGCTTCTTACTTGTTATCTTAAGATTATGTTTTAAGATAGCTAAAGAAATCTCTCTATCAATAGATTTCTGAATTTCTTTGATTGTCGTATTCATCAACTATAATCAATGACGATCTCACCACTTTTGAAAAATTACAAAAATATATATATATGTATGTATACTGTGTGTGTGTGAATATATACAGAGTATATATATATATATATATATATATATATATATATATATATATATATATATATATATATATAATATGGCATGTCGTTTAGGAAAATATTCATGAGAGAACTTAATGAAAACTCTGAATATATTGATTGAAACTCTATATATATTGTTTGGATTCTGAATATATTGAATGAACAGTGAGAATATTGAATGGATTCCGAATATATTGATTGAAAAGTGCAGTTGGTTTTACATGTGAAATTTCAATAGCAAAAAAGTTATTGAATTTTGTTGATTTGTCATTTTTTGCTACTCAGTCTGTACCAAAGTGCATTCATTTTCATATATACCTTTACAATTATTATTATTATTTAAATAATAAAAAAGACCCTGACTCTCATTTAACAAATTATCTGATTGTTATGCGCTAAGCATTATAAAAAATTACATGTTGTATAGGGAAAAATATAAATTATAATTTTTTTTATATACAAGATGTATTTTTGATATTGCTTATTTAATAATAAAAATAATTTCTTTAAATTTTTCATCATGAATATTTATTTAGTGCAAGCATTTTTGTATTACATGACAAATCCCTGTAAAATAAATGTGCCACAAAATAAACACATATGAGAATTTGTGTTCATGGTCTCGACACCTGTCACGTGCCAAGGGTTAATTATAATAGTTATATCATATTTGATAACAGTGCACCTATGAATTTATGTTGTAATATAAAATTTGATATAGATTATGTAGGGGGGGGGGGAATTTGTGGCAGGGGGGAATTTTACCGGAACAATACCGGTCTTCCGCGGTGAAATAGCGAATAAATTTCTTCATCCATCGTCTGACACTGAGTGCGGCTTGTGCCACCATTTTGAGCCGTACAGGTATCTCTCCATTCCTCAGAATCGCAGCAACCAAGTTTCTCGCAGACTCACTCATCCTTTCTATAGATGGTGCTGTGTTTCGATGACGTCATGTTTCATTCAATATATACTTAGTTTTCATTCAATATATCAGTTTTCAATCCATATATTCAGAATTCATTCAATATATATATTTTTCAATCAATATATTCGGAATCCATTCAATATTCTCACATTTCATTCAATACATTCAGAGTTTTCATTAAGTTCTCTCATGAATATTTTCCTAAACTAATTTCTCCCTCATGAGTGAGCTAGACTCACTGTGCTGAAGTAAAAACTATCTAAGAGGAAATCTTGAGAAGAACCAGGCTCACAAGGGAACCATTTTGCGTCATGCCAGACAGCGAGACCTTATTAAATAAATCTCTCAGAAAACTGTGTACTCTTATGTATAACAGGAAATGTGTTTTAGTTAACAGGAAGTCCACTGTCCACACCTTTTCCTTTTGGAAACGTTGGTACAAAACAAAGTCCTTGAACTATTCAAGCAATTGCAGTCACATCCCATCATAGCAAAACTGATTATATCAATGCAATACCATGCCATCTTATACATACTAATCACATAAGACTTTTTAGTGCAATCCTCAGCAGCAGCCATTGGTTTGAGGATAAAAGGAAATGAGAAATATGGATGTATTTCAAATGTGTTGCTCAATGTGAAAATATCAAGTGTCTGCAGCATCAAAGTCAAATACATCTTGGACATTTTTTCTTCATGGGAAAAATGTCCACAGATGACACAAACATCATATGTTACAGTGTGTTGCTCTTGAAGAGGTTAGCTATTGGTCAGTGACAACAAAGGATTGTGATTGTGGGGAAAAAAAAAACATTTTTTTGACTGTTGTACAGAGAATGCATGAACATATACTTTCCTTGGCCATAATTTAAACTGGTAAAACAAAAATTGAGCTAAAATAGAGCTGCTGCTAAAAGTAGGACAGACATTTGGTAATTAAAAGCTTTCCTTGTTTTTATGTTATTATCATTTAATAGTTAGCTCCATCTACTGACGGTAAGTGTGTAGAGACTTGTATGCTGCATTCCGTTCTTTTTTTTTTTCTGCAGAAGATTCTAGCAAGAGATTCTAGCAAATTGTCCGGAAATTAGGTCTAAAATACATTAAATTGCTTTCTCATATCATATGAATATAATTATACTTTATTACTATACGATGGATTTCACTAAATTATTATGCCTGTCCGACATAACATGCTGAAAAGGTGGAGGTTCCCTCTCAATGGTCGCTATATGATAAACATTCCCCAATGCATCTAAAGGAGACACAGGGCATTCCTGTATGGGGAAAAATTATAATATAAAAGCTTCTGCAACAGTGTTGCGGTAGCATGTCAAACTAATGAGTGTGGGGAGTTAATCATGATATGCAGAGAAACCAGAATGATCTTTGTCACATGTACAATGATGTTTTTCACATATCCCAGAAGCTGAGCCAGGATACAGCGCCCTCTGGAGCAGATAGGGTTAAGGGCTCCACAGTGGCACCTTGCCAGTGCACTGACCTTCTAATCAGTAACCTACAGCCTTAGCTGACTGAGCCACCACTGCCCCATACACTGATACAGATAAGTAAATTCATCAGCAGATGCTGTTATCCTCCAAACTGACTTACAAAAGTGTATTGAAGTTTCCGTAATTGGGTAGATGACAAAGGGTTACTAGGTTACTAAGTACCATCTGTCACTACACAGTTGGGAAGTTTTTTTTTTGGAGGGGGTGGGGGTTTGCTGAGATTGATGAGATTAACCCAAATAAAAAATAGATACAGTAAGTCTTTAGTTGCTGTTTACTTTTTAGATTGCCAGTGACTCAGTTGTAGGGACATCTTAAGGAAGTTCATTCCATCACCTAGGTGCCAGGACAGGTAACAGTCTAGTCTAATTAACAGTCACTCTCATTCTTTTTTTTTTGTCTTTCTCTTCTGATATAATAATATCAGAGGAAACCGGAGTAGCTACAAGAAGCTATGATATAATTAATATTATAAAATAATATTATTATTATTATTATTATTATTATTATTATTATTATTATTATTATTATTATTATTACTACATTATTAATAATTAATAATTAATAATCATTAATAATATTATTATTATTATTTGTATATCATAGCTTCTTGTAGCTACTCCGGTTTCCTCCCACAGTCCAAAGACATGTAGGTTAGGTTAATTGGCATTCCCAAATTGGCCGTAGTGTGTGAATGTGTAAAAGAGTGTGTGTATGTGTGTGTGGCCTGCAATGGATTGGCACCCTGTCCAGGGTGTACCCCACCTTGTGGCCCAAGTCTCCTGGGATTGACTCCAGGCCCCCGTGACCCTGAATACAGGATTAAGCGGTATAGCAGTATGATGAGTGAGTGAAGTGATTGAGCTTCTTGTAGGCAAGAAACCACAAAGCATGAACTTCTCTGTCCTGAAGACTTTTACTGTGCATGAAACGAATTAATCTAAAGTGAATCAAATTGAATCAGACCAGATTTAAATTAGTAGTGAATTAAAGTGGATCAAATAACATATTTAACTGTATTGTATTGTAAACTAAATTTGGAGATGTACAGTATATGGGATTGTGTAAAAGAATGAGATTCACATTCCAACTACAAAACAAATGAAACATGACAAGAATTCTTTATGTTTACGTGTGTTCTTTATGTTTAAGTTTACTACTATGTAATGCCTTTGGGCTCATTTTACATTTTACATCTCAGATTTTTAGAGCATTTCTTGGACCTGTGTTTACATCATTTAAGCAATTTCCCTTTGGGATGAATAAAGTTCTCTGAAACTTGAATCTTGAATCTTAAGTTTATTTCATGAGTTTTACTGTATTACTCTTTACATCTACTGTATATATCCATTGTGATGAAGAGAATGAGATTTATAATAGATTTAAAAGCAAATAATTTAAATGTACTATTCTGAAGGCTATGAGACTATAATTTAGCAGGTTAATAGCAATGGTGATCCCACCTGGAAAGGCATCGAGGCAGCTGTCACTTTCCTTTTGGTGGCTGAGTTGCAATGGCTGGCCATAAACAACATGCAACTCTCTCTGACTTCAAAACCCCTAACTGAGCTCCAAGCCCCCCTTTAAAAAAGTGGTAACAAACCGGGGTCTTTTACTGGGTAAAATTTCCTACCAGCCACGCCAGATTTAGTGTTCACTTGTCAGTAAGACTGATTAAAAAAAAAAAAAGAAAGAAAGACAGCCTTAGTTTGTTAGAGAGCATAAAGATTGGACTTTGGAGTGATGGAAAAAGGTCTTGTGACCCTTGTAATGATAGTTGTTTAGAACATATACTGAATAGCCTAGGTGCTTATAGTAGAGTAGTTACGACTGAGTGACAATGTATGTTTCAGAGAGACAGAGAGTTCGTGTTATTGTTTTGCTGGAGAACGCTGGTATCGCCTCTTTTATACACTTCCCTAACATTACATGGTGTCAGATGTCAACGCGACAACATGGGAAAGTTTTCCCCTCCCGAAAGTTTCGACTACGAAGTTGGATAAAGAGTCGGAGGAGGTGCAAGTGTGTACCCTTATATGTTCTCTCGGGAAGGAGGCAGAACAAATAGTTAGCACATTCGTGTATGCAACAGAGGGCGACGAGAACAAGTATGACAAAGTTTTAGAGAAATTGGATGAACATTTCGTGCCGAAAGTAAACATCATACACGAGAGGGCAAGATTTCACCAGCGCGTGCAAAAGCAAGGTGAAAGCGTGGAGGAGTTTATCCGGAGCTTGCATGAACTGGCTGAAACGTGCGCGTTTGGTGAAGCTAAAAGCGACAATATAAGGGATAGGCTAGTGATAGGAGTTATTGATAAAGAACTGTCCCAGAGTTTGCAGATGATGCCTGACTTGTCGCTGGACAAAGCGTGCAGACATGCACGGCAGTCAGAACAGATCAAATGTCATGTATCTGAACAAAGTGGTGCTATGGCCCTGAATGAAGTAGCACATAAGAAGTACAGCACATCCTTTCGCCCGAAAACAGCATTGAAACATAAACCAAATAGCCAGAGAGAAACTCACTCCAAAGACTCAGCAGCTGGGAAATGCACACGATGTGGCAAACACCACCCAAAGACTGTCAACTGCCCAGAACGAAGAGCAGAATGTCGAAAGTGTGGTAAGACAGGCCATTATGCTGTTGTGTGTCGGACTATTCAAGTCAGTGATGTAAATGTAGTGCGCAAAGAACACAAAGATACGTTTTTCCTTGGTGCAATTACAGTGAAAGACTCAAATGATCCATGGCATGTAATTTTAATGATTCAAGATACTGACGTGGAGTTTAAAATTGACACTGGTGCAGACATTAGTGTAATTTCAGAACAAACTTATGACGCTCTTAGGACAAAGCCTGATTTGAACTTAGTCAACACAGTGCTAGATTGTCCGGGAGGAAAAGTGAGAAGTATTGGAAAGTTCAAAACTAGCACTCACTACAAGGGAAGTACGTACTGCTTCACTGTGTACGTCACATCTGGACTTCAAGTCAATAATCTGCTTAGTAGAAATGTTTCAGCAGCTCTTGGACTGGTTCAGCGAATTGACAATATTCCACACGCACCAAGCACATCAGTTGGACTTCTTAGAACCACTCCTGTGAAAATTAAGCTAAAAGCTGATGCTGTCCCATATGCGGTTTTAGCAGCTAGAAGAGTGTCAGTGCCTTTACTCCCTAAGGTGAAAGCAGAGTTAGAGAGAATGGTGAAGTGTGGAGTGATCGAAGAAATCACTGAGCCAACTGAATGGTCTGCTCCGATGGTGCCAGTGCCCCGGAAAAATGGACAAGTGAGGATATGTGTTGGCTTAAATCATCTAAATCAAGCAGTTGAACGTGAACGATACATTCTACCAACTCTTGACGACATTCTACCTCATATGTCTGGTGCAACGATGTTCTCGCGGTTGGATGCAGAGAGCGGGTTTTGGCAAATTCCACTGGAAAGAGAGAGTGCTAAATTCACCACATTCATAACACCCTTTGGGAGATTTTTCTTTCATAGATTGCCTTTTGGAATTTCTAGTGCACCAGAAATATTCCAAAGGGAGATGAATAAACTTTTAAAAGACCACGAGGGTACGGCGGCGTACATGGATGACATTATTGTCTATGGAGAGACACAAGAGGTACATGATCGTCGACTAAAGAGAGTCTTGGAAACGATTTCCGATGCTGGATTAAAACTCAATGAGGACAAATGTCTGTTGAGACAAACACATATACAATTTCTGGGTCATGTCATTGATTCTCAGGGAGTCAGACCTGATAAGGAAAAGGTGGATGCTATAATGAATATTCAACCCAGACAGAACGTGACTGAAGTGAAGAGGATCTTGGGGATGGTTCACTATCTAGGTCGTTACTTACCTGGATTGGCTGATGTAACCCGTCCACTTGACGATCTTCTTAAAGCTGGAACAGCTTGGACTTGGAGTCATGCACAAGAAAAGGCTTTTACAAGAATCAAAGGGCTCTTGTCCGAAGCCCCAGTTCTCTCGTTTTTCGACGTGAACAAACCCACCATAGTTAGCACAGATGCTAGCAGCTATGGATTAGGGGGAGTTCTGTTTCAACAGCACGATGGATGCTTGAGGCCCATAGTGTATTGTTCTCGTACCCTGAATGATGCAGAAACGAGATATGCGCAAATAGAAAAGGAATGCCTCAGTGTGGTGTGAGCGTGTGAAAAGTTTTCCAAATTTCTGTACGGTCTGGATAGTTTCATGATCCATACAGATCACAAACCATTGGTTCCGCTCATTAACTGTAAGGAACTGGACACGGTTCCTCTGAGATGTCAGCGACTTTTGATTCGACTGATGCGATTCAATGCCAAAGCTGAGTATGTACCAGGAAAGCTGTTAGTTGCTGCTGATACACTTTCCAGGCACCCGGCTTTAACAACACCACAACTAGGATCAGTGGAGCTCACAGATGACATAGAGGCTCTAGAGAAGTCTACTGCAGAAGCCTGGCCATGTTCTAAACCATGTCACACTCACGGTTGAGCGAAGTTGTGGAAAACACAAAAGCTGATCCCAATTGGCAAGAGATACTGAGGTACAAGGATGGCCAAAGTGTTCTTCAAAAATACCTGAACATGCCAAGCCTTACTATGCTGTAAGAGATAAGTTATCTGTATTTCACAATCTTTTAACTTATGGCGATAGGATTGTCATTCCAGTCAGTATGAGAGCTGAGGTCAAAAGGAAACTTCATGAAGGTCACATGGGTATTGTCAAGTGCAGGGAGCGCCACAAAACAAAGTGTTTGGTGGCCTGGCATTAGCAAGGAGATTCAGTTATTCACAGAAAACTGCACAGTTTGTCAATCAAACAAACCTACACAGCAACGAGAACCCCTGATAACTACCCCTTTGCCAGATGGACCATGGAAGAGAATTGCAGCCGATATTTGTGAGGTTGACAAAATAAACTACCTTGTAGTTGTTGACTATTTCTCCAGATTTATTGATGTTGCGTATCTTCCAGACATGTCAGGAAAGTCAGTGACGTTAAGGTTGAGCAACATGTTCCCCAGATGGGGTTGTCCGGATATACTGGTGACTGATAATGGCCCTCAGTTTGTTAGTCAACAATTTCAGGAGTTTGCGTTAGCTCACGGGTTTAATCCTGTCACCTCAAGCCCGCATTTCCCTCAGTCAAATGGAGAGGCTGAAAGAGTGGTAAGGACAGCAAAACATATTCTCAGACAGGAGATCCTTTCTTAGCTCTACTTGCATACAGAGTTACGCCTTTCCAAGAGACAGGATATAGCCCAGCACAACTGATGCTCGGACGTCAGCTGAGAACGCCAGTTCCAGTCCTGGAAAGGACGCTACTGCCTGAGTGGCCTGAATTCTCAAAAGTGAGAGCGGCAGACAGTAAAGCAAAGTCCAAATACAAGCATTACTATGACAGCCGTCATGGTTGCCGTTCGTTGCCTGAACTTATACCTGGAGATTCTGTTCTTGTCAAGACAGACAATGAGAAAGGCTGGAACAAGACTGTCACTGTTGTTTGTAAACACACTACTCTGAGATCTTACATAATTAGCACAGAAGGTGGAGACGTAAGAAGGAACAGGAAAAATCTACGATTCTTCAATGGAGCTTCACGTCAACAACAGTCAAGTGAAAGTGAAGAACTGATGCACACAGAAGAGCCACAGAGCGTCCAAATTCATAGCACAGAGCAGCATGCTCCTGAGCAACGTGAAAATGTTGTTACGTCCAGAGGAAGAGTTGTTCGGAGGCCTGCATGCTTGAAAGACTTTGTAGTTAATACATAGATTGCTAAATGAGGCAGAATAATCCTCAGCTTCTATGTGGGTGATCGGTAGTCTACCCAGAATCCCTAGGTAGTCTTCTGTATATTTATGTACACAAGTTACATTGTAAGTTGTTTGTATTAAGAAGGGCCTGTGAAACAACTGTTTGTTTGGTTTTTCGATTTGTTGGAATTGTAATTTGAAATTTGTATGTTTTACACTTTTTTGAAACTCAAAGAAAGGGGAGATGTACTGATAGTTGTTTAGAACATATACGGTAACGTACTGAATAGCCTAGGTGCTTATAGTAGAGTAGTTACGACTGAGTGACAAAGTGTCACAAAGTATCACAGTGTCAGAGAGACAGAGAGTTCGTTGGATGTGTGCTGAGTGAGTTCGTGTTATTGTTTTGCTTTGTCATTAATACCATAATAAAGCTCCTGAACGCTGGTATCGCCTCTTTTATACACTTCCCTAACATTACAGCCTTATTCCAGAGTGATGGGCGTGTCAGGGTAAGAAGGGAAGCCCATGAAGCGATGCTCCCATCATGTATGGTGTCCACTGTACAAGCCTCTGGAGACAGTGTTATGATCTGGAGTTGCTTCAGTCCCACAGGTCTAGCCTCAGCAACGTTATGTGGAGATAAAATGAAGTCAGATGTGTGTGTATGCGTGTGTGTGTGTGTGTGTGTGTGTGTGTGTGTTCCCTGTGATGGATTGGCACCCCATCCGGAGTGTATCCGCCTCGTGCCCCAAGTCTCCTGGGACAGGCTCCAGGCTTCCCACGACCCTGTATACAGGATAAAGGGGTAGAGACAATGAGTGAGAACCTACTGCTGAGGAATCAGACACACTGACATTTTAAACCACATTTTAGGTTTACTGAATGGAATACAGGTCAATTTGAGTAGATTCCTAACGTCCCAGTAGGGGGCAGTAATACTTCAAGTGAAACACTTCAGTATTAGATGAAGGCGAAGAAGAGCTGCTGTTGTTTTCCCCTTGGACTGCTGAGTTATCCAGTTAAGCTAAAACCACCTCTGCATGTAGTTGTTTCTACCTGTAGAGACTCTTAAATCTGAGTGAGTTATAGTAATAACGTGTGGAGAGGATAAACTCACCGATCCTGAGGTAAGTTACAGCCTAAACAGTTACTGACTGGATCCTACATGGAGCTCTGGTTCATATGTTTCTAAAATTGTATCTCAGTCTGGACGCTTTACCTGGTCAAACTGGATTTCAATAGAAGTGAATATGAATAATTTAATTTTTGTAGAAAGTTGAGAGTTAAGAGTTCTTACAGGGTCTTCTTCTGCTTTTGGAGCGATTACCACTACGCATGTAAAAGATTAACTGTGTTCCCAGAAAGAGCAGCCGGCTTAACTGCACCGTGGAACTAGAGAACAGAAGTCCCTGGACAGAGCACCAAGTGAAAGCTAGAAGGGATGTAGAGAAACATAAATATGGAAATATAATGCCTGTGCAAGCCTCCAGCGATGTTAGATTTGGGCTACCAGTCTGAACAGAGTCCAGTCTGATCTGATCACTGTCAGATAGCAGTGTGGACACTCAGTCATAAAGAGCAGATTTATGTAACCAATCAGATTTGCCTGCAGTTTGAACATGGCCTAAACGTTTATACCACAAAGATCACACAGAGTTTGCTTTCGAATTTTTCAAAAGTCCGCTACACACTCTGAACATTTTTTTTAGGCCTAACAATTAAGATTTATGCATTTTGATTGCATATAAAATTTCCATCCATTTGGATTACATATTTTTAGCATAACCAAACTCTGTGATTCTTATTAGCAAGTTATATGTAAATGAAATGTGCAAGAATTAGATTTATTTTATGTATAGCCATATTGAGTTATTTATATCGGACCAATAAATCAAATTTGTTTTAAAAAGAGATTTATGTATTATTACATATAAACCCAACTTGCTTTAAATGCATTTAGATAATTGTTAATAATAAACCCAGTTAATTAACATTTATTTAATGTTAATAAATAAAATGTATTATTTAAATAAAATCAAAGGGACGCAAATAATTCATATTAAACTATGCCATCATTAATTATACACAATTATTTTCTTTACTTTCAAAATATCCTTTAAGATAATTTTTGAAAACAAGAAAATGGGGTTTGCTTACAACCTATTAACGTTTATGAACAAAGAATCTTAACAATAAAAAGGAGAAAATTTATTAGAAAATATTTCTTATCCTCCTCCATTCTTATAATAATAATAATTATTATTATTATTATTATATACCCAATATATGTATTTAAAAGAGAAACAAAACCCAGGAAATGGAATTTATCTAAAAAACTAAATCTCTGACCAATTTTGCAAAACTGCAAGTCCAAAGCATAATTGTTTGATCAGTAGCGTAAGAGAAGGAACCTATAAGATTAATTCCAATATGCTCACTAAGTTGGAAAGGGGGTATTTTTATTTATTGATGCATGTTTTTTTAATAGTGCAATCTTGGCAAGTAACAAATATTTTTATTTTTAATGTATTAGAACAATATGAATCAAACAACAGTAAGACATAAATTTGATTTATTATAAAAATTTATTAATTACAAGGAATTAATATTAAATATTGGAATATAGGGTCATTATGGATACAGTCAAAGGATGATGTAACATTTGACAAGTTCTTACAATTTCAGTGACATGATGGACTAAACATGGCTAGGAACATAACATTATGTGTACCATTTAAAAACTTTACACTAAGCAATTTTTTTTATCTTTTGATGAAGTGACTACCCCTAAGTGGATTATCGTCTTTAAGCCTGCTTTATTCATCTCATTAGCAATTTAGAACTCTGATTCATAATTTGTGACCAGCAGACTTCAAAATCAAAAAGAACACAATTAACACAAAACAACCACTAAACATATCAATAGGCAAAAAAAAAAAATCTCCTGAGAAGCAAAAATGTATATTCTCATGTTACAATCTGTTCTAGGTTATGCTGCAACAGATAAAAAAAAAAAAAGTAATAAATAAGTAAAAAGGAGGTGTGGCCAATAGTGTGTATGCTTGGTGTTTTTTTTTTAAGAACACCCTAACACCTAAGCAGACCACACGGCAAACTAAGGCCACTAATGCAAATCTATTTACAAAAATGCTTAGCTAAATAAATAGGTTTTTAGCCTAGACTTAAACTGAGAGTGTGTCTGAGTCCGGAACATTAATTGGAAGGTTATTCCATATGTTTGTGGCTTTGTAAGAAAAAACTCTGCATCCAGCTGTAGTTTTCATAACACGCGGAACTGACAAGCAGTCTGCATTCTTTGATCGAAGTAGGCGTGGCGGATCATAAGACACTAGCAGTTCACGCAGATACTGTGGCACGAGACCATTTAATGCTTTATACAGGTACGTCAAAAATAGTATTTTAAAATCAATGTGAAATTTGACAGGGAGCCAATGCAGTGTAGATAAGATAGGGGTGATGTGCTCGTATCTTCTGGTTCTAGTGAGGACTCTCTCGCTGCTGCATTCTGTACTAACTGAAGCTTGTTTATACACCTAGTTGAACAACCAGACAGTAAGGCGTTACAATAGTCCAACCTAGAGGTGATAAAAGCATCAACTAGTTTTTCTGCATCATTTAGTGACAATATGTTTCTTATCTTGGCAATATTTCTAAGGTGAAAGAAAGCTATCCTGGTGATATTATCTACATGAGCTTAACAATGCATAACAATGAAAACTAATACCATGCTTATGAATTGTGTTGACCAGAAGAAGCATGTATAAATAAAAAAGCAGTGGGCCTAAAACTGAACCCTGTGGAAAACCAAAATCCACTAGAGAACATGCAGAATGGTCACCATTTAAATCTACATACTGATAATGATCAGTCAAATAGGATCTGAGCAAGGAGAGGGCTGTTGTCTTAATTCCTACTACCTTTTCTAATCTGTGAAGGAGAATACTATGATCAATGGTGTCAAAAGCTGCACTGAGGTCGAGTAACACAAGTATAGTGACGCAACCCTGATCAGAGGCCCATAGGAGGTCGTTTACTACTTTAACAAGTGCTGTCTCTGTGCTGTGATGAGGCCTAAATCCTGACTGATACAATTCGTTTATACCATTCCTATGTAGATATGAACACAGCTGCTGCACTACTATCTTTTCCAGCTGTAATTGGACAGCTAATAGGGGTAGAGGTCAGGTTTCTTAATCAGTGGTTTAAAAACTGCTTATTTAAAAGAATTTTTTTTTGATACATACGCAATGCTGAATGAATATTTTCAACAGGGGTCCTGTTATTGCTGGTACTATCTTCTTGAGAAAATGTGTCAGTATACAGTCATGGACAAAAGTTTTGAGAATGACACAAATATTAGTTTTCACAAAGTTTGCTGCTAAACTCCTTTGAGATCTTTGTTTCAGTTGTTTCTGTGATGTACTGAAATATAATTACAAGCACTTCATACGTTTCAAAGGCTTTTATCGACAATTACATGACATTTATGCAGAGAGTCAGTATTTGCAGTGTTGGCGCTTCTTTTTCAGGACCTCTGCAATTCGACTGGGCTGCTCTCAATCAACTTCTGGCCAAATCCTGACTGATAGCAACCCATTCTTTCATAATCACTTCTTGGAGTTTGCCAGAATTACTGGGTTTTTGTTTGTCCACCCGCCTCTTGAGGATTGACCACAAGTTCTCAATGGGATCAAGCTTCTTTGCTTGTTGATTTAGGTGTAATCTTAGTAGCCACAATATTCTTGCCTGTGAAGCCATTTTTATGCAACGCAATGATGGCTGCACGCGTTTCTTTGCAGGTCACCAGGTTACCAATGAAAGAACAATGATTTCAAGCATCACCCTCCTTTTAACATGTCAAGTCTGCCATTCTAACCCAATCAGCCTGACATAATGATCTCCAGCCTTGTGCTCGTCAACATTCTCACCTGAGTTAACAAGACGATTACTGAAATGATCTCAGCAGCTCTTTTAATGACAGCAATGAAATGCACTGGAAAGTTGTTTTTCGGGATTAAGTTAATTTTCATGGCAAAGAAGGACTATGCGATTCATCTGATCATCTTCATAACATTCTGGAGTAGATGCAAATTGCTATTATAAAACCTTAAGCAGCAACTTTTCCAATTTACAATATTTATGTAATTCTCAAAACGTTTGGCCACGACTGTAGGATCTAATATACAGGTTGATGATTGTTCAGAAGAGATGAGTGAAATTAGTTTATTTTCTTCAAGTATGAACTAAAGAGTAAAGTATTCTAGGTTCTGATGTGATATGATTAGTTTATCATTTGTATCACTTAAATTGTCTGGCATATTTTAATGGGTTCGACCCTATGTGCACGGGCAGCACCACAAAGCAGGACACGACATGAGGTGAGGTCTTAAGGAAAAAAGATCAATTATTTAAGGAAAATGGAGAAGGAAAGAGTTAAAGGAGGGAGGATGAGAAGAAACGGAATGATTGAGGTGAATGTGTGCACATGCAGGTCCGAGGCAGTGCCCAGCTGGCATGCGGGCATGCAGCTGGCGAAAGACGGTGGTGGGCAGAGTAGAGCATGCGGAGGTAGCGCTCCTTCACACTCCCATGACGGCCGAAATCCTATTAAAGTTAATCAACACCAGGTGGCCCACATAGGCGGCCCCATCCCGTCGTGTACCTGCAGAAGGGATGCCGCCTACCTCCTAGGGAGTTAAGAAGTGAGCGAGGGGCGATAATAGATTTGGGCACGCCGTGACACACACACATTATATATTTATATATATAGTCCAAAAGTTTGGACACACCTTAACATTCAGCGAGTTTTCTTTCTTGTGTTCTTTCTTGTGTTCTTCAGCCCAAACGCGTCTCTTCTGCTTGTTGCCTGTCCTTAGCAGTGGTTTCCTAGCAGATCTTCTAGCATGAAGGCCTGATTCACACAGTCTCCTCTTAACAGTTGTTCTAGAGACGTGTCTGCTGCTAGAACTCTGTGTGCCATTGACCTGCTCTCTGATCTGAGCTGCTGTTAACCTGCGATTTCTGAGGCTGGTGACTCGGATGAACTTCTCCTCCGCAGCAGAGGCGACTCTCGGTCTTCCTTTCCTGGGCCGGTCCGCATGTCAGCCAGTTTCTTTGTAGCGCTTGATGCTTTTTGTGACTGCACTTGGGGACACTTTCAAAGTTTTCCCAATTTTTCGGACTGACTGACCTTCATTTCTTAAAGTAATGATGGCCACTCGTTTTTTTCTTCACTTAGGTGCTTTTTTCTTCCCATAATACAAATTCAACCTCTTTGAATGAGAAGGTGTGTCCAAACTTTTGGTCTGTACTGTATAAATATACTAATAAATGCACAACACTATTAGTTAGTTAAAAAAAAAAAAATACTGTGTGTGGTGACACCGAATTAATCATGTCGTGCACAGACAGTCCAATGGTCCCTAATGTAGATATGCCACAGCTGAAATTTAACCCATACATTTTCGGAAACAGATTATTACCCAATCTAACTAAATTATTAACATCTTTGTTGATCCAGTCCAGCAGGTGGCAGTAAAATACCTCACTACAAGACAAAGGAGAAGAAGAGCTGAAGACGTTGTGCCACTTGGACTCCGATTTACCCAGCCGAGCTAAAACCATCTCTACATGTAGCTGTCTCTACCTGCAGTTTAACAGGGAACCTTAAATCTGTTTGAGTTAAAATAAGAACAGCGTTTGAAGAGAATAAACTCGCTGATCCTGAGGTAAGTTAAAGTCAAAAAGTTACTGACTTCTTGAGTTACTTGACTTCTAAAAATAATTCTGTTTATGTAATAGTGTATGTGGTACCAGAAAATAATAATTAAAACATTTATTTCATTAAATATTTACTTTTTTGGTATTGGACAATGTTTTTTTTTTTTCATGATGATGAATTCTATTTCCTTTCCTTGTCCAGTGGTGAAGAACAAAAGACTTATTTGTACTATGACTAGTCAAGAAGAATCTCAGACAGACCTTCACCACTGCTTAGAGTGTGGAAAGAGTTTTAGTCAAGAGAAGGATCTCACAGCACACCAGCTCATCCACAGACCAGACAAACCACATCAGTGCTCACAGTGTGGAAAGAGTTTCACTCATAAATACCTTCTCCAGAGACATCAGCGCGTTCACACAGGAGAGAAGCCGCATCAGTGCTCACAGTGTGGAAAGAGTTTTGCTAGCATGAGAAATTTGAAAGCACACCAGTACATCCATACAGGAGAGAAGCCCTATCAGTGCTCACAGTGCAGAAGTAGATTTAGTCAACAGGGTTGTCTTAAGATTCATGAGCGCATTCATACTGGGGAGAAGCCTTACTTCTGCTTACAGTGTGGCAAAGGATTTCTTCATCAGTTTAATCTAAATCATCACCAGCGCATCCATACAGGAGAGAAGCCACATCAGTGCTCACAGTGTGAAAAAAGTTTCACTCATAAATACCACCTCCAGAGACATCAGAGCGTTCACACAGGAGAGAAGCCGTATCAGTGCTCTCAGTGTGGAAGGCGTTTTAAGCTAGAGAGTTCTCTCCAACAGCACCAACGCATTCACACTGGAGACAAACTGTATCACTGCTCACAATGTGGAAGGAGTTTTAATCATAAGGGTTCTCTCCGGATTCACCAGCGCATTCACACTGGAGAGAAGCCGTATTACTGCTCAGTGTGTGGAAAGGGTTTTAGTTATTTGACCAGTTTCCAACAACATCAGCGTATTCACACTGGAGAGAAGCCGTATTACTGCTCAGAGTGTGGGAAGGGTTTTAGTAACTTGAGCAATTTCCAACAACACCAGCGCATTCACACAGGAGAGAAGCCGTATCACTGCTTCATGTGTGGAAAGAATTTTAATCAAAGCAGCTCTTTACAAAAACATCTACGCACACATATGGGAGGGAAGGGAAAAAAGTACTCTCAAGTTACATGCTCCTGAGGGGCTGCTTTAGGGCCACAAACTGGGATGCACCATGTGAAACACATGAGGTGAGGACATTGATAGACTAATTGACTGACTGAGAAAATGGTGGACTGAGGTTCGGAGAGTGTGAATTGATTAAAGATGTTTTTAATAGCTTTGATTTTAACAGCTCAGGGGTTCAAACACCAGTAACAATTGAAACTGTGGCAGCTTCCTTAGTCTGTCATTGCTCTGTAGCTCCAATAAACATGACAATACAGTGGATTGCGAGTAACCTAGTTTGTGGGCATCCCGCGTGACAAGCAAAATTAAAAAATAAATTTTGCCTTGTTAAACGAGCGAGTCTTGTTTTATGAGTACCGACTATCATGTGTCACGCATGCGCTTTTTGTTTTGATGCCAAGCATCATGTGATCACAGCTGAGTCAATGGTTTTTTTCTCTCTCATGCTGTGTAATTGTGGGTAATCATTTCCCATGCTCAGTCTCAGTGCGTGTGCGCCACTCATATAGTCTACATCCCTGCACGTGTGTACAGTTTACTATAACACTGACCACTTGTGTGCACGTAAAGTATCTTTTCTTTTGTGGTTGTATGTGTTTGTATTCTCGCCTTCAAACACTCACAGACACACACTAAGGGAAACACTGCTGTGTTGCGATTCTTTTTGATGGTAAAGTGCAGGTTAATTTGTTTTATTTTTACTTCATATTTTGTATTTTATATGGGTTGTGAAATGTGAGTATCTGAGTTTTCATTATTTCTTATGGGAGAAATTTGCCTCGATTTACGAGTGTTTTGATATACAAGCATGCTTCCGGAAAGAATTGTCCTCGCAATCCAAGATTCCACTTTAGTAACTAATGAGCGACATTGAGCTCATTCGCACTCCCCCAGTCATTTCTAGCTTACCTCTGTTCCCTGGTTACAATACTGAACCTTTTGCAGTTTCTGCATCAGGCCCGCATAGGGGTGGATGATGCAGTAATTATCCTGTTACATAAAGCTTGCTGAGTATTTGTTGTATAGAGTTGTATTTGTTTGATTTCTCAAGTGCTTTAAACACCATACAGCAGAGACTGTTGGGGAGAAGCTCCATGCGATGCAATTCAAGCCATCTATCATATGCTGGATAATTGACTATTTAAGTGGAAGGTCACAGTTTATATGTTTTGTCTACTATTGCACATTGTTTTCTGAAAGCCGAAAAGCAGGCTACACTTTGTAATGGGTGTTGTAGTTTTGACAAGTAGTTTTAGATTTAAATGGTGGAAATTTTAAATCAACACCAGTTTTGTGAAAACTTTATGCACACAGACAAAACTTAGGTGGCTTGGTCTCATGGATGACATTTTCTTTTAGAGATGTGGGATTCGGCTACATGAAGTTATCCTAATCAGCCTGCTCCAATCACAACTGTTTCAAGCCCCTATAATAGAGCTGTGCTAGACTGTCATAATCTAAACTGGATCCAAGATTCTTTTTGTCACTTTAAATTAGAGCAGTCCTTACATTGCAACTGAACTTATATAATATATATATATATATTATATATAATATATATAATATATATTTTATATAAGTTATTGCATGATAGACACACATAGGGATTTGCATATAAAGAGAGTATTAAAATGTAACAATATAAATATGCTAATAAAAAATGTTTGCACAATAGTGAATAGACACATACATAGGGGGTCCACGCATATCCCAGTGTAACTGGGATCAGACCGCAGGGTCAGCCATGATACAGCACCCCTGGAGGTGATAGGGTTAAGGGCCTTGCTGAAGGGCCCAACAATGGCAACCTGGCTGAGCTGGGAATCGAACCACCGATCTTCTGATCAGTAACTCAGTGCCTTAGCCCTCTGAGTCACCACTGCCCTCTAGAGTGTTTGACAATGAGGAAAGTAATAGTTTTAGTGTGGTTGCCAGAAAATTGCAAGGTACTGAGAGCAGTATACAGCTATGAGTGATCGGGAAAAGTCTACTGACATCAAGCACCTGCTCAATGAATGGTTGATTTTCAGTTGTTGACATTTTTCAACAAAACAACAGTGGTACAGGTTTGTTATACATTCAAATGGCTATAAATGCTTAAGAGCAAAGACAACAATAAATGACAATTATAAACCAGTCAATGGGTAACTTCAAGAAAGTTCCAGAGAGAGGACCAAATTCGCCAGAACACCTCAGATTTTTGTAAATCATAAGTTAATTTTTTCAGTGGTAAAAGTGTGGACACCTGACTCAACCACATATTGACTGAAGGTAACTGAGCAGTTGACCATAACAACAGTAAACGTTTTTGGCCAAGTATATAGAGAAATTCAGTATTCAGACATTCTTTATCACAATCAAGACCCAGTTCCACTGGGACAAAGCAAATGTCTCCAATAATTTTGTGAATCTCTTTCCAGTACATATTAATTTTGTCACAATCCCAAAACACATGCATTACTGTACCAATCTCCATGTTACATTTAAAACATAACTGGGAGCAATTGGGAAATATTCTATGGAGACGAGCTGGGGCTAAATAAATCCTGTGAATACATTTCAAGTTTTGTTCATGAACCGGAATTGAAGCACTTTTGGGAAAAATATTTGAGCAGACAGATCCTCAGCCACTCCTCATCACTGAAAATAGTTCCAAAGTCCTTTTTCCATGTCATTCTTAAAGAGTCGAAGGTCGAAGAGCCAGCATTGGACAGCAATGCATATATTTCTGGGATCTTTTTTTAAGAGTATATGGAGAGAAAAGCTTTTTTTTCTATTTCAGTAAGATCAAATTGTATATTAACTTCTTTTAACTGCAACTCTAAGTAGTGTCGTATTTGAAGGAATTTATAAAAATCTTTTCTGGGCAGACTAAATTCCTGTCTTAACTCTTGAAATGATCTCAACTGGCCGTCATCAAATAAGTGACCTAATTCAGATACTCCTTTTGACCTCCAAGTCAAAATGCCAATATTCTGTATGGAAGTGGGAAAAACAGGATTAAGCGCAAATGAAGCACAAATTTTATTTGTGATAGGTGTGTGTTAGTTAGCACCCTGATGGAGAAGATATCAGCATTAGAGGAGCGCATCCAGACTTTAGAGAGGGTTAGAGAGCGCGAGAGCAGCGTTATTCCTGTAGCGGAAAGTCTGGGTGCCACAGGTGAACCAGCCCCCGACTCCGGCAGTAGAGCCTCACAGCGGGATGAGTGGGTGACAACTCGGCGGCATACTCGTTCAGCCAAAGCTAACGCTAAGGCTAGCCCACCGGAGCACACCTCTTCTGCGCTTCAGGTGTCCAACAGGTTCGCTCTTCTCAGTCATGCACCCGCTGAGAAACCTGAAAGAGCTCTCGTTATAGGAGACTCCATACTGAGGCACGTGAAATTAGCTCGGCCTTTAGGGGCGTCAGTAGTTAGGTGTATCCCGGGAGCCAGAGTACCGGACATAGCAGGTAATCTTAGGGCTCTAGGACAGCATAGGTTCTCTAAGATAATGGTACATGCTGGAGCTAACGATATACGCCATCGTCAGTCAGAGGTTAGAAAGCATAACTTTACAGAGTTGTTTAAAATAGCGAAGGCGATATCCGATCCCAATGAGACGTGGCGACATAGCTTACAGCAGGTTATGGTCGCTGAAATGCTGGATGTCCAGGGGGTGCTCTGAAAACAACGTGGGCTTTATAGATAACTGGAAGACCTTTGAGGGCAAAACTGGCCTGTTAGGGCGGGACGGTGTCCATCAGGAAGGTGCTGCTCTCATTTCTTATAGTATAGCACATAGTCTCATAAGAGGCCTAGTTAATCAGTGACAATACAGAGCCCAGGCCAGGGAGCAGACAGACAGGCTAAACCAACCGTCTGCGAGCTGCATAGAGTCGTCACTCAGGGTTCATCATATTGAGACTGTGTCTGTTCCCCGAGATAAACATAAATTTAGAAAGACTCAGAAACAAACTCAGATCACACTGAATGCGCAGCCAGCACCTCTGATCTGAAGCTAGGACTGTTAAATATTAGATCTGTCGCATCTAAAGCAGTTATTGTTAATGAAACTATCACAGATCAGGAGTTTGATATATTATGTTTAACAGAACCCTGGATTAAACAGGACGAGTATGTGGCTCTAAATGAAGCGAGTCCTCCTGGATACAGCTACATACACCAGCCTCGGTTAACTGGTAGAGGAGGAGGAGTCGCAGTTATTTATAACCATAATCTGTCTCTCGTACAAAAACACAGTTTTAAATCTAATGCATTTGAAGTTCTCTATAGTAACATAAAGTCAGCTCAGTCGATCCCGCTAATCATCATTTACAGACCCCCTGGGCCGTACTCAGAGTTTCTCTGTGAATTTGCAGATTTCCTCTCAAACCTTGTTGTTTCTGTAGACAAAGCGTTAATTGCTGGAGACTTTAATATTCATTTTGAGAATCCAGAAGACCCTCTGAGAACAGCATTCTTGTCCATACTGGACTCAGTAGGAGTAAATCAGTGTGTAGTAGGACCCACTCATAAAGCAGGTCACACTTTGGATTAATATTATCCTTCGGATTAAGTATAGGAAATATACCCACAATTCCACAGTCTGAAGTTATCTCAGATCACTACCTTGTCTCGATTAAAGCGTGTTATAGTAATAATGTACGCACAGCACCGCGCTTCCACCTTAAACGTACATTTACATCAAATACCGCACAGAGCTTTATCAATAATCTTCCAGAATTATCTACTTTGATTGGATCGCCATCTGACTTCACAGAACTCGAACAGGCGAATGAATATCTAGAGTCAGCACTTCGTTATAGCTTAGATAATATCGCTCCAGTTAAAAGGAAAATGATTAGAGATAAGAAACTCGCTCCTTGGTATAATGACCACACACGTGCTTTAAAACAAACCGCTCGCAAATTTGAACGTAAATGGCGCCAAACTAAATTGTTAGTATTCAAAATAGCTTGGAAGGAGAGCATCCTGAACTATAAAAAAGCTCTCAGTGATGCTAGATCAACGTATCTCTCCACTCTTATAGAAAATAACAAAAACAACCCGAGATTTTTATTTAATACCGTAGCTAAATTAACTAAAAACAAGACCACTGCAGAAATCTCCACAACAACATCATGCAGTAGTGAGGATTTCATGAACTTAAAAATCATAAATATTAGGCAAAAAAATTCAGACTTTGAAACCAGACAATTTAAATAATTCAGATGATCTAACCACATCACATCAGAACTTAGAACACTTTACTCCCCTTGAAGCGAGGGAACTAATTTCACTCATCTCTTCTTCAAAATCGTCAACCTGTATATTAGATCCTATACCGACACATTTTCTCAAACAGATAGTACCAGCAATAATAGAACCCCTGTTGAAAGTAATTAACTGTTCACTCAGTAGTGGGTATGTCCCCAAATCCTTTAAATTAGCCGTTATTAAACCACTAATCAAGCAACCTGACCTTGACCCCTGTCTGCTTTCTAATTACAGGCCGATATCAAACCTTCCCTTTATCTCCAAGATTCTGGAAAAGGTAGTATCACAGCAGCTATGTTCACATCTACACAGAAATAGCATAAATGAACTGTATCAGTCAGGATTTAGGCCTAATCACAGCACAGAGACAGCACTTGTTAAAGTAGTAAATTACCTCCTATGGGCCTCTGATCAGGGTTGCGTCACTATACTTGTGTTACTGGACCTCAGTGCAGCTTTTGACACCATTGATCATAGTTTTCTCCTTCACAGATTAGAAAAGGTAGTAGGAATTAAGGGAACTGCCCTCTTGTGGCTCAGATCCTACTTGACTGATCGTTATCAGTTTGTAGATTTAGATGGTGACCATTCCTCATGTTCTCAAGTGGAGTTTGGTGTTCCATAGGGCTCAGTTTTAGGCCCACTGCTTTTTACCCTTTACATGCTTTCTTTGGGCAACATAATTTGTAAACATGGTACTAGTTTTCACTGTTATGCTGATGACACACAATTATACGTCTCAGCAAAACCAGATGAGAAAAACCAGTTTGCTAAAATTGAGCAATGTGTAAAGGACATAAGAGATTGGATGTTATTTTTTTCTGCTTAATCCTGATAAGACAAAAGTTCTAGTCATAGGACCACAAGTAGCTAGAAATAAGCTTTATGATCACACTGTAACTTTAGATGGCCTTTCTGTTCCATCAAGTGCAACAGTAAAAGACCTCTGTGTGATTATAGATCCCAGCCTTTCGTTTGAAGCTCATGTAGATAATATCACCAGGATAGCTTTCTTTCACCTTAGAAATATTGCCAAGATAAGAAACATATTGTCACTAAATGATGCAGAAAAACTAGTTCACGCTTTTATCACCTCTAGGTTGGACTATTGTAACGCCTTACTGTCTGGTTGTTCAACTAGGTGTATAAACAAGCTTCAGTTAGTCCAGAATGCAGCAGCGAGAGAGTCCTCACTAAAACCAGAAGATACGAGCACATCACCCCTATCTTATCTACACTGCATTGGCTCCCTGTGAAATTTCGCATCGATTTTAAGATACTACTTTTGACATTTAAAGCACTAAATGGTCCTGCGCCACAGTATTTGAGTGAACTGCTAGTGTCTTACGATCCACCATGCCTACTTCGATCAAAGAATGCAGGCTGCCTGTTTAGCAAAGTTATGGAATAGTCTTCCTATTAATGTTGGGACTCAGTGTTTAAGTCTAGGTGAAAAACCTATTTATTTAGCCAAGCATTTTTGTAAATAAATTAGGCTTAGGTAAAGGAGCAGATCTGGGGGACTCATGGACGTAGAGTATTCTGGTGAACTGCTATGTTTAGATGCTGTCCTCCCCACTCTCATTGATCCCTCAGATTTGTTGACGGTGAGGTGATTGGTTGCTTTACATCTCAGGGAACCCTCTTGTCTGTGTTTCCTTCTGGCTCTCCCTTTTAGTTATGCTGTTATAGTTAGTCCTGCCGGAGTCCCTGCTCCCACTTTGCACTAAATATCCTTATACATGTTGACTGTGACCAGACCTAACTGCCATCTCTCCTTATTTTCTGCTCTCTCCTCTTCTGCTCTCTCTCTCTCTCTCTCTCTCTCTCCCTCTCTTTTTTCCCTCTCCCTGTCTCTCTATCGAGCTATACATGTCGCTCCTGAGTTACCAGTGATCCAGACCCCTCTGCCCTCTGGGCCCGTCTAACCCATCCTGGAGTCCTGCTTCGGGTCAGAGATCTCATTGCATGGATGCTCCGTGTGGTCTGCCTGGATTCATGTAGTGGCTGGAGATGGTTTCCACGAAAACTGTCCTGTCCTCGATTGATGCTGACAGCTGTTCTCTGGGGACCTGTGACTTCAGTTGTTTGATAGCTCAGGACTGGAATTTCCTACAGTCTACCTGAGCCTCCAGGAACAAACTGGACTCCTTTTAATTAAAATTTTAACACATCTCCTGTTACACTGAACTTCCAGTACACATTATTATACAGATCAATCCCTGCTATCCATTATCACCCACATGAGGATGGGTTCCCTGTTGAGTCTGGTTCCTCTCAAGCTTTCTACCTATTACCATCTCAGGAAGTTTTTCCTTGCGACCGTCACCCTCGGCTTGCTCATCAGGGACAATCTTATCATTTTTATTCATACACATTCACATTGCATACAAACTTACTTCTTTTGATTGTGTAAAGCTGCTTTCCGACATTGTCAATTGTTAAAAGCGCTATATAAATAAAATTGACTTGACTTGACTTAAGTATTTCTTGACATTCTTCCACACAAAAAGAGTGCTTGTTACAGTAAAAGCACTAATCAGTTGTTGACTTCTTTGTACATTATTAATAAATGGAAGTGAACAACATTCTGGGAAAGCATCTTGTGGATTCTATCCCAACCCAACGTGAATCTAATCTATAGATAAACCAACTTAACATGTGATGAAGAGATCTACACTCTAGATTTCCTTGGAAACCTCTCAGTTTAACAATTATTATAAAAAATATCAGTGGTAAGTAATAACGAGTTGCATTTACTTTATTACATTTACTTGAGGAACATCTTTTTAAAATAATGTACTTCTCTGGGTAGTTTTGCTGCACCATAGGTTTAACTTTAACTTGAGGAGATTTATGAAGAAGAAACACTACTCCGCTGCATTCATCCACACTCGACTCCTTCCTTTTCTAACCATTTATTCATTTACCATTTAATCAGACATAGCAATAATAATCAGATGACAACGATTGATCAGCTGCAGTAACAATAACCACATGTAGTCACATGACCACGCACAAACTGGCGGCATACTGTAGGACGAAAGAAAAGATTTCAGCCTTGGTAGACAGCTGCCTGCCAAAACAGGTATCTCAGCATTTAAAAACTCGACTTCTAACCTGAGGAAACATGCTGCATTAAGTTTAGCTGTTTCATTGAATGTTGCAATGTTAGCATATATAATTAGCAAATAGGCTAGAGGCTTATGGCAAAGTGAGACCTCTTGCCTGTGCAAGCTTCCGGCTTTGTTAGGATGGCAGCAATGCACATAGATGGATAATTTAATTAAATTACATTTTATTTGTATAGCGCTTTTAACAAGTCAAGTCAAGTAGGCTTTTATTGTCATTTTAACCATATACAGTTCAGTACACAATGAACACAATACACAATGGTCCAAGGTGCTACATACAACATAGATTTACAACATAAAATAACAAAAAAAAAAAAAACTAACTAGCTAACTAACTAATTGTCATTGTCGCAAAGCAGCTTTATCGAATGGTTTATATTCAGTAAGCATATCTGCAACGTATTTAGGTCCTACGACACTGAGTGATTTATAAACAAGTAAAAGTACTTTAAAATCTATCCTGAATGTTACAGGCAGCCAGTGTAAGGACCTGAGGACGGGTGTGATGTGCTCAGATTTTCTGGTTCTAGTCAGAATTCTGGCGGCAGCGTTCTGGATGAGCTGCAGCTGTCTAATGGTCTTCTTGGGAAGGCCGGTGAGGAGACCGTTACAATAATCCACCCTGCTGGTGATAAAGACATGGACAAGTTTCTCCAAGTCGTGATTGGAAACCAAACGTCTAATTCTTGCAATGGTTTTGAAATGATACTATGATGATATAGTTACTGCTTTGACATGACTACTGAAACTAAGATCTCCAGAATCACCCCAAGATTCTTAACTTGATTTTTTCTTGTTTGACCCCTAGAGAGAAGGTCTGCATTCATCTTCAGAGCTTCATCGTTGTTTCAGCTGTGACTTCAGTTTTCTCCTTGTTTAACTGAAGAAGATTTTGCCACTTCCAACTGTTAATTTCTTCAATGCATTGGCAGAGGGAGTCTACGGGGCTATAATCATTTGGAGATAAGGCTCGGTAGAGCTGGGTATCATCAGCGTAGCTGTGATGGGCAATTTGGTTCTTTCTCATTATCTGACTCAGTGGGAGCATATACAGGCTAAACAGGAGCGGTGCGAGAATTGAGCCTTGTGGGACTATTGTGATTTTTATTAATTTAAAGATTTTATTTAATATTTGTGAATTTTATCATTTTGAGCATTTTGCAGTCATTCCTATTAATTTTCTGTGGCAATTATAAACGTGCGCATCGCCCTTTTTGTACCTCCTGGGTTGCCGTAGTTCGCCCCTCCCCCTCGCGGTGCTGCGGTGTATTGATGAGGGTAAGTTGTACAGAGAGCTGCTTCTGAGAATATTTGATTTTCTCTTGTTGTAATGTAAATGTTTGTCATTTAATGGAGACAATGTTCAATTATTATGATGTTTTTGTTTGGTTTTTATCGCTGAATTAGGTTTGTGGCAGTTTTATGGAGTTTAACATAAGCGCTAAGTGCTCGTCGGCAAGTCGCCATTTTGTATTTGTGTTTCTCCTATTTCTCAGTGAAAACACTGTTATTTTTGTTTGTATAGGGGTCAGAAGTGCACTGCAGTCTGAAGGTGTGTGTGTGTGTGTGTGTGTGTGTGTGTGTGTGAGTGAGAGAGAGTTGTCTTCTACAGGTACATTTTCTACTGTTTACATTTTATTTCTATTTGTCCATAGGGTGGCTCTAGTGTATTAAATTTTTTTTATGTATATTTTTTTTTGTATGTAGCTTTTAAGGTTGGTTTAAAGTTATAAATGGAAAATGTGTTAATTCTGTTGTAACTGGAAAGAAAGAAAAAAAAGGTGTTTTCCTGTCAATTTTAATGTATCCTTCCTTATGTACGCAAATGTGGGTAGATTGTAAAATTTATGAAATACCCTTACATGTACATTCAAGAAAATAATTAATCTGATCTCACAATGCTGCTGTCTATTGATGAGGCGGTCAGATGTGCACTGCAGTCTGAAGACAATATATATGTGTTTAATTGTTTTCTACAGGATCGATTAAAATAATGGAAAGCAGCTCTTGGTGTCGTCTTGGTATTTGAGAGTAAAAAGCAGATCCGTTACATATGTTATGATCGACAGTGTCAAACACAGCGCTAAGATCTAGCAGTACCAATGCTGATATTTTTACAGAATCAGAATTTAAATTAATATCATTTATTACCTTCATGAGCGCCGTCTCTGTACTGTGATGCGCTCGGAAACCAGATTGAAAACTGTCCAGGTATCCATTTAAGTTTAAGTGGTTGTGTAGTTTAATGGCTCTGTTCACCATGCAGTCCAATAGGGGGGAGTCAAACACCTAACTGAAAAACAGAAGATGATGAGCTGAAGACGTTGTGCCACTTGGACAGCCTAGTTATCCAGCTAAGCTAAAAACCATCTCCACATGTCGCTGTTTCTACCTGCAGTTTTACAAAGAATCTTAAATCTGATAGAGATAAAATAATGACAGCATTTGGAAAGGACTAACTCACTTATCCTGAGGTAAATTCAAGTCTAAACAGTTTCTGAGTGGATCCTAAATAGAGCTCTGTTCAGGTAATAGTTTCTGGAGTTCTAGAAAAAAAATACACTAAATTAAATGTCATTAAGTATATATATATTTGATATTGTACAATGTTTTGTATTTTTCATGGTGCTGAATTCTATTTTCTTTCCTTAACCAGAGATAAGAAGAACAAAAGACGTATTCTTTGTACTATGACTAGTCAAGAAGAATCTCAGACAGACCTTCACCACTGCTTAGAGTGTGGAAAGAGTTTTAGTCAAGAGAAGGATCTCACAGCACACCAGCTCATCCACAGACAAGACAAACCACATCAGTGTTTACAGTGTGGAAAGAGATTCATTCATAAATATCGTCTCCGACATCATCAGCAAACTCATACAGGAGAGAAGCCACACCAGTGCTCACAGTGTGGAAAGAGTTTTAATCAAGAGAGGTACCTCACAGCACACCAGCTCATCCACAAACAAGACAAGCCACATCAGTGCTCACAGTGTGGAAAGAGTTTCATTTATAAATATCGTCTCCAACAACATCAGCGCACTCACACAGGAGACAAACCGTTTCACTGTTCACAGTGTGGGAAGAGTTTTAATCGAAAGGTTTCTCTTGAGCAACATCAGCGCATTCACACAGGACACAAACCGTTTCACTGTTCACAGTGTGGGAAGAGTTTTACTCAAAAGGCCTTTCTTCTGCAACATCAGTATATTCACACTGGGGAGAAGCCATATAACTGCTCAGAGTGTGGGAAGAGTTTTAATCATTTGAGCAATTTCCAACAACATCAGCGCATTCACACTGGAGACAAACCGTTTCACTGTTCACAGTGTGGGAAGAGTTTTACTCAAAGCGGCACTCTTATGCGACATCTACGTGGTCACAAGGGGGAGAAGCCTTATTACTGCTCAGAGTGTGGGAAGAGTTTTAGAAATTTGAGGAATTTCCAACAACACCAGCGCATTCACACTGGAGAGAAGCCGTATTACTGCTCCATGTGTGGAAAGAATTTTTCTCGAATTAGCTCTTTTAATAAGCATCTACACACGCATACTGAAGGAGAGGGAAAAAGGTTTTCTCAAGGTACACGTCCTTGAGGGTCTGCTTTAGGGCCACAAACTGGGATGCACTATTTGAAACATATGGTGAGGACATTGGTGGAGTGATTGACTGACTAATACAAAGTTGGACTGAGGTTTGGGGAGTGTGAATGTATTTAATATGTTCTTTAATAATTTTAATGTAGTATGTTTTGTCCTCCTACAGTTCAGAGTTTTAAACACCTGGAACAATTGGAACTGTGGCAGCTTCCTCAGTCTGTCCTTGCCCTGTAAAAAATGACAATAAATATAATACACACTGTGATGCCATCTTAAGCTCATTCCAACTCGCCCTTCTTTCCTAGCTTACCACAGTTCTCTGGTTACTGGACCCTTTGGATGATGCAGTAATTAATCTGTTGCATAAAACTTACTCAATCCTGGACCATGGTGAGGATTATGTTTGGTTGATAGTGGGTGTTGTAGTTTTTACATGTTTTAAAATTGGTGCCAGTTGTGTGAAAGCTTTATGCACACAGACCAATCTCCTAGATGCGGGACTCTGCTGCATGAAGTTATCCTAATCACACTTCTCCGATCATAACTGTTTTAAGTTCCTGTAATAGAGCCGTGCAAGACTGTCATAATCTAAACGAGATCCAAGAAAATTCCAAAGTAATGGGAGCAGGGTAATGAGTGATAGGGACAAATTTGCTGCTGTCAAGCACCTGAACAATGAATAGTTTATTTAAAGATGTGTGGGCAATCTTGGGAGGACTAAAATAAATTGGGAGGACTAAGAAGAAAATACAAAGTAGTTTTGGTCTTCATTTGGAGTCCACTAAGGCATGCACTGAAATGTGGGTGCTCACCCAGCCACAAGAGGGAGTCAGAGTCTGATAGTCGATGGCATAGTCAGAGATGTAGTGGGATCTCTGGTGTAGCTTGAGTATTAGGATGTCTACCTGATAGCCCCTGAATTAATGGTCAATTTTTTCTTATTTCGTCAGTGATTTTAATTTTCAATTTTTTAAATTATTTATTTTTTTACACGTGAAGCAACAGGAAACATGATCATCCCATAATGCTCTTCCCCACTTCTGTGCCTTTCCAGAATGGAGGGTAATGATGTGGGCAATATTGGACCATTCTGTGGGGTATGATGACATCTTCAGTTCAAGCTTGAGGGAACATTTAAGAAAGATAAGAACAGAATAGTAGTAGGCAGTGTGGGCAGGCATGGCCAAAAGAATGCACTGGAAGGAGTAATGGCATGGTCTCTGTGATGTCTTGGAGGGTGTTGGTAATCTGCGATATCTCATGCCCCCCTTAGACGAGTACCCCATGCAGGCTCCTTATTTGGCCTGATTATACTACAGAAGTGGCCATTAAGAATGTGCATCTCGAGGAAGCTGTGATGTTCTCAGGCATGTGATGCACATATGTGTAGGATGCAGTCTTTTTCAATTTTATGTGTTACTTAAGCTGCTAATGTATTAGGGTGTTTTCACACTGTCCTGTTCGGGTGATGAAGGTAGATGTAGTTGTGGGTCAGCGAGGTTCCGACTCGATCACACTGGATGGTTTTTATCCTATTGTTTATCTTTTCCTCACTTCAGTATCGCACCGCACGCTGTGTGCTGCGCGAGCCGCAGTGTGTTTAACTCCGCATTGCTCAGTGCTGCTGTACACGCGCACGTCTAAATACTTATGGATATTTTTATGTGTCCGATTTTCTGTGGATATTTTCGTCTGTCTAAATTTCTAGCAAATACACTACTTCTGCATTACTTCACAGATATTCTTCAGCAGTCACGTTTGTTTGTGTACAGAATATTCGTTCCAGAGCGCGGAACGTTTTGGAACGATTGCATTCTCACAAACAAAAATCTACTGGTCCCGGAGCCGTGTGTGCTCGGAAACAGATCCGGGACCCCAGTGAGAAAACGCCCTAATCTCTCTAGATGCCTATTGACAGTAACCAACAGAGCTCATGAACGGGTCACGCTCAAACTGTAAATACTGATATGGATTTATTCAACTTCTTCTCTCCCTTTTTTTGTATCAATAATGATTCTGACTGCACTTTCTACAATAATAATATTTATTATTTGTAGTAGTTGCAGTGCTATGTTATTATTATTATTATTATTATTATTATTATTTGGTTTTGCTATGAATATTAAAGAGCTACATGATTAAACTCAATGCAAATATCTTAATGTCATTGTAAATATTGACATGACATGAACAAAGTGGAGCCAGCTTTGCCAGTCTGTTTTTGTAAATGAAATGATATTGTGGCAACCCAGAAAAGAAAGATGATTTACATCAACAGCTCTATTCATATATATTTATTTATTTATTTTTTGCATGCCCATGCACCCAACAGAACAAAAACTGATTGAATGGAGAAACAAAGTTCCTTAACAGCCATTAATGAAACGTTATAATGTCGTTATTGGATGGAACACTGTGGTACCCCACAAGTAAGGGAGACTAAATTTGTCCAATCTGTGGGGTCAATCTTGGGCTTTTGCAGTGAAGGTAACAACAGCATGTTTATAAGCATCAGGAACAATTCCAGTTTAAAGACCATGATGAATTAATGTTAAAATGGTAGGAGGAATTGTATTAAAGGTCGCTTTAATGAGTCAATAAGTTGGTTTCAAATGAGTGATTATATCATGCAAATGAGAGGGAAAAACAGGGTTAAACTGATTTAGAACAGTTAACCACACTGGAGTAACTGATGGGTCATAAGCAGGAGGTGTAATAAGTGCTCTAATGTCATTGATTTTATTTATAAAGAATTAAATATTTATTCTCATACTTATTTGTATTAATATCAGAGTCTTTAGCTCTTAACAGGTCTACGGATTTACATCTAATTTAATTTCTTTTCTTGAGAGTTTAAACTTTAACTTATATACACAAGTTATCCATGCCTCGCACAAGTGTCACCGAAGCGTTTTTTTTTTTCCCCCGGAGAGAACACAAACCGTTTTGCACCCCCTTGCGCTGACACCCCAAAGCAAAAGTCACTTCAAAATAAAGGTACAAAATAACAATACAACTTAAATGCCCAATAATTATATTGGTCTTAAAAACTCAATGAACCAAACATATAATACAAACAATATAATTGTGACAGTTACACTCCCACCAAATCACACAAACCTTAATGTGGGATTTTACTAAACACAAAATAGTTTGAAGCTAACACTTGTCTATGGAACATTTCTTCGTATTAACCATTTAAGATTTTCAGACATATTTAAAACATTAATCTGCCTCAAGCGGAGTAACAACTTTACACACGGACAAAATTGTTGGTACCCTTCGGTCAATTAAAGAAAAACTCACAATGGTCACAGAAATAACTTTAACGATACAAAAACGATAGTACCCCTAACTTAATAGTTTGTTGCACAACCTTTTGAGGCAATCACTGCAATCAAACGATTCCTGTAACTGTCAATGAGACTTCTGCGCCTCTCTGCAGGTATTTCGGCCCACTCCTCATGAGCAACCTGCTCCAGTTGTTTCCGGTTTGAAGGGTGCCTTTTCCAGACAGCATGTTTCAGCTCCTTCCAAAGATGCTCAATAGGATTGAGGTCAGGGCTCATAGAAGGCCACTTTAGAATAGTCCAATGTTTTCCTCTTAGCCATTCTTGGGTGTTTTTAGCTGTGTGTTTTGGGTCATTGTCCTGTTGCGAGACCCATGACCTGCGACTGAGACCCAGCTTTCTGACACTGGCCAGCACATTTCTCTCTAGAATCCCTTGATAGTCTTGAGATTTCATTGTACCCTGCACAGATTCAAGACACCCTGTGCCAGATGCAGCAAAGCAGCCCCAGAACAGAGCCTCCTGCATGTTTCACAGTAGGGACAGTGTTCTTTTCTTCATATGCTTCATTTTTCCATCTGTGAACATAGAGCTGATGTGCCTTGACAAAAAGTTCAAATTTTGTCTCATCTGTCCATAGGACATTGTCCCAGAAGCTTTGTGGCTTGTCAACATGTAGTTTGGCATATTCCAGTCTGGCGTTTTTCTGATTTGTTTTCAACAATGGTGTTCTCCTTGGTCGTCTCAAATGTAGTCCACTTTGGCTGAAACAACAAAGGATGGTGCGATCTGACACTGATGTTCCTTGAGCAAGTTGATCTTGGATCTCTTTAGAAGTCTTTCTGAGCTCTTTTGTTACCATTGGGATAATCCGTTTGATTTGTCATCGATTTTCCTCCCTTGGCCACGTCCAGGGAGGTTGGCTACAGTCCCATGGATCTTAATTTTCTGAATAATATGTGCAACTGCAGTCACAGGAACATCTAGCTGCTTGGAAATGGTCTTCTAGCCTTTACCTTTAACATGCTTGTCTATAATTTTCTTTCAAATCTCCTGAGACAACTCTTTCGTTCGCTTCCTCTGGTCCATGTTGAGTGTGGTAGATACCATGTCACCAAACAACACAGTGACTACCTGGAGCCCTATATATAGGCCCACTGACTGATTACAAGATTGTAGACACCCGTGATGCTAATTAGTGGACACACCTTGAATTAACATGTCCCTTTGGTCACATTATTTTCAGTATTTTCTAGGGGTACCATAATTTTTGTCCAGGCCTGTTCCATGAGTTTATTTTTTTTAATAATTCTGTTGAAGCATGGTTGAAAAGCAATGTCTGACTTTCATTGGTTAACATTCATAGAATTTTTTAAAATTATTTCTTTTGTCAGATTAAAGTTATTTCTGTGACCATTGTGAGTTTTTCTTTCATTGACCGAAAGGTACCAACAATTTTGTCCATGTGTGTATGTACAGGTCTTTCAAGAAATATTCTTTTGATCATGGGTTTCCCCTTTTTGTCAAATGTGGTGTCACTAACTAATAATTTTAGTTTTCTCACCCTATTATATGGCCCTGGATAGACTTCTATGAGTCTAGCCAGCTTCCATTCGTTGCGTGGTGCCTGATCATCATGTAGAAGGACAATGTCATTGACCTTTGAGTTCCTTTTGTTCTTGTACCATTTTCGTCTTTCTTGCAGGTTTAAAAGATATTCTTTCCTCCCTTGAGTCTAAAACTCATTAGCCAAATACTGAACTCGACGCCATCTCTTTTGAAGATAAAGATCTTCTCTGACAAAATGTCCAGGTGGGGATAGAATAATTTCATTGTAAGAATGTGGTTTAGAGTTAAATGTTCAGGTCCGGATGGATCATTCAGATGTTCAGTGGTAAGTGGTCTGCTGTTAATAATGGCCATAACCTCATACAGGAATGTCGTTAGAGAGCTGCTGTCAAGCTTTGTCCTGACTGGTCGAGGATAGCAGTAAGAACACTTCTTATAGTTTGTATTTGCCTTTCCCAGACACCTCCCATATGACTCGCTGTTGGGGGGGTTTAAAAGAAATCCACTAGAACTTTCACTCTTTCACCTGATCCTTTCATGAGTTCTGTAAACTCTCTCCTTGCACCGACAAAATTGGTTCCTTGGTCACATCTCAGCTGACGAACATTTCCTCTTATTGCAATAAATGCTGCTATCTATTTCTTCTTTAGGGACCTTCTCTGCATCACCATGTGAGATGATTTCCTCCATAAAGTTTACATAACCCATATAGTACCTTTGAACTTTTTTCAGTCTCCTTTCTAGACAATTCAAGCGATGTTTTGCACAAGCATTGTTGTTAGGTAATTGTGGTCTTTCCTCTTTGAATGGTAATGGCATCTCATAATGACCAGTGTCATTTTGTGTGATGTTTTCTGTCAATTTTGACAGAAACTTGAGATCTTCCTGAGACACAGGCTCATAAGCGCCATCTCTTTCCGAGAAGTCTGATTCAAGGGCTCTTAGGATGTCTGAGGGAGTGATGTCCTTTACTCTAGTTCGACTCACATAGTGCATTGTAGTTGTGAGGTTGACAAAAGACTTCACACTTGGTGTCACTTGCCTTACTACTATGCGATGACTGATTCCAATGGCGTCGCCAAAGTCCAGACAGGGATTACCATGGCCAACAATACTCCATCCGACTTCTGTTGGATGGAATAAAGTTCCATGTGTAGACTGGTGGTAACTAAATTTTCTTATTAGTATAGATGCCACGAACCTGTAGGTTGTATACTCTTTTAGAGCTTACTACTGTGGTTCTTGAGGTCATAGTAGAAAGCTTGAGCTTAACTTGTTCTTTGGTTGCTTCCAAAGTTTCTGCTACTTCACTCAGCATAAAAGTTGTGTCACTTTGAGAATCCAACAGTGCATACACAAGTATTTCCTTTGTTGGCTGAGTTGTGGATGAAAGCCAGACAGGAATGATTGCAGCTGTTTGTGTGTTAGATTCATAACATATTACTCTATTCGAAGTAGCATCTGTAGTTGTTTCTTTGTAGTTCTCTTCTTGCTTGACCTTTCTTTACTCACATTTCGTTTAGCTAGTTGTGATGTTTTTCCTTCTTTGTCTCTCTCCTCGTGCAGACAGGTTGGGTGCCGCTTGTGGCACAGCTCACAAGTGCTCCTACTATTACAACTCTTTGAGAGATGCCCAAACTTAAGACAACCAAAGCATAGCTTTTCAGCTTGTACATACTTAATTCTGTCTGAAACTGCCTTCTCCATGAACTTCCGACATTTGTGCAGAGTATGCCCAGTTTTCTTACAGAACATGCATGTTAGGTCAATCTTTTCACTGGATCTTGTGGTCAGTGTCTTTGCTCTAGAGCTTTGATGTCTCTGAAACCTGTTTTTTTCTGCTTCATTTTGTTTCAGTGACTGCAGCGATGTGACAGGGTTGCAGGCAATTTTTGCTTCCCTTGATAGGAACTTAACAAATTGACTGAAAGAGGGAAATCGGTTATTTTCTTCTTCTAATTCAATAACCTTCCGGTTCCATCTTGCTGTTAGCCAATCTGGTAATTTTGAAAGAATTTTCCTATTTTCATTACAGTCATTTAAGATTTCCAAAGCCTTAATGTGGATCATGACAGCCCCTCAACTACGGAGAAAATCAAAATCAACAAACTCTTTGAGTTCAAAACTGTCCTTGGCTCCTATGGGTAATACTTGAAGCTTGTACGCCTTTGCAATTATGAATGGGTTTCCGTATCTTTCTTCCAAAAGCTCCCATGCAGCAACATAGGCAGATTCGGTTCCAAGTAGAAAGTAGCCATCAAGCGCTTTCTTAGCTTGGCCACTTACATATCTACAGAGATAGTATATCTTCTCCTTTTCATTGTATGTTCTTGTGGTCAATCAGTGTCTGAAAAGAGAGTTTCCAATCGTCAAACTTCAATGGATCCCTACTGAATACTGAAGGTTCAGGAATAGGAATTCTGTTGGCGATTAAAGCACCCATCAGCATCTTGACAAGCTCCACTGTATTTTCATTTGAGGAGGCAGTCACAACCTCTGTCGTAGAAGGTGCATGTGGAAGCACAGGACTTGCGGGAGTGGCCACTCTGGTATGTTCGACCATCTCATTCTCCAGTGTGTCCTTCTGCTCTTCTAGATCTTCCAGTTGATCTCTGGAGTTTGCACTATCCCTAACCTGTACTGCAGGCTTACCTGATTCTGACATTTTTGATTCACTGCCTTGAATTAACACAATATTATATATGGAAAATATATAGTGAATGAAACCTCTACATGAACCATTAACTCCAATTCAAAAGTAAGAGTCACATGAATGCAAATATCTTAAACAAACAAATATTGCAATCCAAGTTTGGATATAATCCTTCACACACACATCTTTGAGCTCATTCCCACTCCACTCTTTCCTAGCTTACTTCTGTTCCCTGGTTACTTCATTTGCAGTTTTTTCATCAGGACCACATATAGGTGGATGATACAGTAATTAACATGTTGCATAAAGCTTACTTAAACATTATACAAAACTTATAGTTAAATTAAGCCTTTGTCACATATAGAGCCCAGTGTCAGGCATGGTACAGCATCCCTAAGTTCCGCAAAATTAGAGCAGGCCTTACATTGCAACAAAATTTTTAATTTTAAGAATTTATATACTAAATTACAAAAATTAAGTCAAGATTAAATAAAAACTTGAATTACTTTCTCAAAGTTCCCATATGAATGGTAAAAATAGTTTAATCTTAGCTAAAATTCTCATTTGAAAGAAACTAGATTCATTCAAGATTCAAAGAAGTTCATTAATCCCAGAGGAAATTGCTTAAAAGTTATACACTTTAACCAGTTGTGAAATTGTCAAATTTAAAATCATTATTAAATATAAAACCTAAATTTCCTACAAATGGTTTACTAAAAGGTGCTAATGGAGCAAAGTCACTGCCATCAGCAAACAAGGAATCCAGTCATCCAAAAGCCACAATCTCAGTCTTTTCAGTATTTTCCTTAAATTTGAAAAAAAAAATCTGTCTGTCTGTCTATCTGTCTATCTATCTATCTATCCATCCATCCATCCACATGCTTTAATCTAAACAAAACTAAAGAAAAGAGGATGGGACTTGTGGTACCCCACAAATTAGGGGAGACTGAAATTTGTCAGATCTGTGGGGTCAATCTTGTGCTTTTTCAGTGGAGGTAGAACAATAGCATGTTTAAAAGCATCAGGACAAGTTTCAAGACTACTATTCATTAATGTTAAAATGCTAGGAGCAATCGTATTAAAGGTGTCTTTAATGAGTCTGGCTGGAACTATGTCTAAGTGTCAATAAGTTGTATTTAAATGAGTGATTATATCGTGCAAATGATGGAGAAAAAGGGTTGAACTGATTTAGAACAGTTAACCACACTGGAGGAACATATGGGTCATAAGCAGGAGGTGTAATAAGTGCTCTAATGTCATTGATTTTATTTATAAAGAATTTTAGGAGATTCTCAAACTTATTTGCAGTAATATCATGGCAGGTAGTCTAAAGAAATTCTCCATATCTATATCATAAAATTCATTGTATTGTTTTTTTAATCACTCTAAACACAACCCATGATTTTTTTACGCTACTTAAAATAAATAAATTCATAAATAAATAAATAAAACTAGCGATTGTATTGCAGTACGTTTCATTACATACTTAATTTGCCTTAGTTACCTTTGTTTACTGCAGTATATTTGATAATCAATAGAAATGCGTTAATGTTTTTGGTGTTAATGTTATTGCTGATAATTGGATAAATTGTACTAACGGTAAATTAAGGATGTCTTGAATCATAATTCAATAATTGATTGCATAGTGTATAGAGTTTTTACCAAACAATACAGCGTGTTATAATGAGAAACATCACCGTCTCTTACGTTCCAGGCATTAAAAACGGTATCAATGTCAAGTTCTGTAGAAGCTCTGTGGTCTGTGCACAACCGCTGGTGGACAAGCCTTTCTCTGTTTTACTGAGCTGGGGACAAGAATAACACATCTTGATGGGAGAACCAACTTCGACACAACACTGGTAAACCAATCAGTGTGCTCTGTTTATTAATCCGCTTGCACGGTTTAGTGATCCGAACATTGTATAAATGCAAACCATGTGATAAAATTAGATCCAGGATGGGACCATGTTCATGAGTCTGGCTACATACCCACTGAAGAAGATTAAAAGACTCAATGAGATAAACCTGGTGTTTAGATGGACAACATACATGAATATTAAAATCTTCAGTAATTAAATATGGTCAAATCTCAGCAGAAACACAGTTAAATGATCAGAAAATAAAATCTTTGTTAAACTACATAGGATGGGAGTTCTAGTTCATATGAAAGAACAAGAGTTCAGTACTAGAATGAACTTAAGTAGAGATTTGGTGGCAATGAAAACTGTTACGGAATATTGAGACCAAGCCACCACCATGACCCATCAGCTGGGGAGAGTTGAAGAACTTAGAGTCCACAGGAACCACTTCAGATTCTTTGAATTTGTAATTAATTCTAAACTGAACAGGTAGCCAGTGCAGGGATGATAATATTGGGGTTATATCATCATATTTTCTGGATCTAGTGAGAACCCTGGTGGCTGCATTTTGGACTAACTGTAGCTTGTTAATTGAGGATGCAGGACAGCCACCCAGTAATGCATTACAGTAGTCCAGTCTGGAGGTCATGAATGCATGAACCAGCTTTTCTGCATCAGATACAGATAAAATGTTCCTAAGCTTGCCAATATTTCTAAGGTGGAAAAAGGCTGTTTTTGTGATGTTGGACATATGATTTTCAAAGGATAAGTTACTGTCTAATATCACACCCAGGTCTTTCACTGTCGAGCTGGTGGTAACAGTACATCCTTCTAAACGTAAGCTGAATTGAGAGAGCTGGTATGTACTGGTTTTTGGGCCAATAAGTAATATCTCCGTCTTATCTGAATTTAGTAAAAGAAAATTATCGGTCATCCAATCTTTTATATCTTGAATACACTCAGTTAGTCTAGACAATTTGGGTATTTCATCTGGTTTTGTGGAAATGTATAACTGAGTATCATCAGCATAACAATGGAAACTAATCCCATGTCTTCTAATGATGTTACCCAAGGGAAGCATGTATATTGACAACAGAGGTCCTAAAACTGACCCTTGTGGCACCCCATATTTCACTGGCATTACATCAGACTGTTCTCCATTCAGATCTACAAAATGGAATCGATCAGACAGGTAGGATCTAAACCATTTTAACGCCTGTCCCTGAATACCAATGTGATTTTGTAAGCGATCTATATTGTCGAATGCAGCACTAAGATCAAGTAAGACACGAATTGAGATGCAGCCTTGGTCTGAAGCTAAAAACCAGTCATTTGCAATTTTAACTAGTGCAGTTTCTGTACTATGATGGGGCCTGAAACCTGACTGAAATTCCTCGAGGATATTGTTTTCCTGCAAGAATGTGCATATTTGGGCTGATACTATCTTTTCTAATATCTTTGATATAAACGGAAGGTTTGAAATTGGTCTGTAATTTATTATATCATTTGGGTCTAAATTAGATTTTTTAAGAAGAGGCTTAATAACTGCCAACTTGAAACCAGAGAGATAGTTCAATAGTTTATTTTTGTTCTACACGGGGTTTCCTTCAGAGGTAGACCAGGCCAAAACAATAAACAAAATAGATTTGGAGTTAAACCTAAATAACCTGAAATTAAAGTTTAGAAAACAAAATACAAATTTACTTACCTGACTTCCTAAATCAAAAAAAAGAAAAAGATATGTGAAAAGGAAATGGCATCTCACCCCCTACTTCCCATGTGTCAAGTTATCTACTAATTATTTACAAAAGTTGATGTTTACTAGCAACCAAATCAGAATCCATTCCATAGTCAAACGAGCAAAAGATCAAATAAACCGGGTAGTCAATCCATACAGAGATTTACAAAGACAACAAAATACTACTACATTCACTCTTTCTTTCTCTCTGGCACAACACTCAAAAGACGTAACATACAACAGTCAATTGAAATCTCACAAATTTAGCACACGACAGATCAAAATTACCGAGGCTCAAAATGGCAAAAGCTGAGTGTTTGGGGCGGTCCTTATATCAGGATAGGATGCAGGGTAGAACCAATCCCGAGCTCCAGCTGATTAACAGGCCACACCCACCTAGAACAGACACAAGTGCTACAGCAGAGAGATATCTGCCAACAGAATCTCAGAAATCATAACAACAGGTAGAGTATATACTAAGAGATGATGATCTGTGATGTCATCACTTTGAGGTAGAATGTCTATATTAGAGACATCTATACCATGGGATATAATTAAATCTAGCGTATGATTAAAGCGGTGAGTTGGTCTATTTATATTTTGTTTAACCCCAAAGGAATTTATGCAATTTGCAATGGAATTTATCCAATGCGTGTCTCAGTGGAAAACAGAAGACCAGGCACCTGAGAAGTGCGACGACACAACGGGTGGAATCCATTGATAGATAGGGTGTAATTAACGGCATGCAATTTAATGACCCCCAGGTAAGAGTCCAGAAGTAAGGAACTGGTGATGAGTGTGAGTCTTGAATCTTAATGATAAGTCTCCTCATTTTTCCCGGTGCCTACAGCGTTTAACTTGAGTGTATGGCGCAAACAGAGCGGCGTAGGTTCACCAGTATGTTTGATAGAAAGAGGGTTCAAATTATTTGGATGCAGCAAGCAAACAAAACAATTACCGAGATTTTAAATTACTGGAACTGACTTACGGACTCTTCGGTGCATTATTAAGACCAGAAAGGATGGTGCTGAATGTAGTGGGAGAAAAGTGGTCAGAAAATCAATCATGAATGGAGATCACTTAAACGCTTGGTGAAATTTCATGGTAAAAAATCAACAGTAAAAACCATAGCTATGTTCAATAGTAACAGTAAGAGCATTTTCATGCACACACACACAGACAATGTGATGAGAACTCACAGGATTGGAACTAAACAGCTGTGTCCATAAGAAAACCACTTGTTAGTGAGACTCATCATAAAAAAAAGGCTCCAGTTTGCTAAGGAGCATAAAGACTGGACTTTGGATCAATGGATAAAAGTTATGTGATCTAATGGGTCCCATGTAGCCCATGATGGAGTGATGAGCATGGTGGGAGAAGATACAAACTTCAGGGTCACAGATCTTAGGCAGAAATCGAACGCTTGGCCAGATGTCTGTTTATTTAAACAATGCCTCAGTAAATAATCAAAGATGAGCATAATCCAATAAAACCCCATTTTTGTAAATAGTCTGTTTAAAATATAGTTTAAAATTAGAAGGGCAAGGCAAGTTTATTTGTATAGAACATTTCATACACAATGGTAATTCAAAGTGCTTTCCATAAAAGAGAAGAAAATAATCATAAAATGAAATAACAGCAATAAAACTTTTAAAATTATTTAGAATTTGATTTAAAATAAAAAATAAAAACTGTTTGCAGTTAAACGGTTAAAACAAATAAACATTATTTAAAGTTAAAATAAAACAGTTAAAAATATTAGATAAACATAAAATAGTGCAGTCAGTTTGGATGTCGCACAGTGCTCAGTAAATAAATGCACAGCTAAACAGATGAGTCTAGATTTAAATGTGACTAATGTTTTAACACATCTGATCTCATTTAGAAGTTGGTTCCAACTGCGGGCAGCATAATAGCTAAAAGCAGACTCCCCTTGATTTGTGTGAACCCTTTTTATTTCTAACTGACTCGAGCCTAATGATCTGAGTGGTCCGTTAAATATATGGAATGGTTTATATTCAGTAAGCATATCTGCAATGTATTTAGGTTCTAGGACACTGAGTGATTTATAACGAGTAAAAGTACTTTAAGATCTATCCTAAATGTTACAGGAAGCCAGTGTAAGGACCTTAGGACTGGAGAGATGTGCTCAGATTTTCTGGTTCTAGTCAGAATTCTGGCAGCAGCGTTCTGGATGAGCTGCAGCTGTCTAATGGTCCTCTTGGACCATCAGGCTGGTGAGGAGACCGTTATCACCGTTGCTGGTGATGAAGGCATGGACAATTTTCTCCAAGTCGTGATTGGAAACAAAACATCTAATTCTTGCAATGTTTTTGAAATTATACTATGATGATATACACACGTGGACAAAATTGTCGGTACCCTTCGGTCAATGAAAGAAGAACTCACAATGGTCACATAAAAAACTTTAATCTGACAAAAGTAATAATTAAAACAAAAATTCTATGAATGTTCAAGGTGTGTCCACTAATTAGCATCACAGGTGTCTGCAATCTTGTAATCAGTCAGTGGGCCTATATATAGGGCTCCAGGTAGTCAGTGTGTTGTTTGGTGACATGGTATGTACCACACTCAACATGGACCAGAGGAAGCGAAGGAAAGAGTTGTCTCAGGAGATTCGAAAGAAAATTATAGACAAGCATGTTAAAGGTAAAGGCTAGAAGACCATTTCCAAGCAGCTAGATGTTCCTGTGACTACAGTTGCACATATTATTCAGAAATTTAAGATCCATGGGACTGTAGCCAACCTCCCTGGACGTGGCCAAGGGAGGAAAATTGATGACAAATCAAAGAGACGGATAATCCCAATGGTAACAAAAGAGCCCAGAAAGACTTCTAAAGAGATCCAAGGTGAACTTCATGCTCAAGGAACATCAGTGTCAGATCGCACCATCCGTCGTTGTTTGAGCCAAAGTGGACTACATGGGAGACGACCAAGGAGGACACCATTGTTGAAAACAAATCATAAAAAAGCCAGACTGGAATATGCCAAACTACATGTTGACAAGCCACAAAGCTTCTGGGAGAATGTCCTATGGACAGATGGAACTTTTTGCCAAGGCACATCAGCTCTATGTTCACAGACGGAAAAATGAAGCATATCAAGAAAAGAACACTGTCCCTACTGTGAAACATGGAGGAGGCTCTGTTATGTTCTGGGGCTGCTTTGCTGCATCTGGCACAGGGTGTCTTGAATCTGTGCAGGGTACAATGAAATCTCAAGACTATCAAGGGATTCTAGAGAGAAATGTGCTGGCCAGTGTCAGAAAGTTGGGTCTCAGTCGCAGGTCATGGGTCTTGCAACAGGACAATGACCCAAAACACACAGCTAAAAACACCCAAGAATGGCTAAGAGGAAAACATTGGACTATTCTAAAGTGGCCTTCTATGAGCCCTGACCTCAATCCTATTGAGCATCTTTGGAAGGAGCTGAAACATGCTGTCTGGAAAAGGCACCCTTCAAACCAGAAACAACTGGAGCAGCTTGCTCATGAGGAATGAGCCAAAATACCTGCAGAGAGGTGCAGAAGTCTCAGTGACAGTTACAGGAATCGTTTGATTGCAGTGATCGCCTCAAAAGGTTGTGCAACAAACTATTACGTTAGGGGTACCATCATTTTTGTCCAGGCCTGTTCCATGAGTTCATTTTTTTTAATATAATTCCGTTGAAGCATGGTTGAAAAGCAATGTCTGACTTTCATTGGTTAACATTCATAGAATTCTTATTTATTATTACTTTTGTCAGATTAAAGTTATTTCTGTGACCATTGTGGGTTTTTTCTTTCATTGACCGAAGGGTACCAAGAATTTTGTCCACGTGTGTAGTTACTGCTTTGACATGACTACTGGAACTAAGGTCTGTCTCCAGAATCACCCCAAGATTCTTAACTTGATTTTTAGTTGTTTGACCCCTAGAATGAAGGTATGCATTCACCTTCAGAGCTTCATCTATGTTTCCAAATGCAATTCTCTTCTGAAGAAAATTTTGGCACATCCAACTGTTAATTTCATGGCATTGCATTGGCAGAGGGAGTCTATGGGGCTATATTCATTTGGAGATAAGGCTAGGTAAATCTGGGTATCATCATAGCTGTGATAGACAATTTGTTTCTTTCTAATTATCTGACGTAGTGGGAGCATATACAGGCTAAACAGGAGCGGTGTAAGAATTGTGGGACTCCCACTTAGACTTGTGCTCTCCTATACTTACATGATAACCTCTCCCTTTTAACTATGACTTGAACCATTTGAGTACCATCTCAGAAAGCCCAACCCAGTATTCTAGTCTTTCTATTAGTATGTTATGATATGATCGACAGTGTCGAATGCAGCGCTGAGATCTAGCAGTACCAACACTGATATTTTGCCAGAATCAGAATTTAAATTAATATCATTTATTATCTTCATGAGCGCTGTCTCTGTACTGTGATGCACTCGGAAGCCAGATTGAAAACTGTCCAGGTATCTATTTGAGTTTAAGTGGTTGTGTAGTTTAATGGTGTGTAGTCTTTGTCTAGGTGCTAGATCAGCGCAGGTGGAGGTAAGATTTTGAGAAATAGAGAAACTGTTGCTAAGGAATCACTGTTCTCTTTCATTTTAATCTATATTTTAGGTTTACTGAGCAGAATAAAACAGACTGTGAATAGTTTCTTAATCCCGCTGTTCACCATCCATTCCAGTAGGGGGCAGTGAAACACCTAACTAAAAGATAAAGAAGGAGAAGAAGAAGAAGTAGAGCTGAAGACGTTGTGCCACTTGAACAGCCTAGTTATCCAGCTAAGCTAAAACCGTCTCTACATGTAGCTGTTTTTATCTGCAGTTTTACAAAGAATCTTAAATCTGATCGAGCTATTAAAATTATTAAAATAATAACAGCATTTGGAGAGGACTAAGTCACTGATCCTGAGGTAAGTTACAGTCTAAACAGTTACTGACTGGATCCTAAATAGAGCTCTGTTTAGGTAATAGTGTCTGCAGTACTAGAAAATAATAATAATACATTAAATTAGACTAGTCATTTAATATTATTTTTTGCTATTGTACAATGTTTTTTTTTATTTTCCATGATGCTGAATTCTATTTTCTTTCTTTAACAAGAGATAAGGAAGAACAAAATGACTAGTCAAGAAGAATCTCAGACAGACCTTCACCACTGCTTAGAGTGTGAAAAGAGTTTTAGTCAAGAGAAGGATCTCACAGCACACCAGCTCATCCACAGACAAGACAAACCACATCAGTGCTCACAGTGCGGGAAGAGTTTCATTCATAAATATCGTCTCAAACAACATGAGCAAACTCACACAGGAGAGAAGCCATTTCACTGCTCACAGTGTGGGAAGAGTTTCATTAAAAAATATCATCTTAAACAACATAAGCGCACTCATACAGGAGAGAAGTCGCATCAGTGCTCACAGTGTGGAAAGAGTTTTAATCAAGAGAGATACCTCACAGTACACCAGCTCATCCACAGACAAGACAAGCCACATCAGTGCTCACAGTGTGGAAAGAGTTTCATTCATAAATATCGTCTCCAACAACATCAGCGCACTCACACAGGAGACAAACCGTTTCACTGTTCACAGTGTGGGAAGAGTTTTATTCAAAAGGTTTCTCTTGAGCAACATCAGCGCATTCACACAGGACACAAACCGTTTCACTGTTCACAGTGTGGGAAGAGTTTTACTCAAAGGGGCACTCTTCTGCATCATCAGTATATTCACACTGGGGAGAAGCCATATAACTGCTCAGAGTGTGGGAAGAGTTTTAATAATTTGAGCAATTTCCAACAACATCAGCGCATTCACACTGGAGACAAACCGTTTCACTGTTCACAGTGTGGGAAGAGTTTTACTCAAAGCGGCACTCTTATGCGACATCTACGTGGTCACAAGGGGGAGAAGCCTTATTACTGCTCAGAGTGTGGGAAGAGTTTTAGAAATTTGAGGAATTTCCAACAACACCAGCGCATTCACACTGGAGAGAAGCCGTATTACTGCTCCATGTGTGGAAAGAATTTTTCCCGAATGAGCTCTTTTAATAAGCATCTACGCACACATACTGAAGGAGAGGGAAAAAAGTTTTCTCAAGGTACATGTCCTTGAGGGTCTGCTTTAGGGCCACAAACTGGGATGCACTATGTGTAACAGAGGGTGAGGACATTGGTGGAGTGATTGACTAATACAAAGTTGGACTGAGGTTTGGAGAGTGTGAATGTATTTAATATGTTCTTTAATAATTTTAATGTAGTATGTTTTGTCCTCCTACAGTTCAGAGTTTTAAACACCTGGAATAATTGGAACTGTGGCAGCTTCCTCAGTCTGTCCTTGCCCTGTAAAAAATGACAATAAATATGACAATACACACTGTGATGCCATCTTAAGCTCATTCCAACTCGCCCTTCTTTCCTATCTTACCACGGTTCTCTGGTTACTGGACCCTTTTCAGTTTCTGTATCAGAACCATATAGAGGTGGATGATGCAGTAATTAACTTGTTAAATAAAGCTTACTCAGTCCTGGACCATGGTGAGGATTATGTTTGTTGATAGTTGTAATTGTGTGAAAGCTTTATCCACACAGACCAATCTCCTAGATGCGGGACTCTGCTGCATGAAGTTATCCTAATCACACTTCTCCGATCATAACTGTTTTAAGTTCCTGTAATAGAGCTGTGCAAGACTGTCATAATCTAAACGAGATCCAAGAAAATTCCAAAGTAATGGGTGCAGGGTAATTAGTGATTGGGACAAATTTGCTGCTGTCAAGCACCTGAACAATGAACGGTTTATTTAAAGATGTGAATGCAACCTTGAATTGGGAGGACAACGAAGAAAAAACAAAGTAGTTTTGGTCTTCATTTGGAGTCCACTAAGGCAGTGGTTCTCAAACTTTCAAGCCAGCGACTCCTAATTGAAGACCGACAAGATCTCGCGACCCCCACTATCAAAAACAAGCAAACATAACAAGCTGTTCACAGATTTTGACTACATTTACTATACATAGGAAGAGCTTAAAGTTGACTGAGATGAATTAAGTGCATTACAGCCATACATTCTTATTTTAAAGCATTTTCTCAGATGCAAAAACTAAAAAAAAAAAAAAGGTATTTCAAATGACTTTAAGTATCAAAAAAAGTAAGGCACACATTAAAATTATATATATTATCATATATTTTTATTGCTCCCTTCCATTTTGCAGCCCGCAACAGAACGCTCCCTCAAATCAATACACAGCTGAATGTTTGCGTCTCCTTCCGCTTTGTTTATAAGCGTTTCTTCTTCGGTGGTGTTTACTGGCGGCTTGTATCCGGAAGCTCGCTGTGTCACGGCAAACAAATAATTGCGCATAAACATAACGCAAGTTTTTAAAATTCATTAAAAGAAACTTTGAGGCAGAAAATTTTGCCTCGGTCATTTTTTGTAATCGAATTACTCAAGTTACTCAAGGAATCGTTTCAGCCCTAATTGCGAATAACAAATTTGTCCATCTCGGCAGTTTCGGTTTTCACGTGCAGTTGTGCGCTGTAGCAATAACGAGTGAGCCAGTCATTGCACAGTGATGTCATATCTTTGAGGTTTTTTTTTAAACACTCAATTTAAACACTCACATTCGATCAGTAATATCTTTACAAATCAGAAAATATTTACTTATAGCATTTACTTGTAATACTGAAAAGTGTGTCTTATAGTCACAAAAAAAAAGACATCATTTTTTAATCCCTCTCACGACCCCTTGAAATTATTCCGCGAACCCCAGTTTGAGAACCACTGCACTCAGGCATGCGCTGAAATGTGGGTTCTCACCCCAGCCACAAGAGGGAGTCAGAGTCTGATAGTCGGTGGCATAGTCAGCTATGGAGTGGGATCTCTGGTGTAGCTTGAGTATTAGGGTGTCTACCTGATAGTCCATAAATTAATGGTCAAATTTTTTTTTTTTTTTTTTTTACGCGTGAAGCAGCAGGAAACATGATCATCTCATAATGCTCTTCCCCACTTCTGTGCCTTTCCAGTATGGAGGGTAATGATGTGGGGAATATTGGACCATTCTATGGAGAATGATGACGTCTTCAGTTCAAGCTTGAGGGAACATTTAAGAAAGGTAAGAACAGAATATAGTAGTAGGCAGTGTGGGCAGGCATGGCCAAAAGAATGCACTGGAAGGAGTAATGGCATGGTCTCTGCGATGTCTTGGAGGGTGTTGGTAATCTGCGATATCTCATGCCCCCCTTAGACGAGTACCCCATGCAGGCTCCTTATTTGGCCTGATTATACTACAGAAGTGGCCATTAAGAATGTGCATCTCGAGGAAGCTGTGATGTTCTCAGGCATGTGATGCACATATGTGTAGGATGCAGTCTTTTTCAATTTTATGTGTTACTGAAGCTGCTAATGTATTAGGGTGTTTTCTCACTGTCCTGTTCGGGTGATGAAGGTAGATGTAGTTGTGGGTCAGCGGGGTTCCGACTTGATTGTTTATCTTTTCCTCACTGTGAGCCGCAGTGTGTTTAACTCTGCACGGCATTGCTCAGTGCTGCTGTACGCATGCGCGTCTAAATATGTTTTTATATGTAGTGTCTGATTGAGATTCTTCAGCAGTCACGTTTGTTTGTGTACAGAATCAAACTGTAATTACATCACTTGCTCTTTTGAGCACAAGCGCGTACTTATGTCCCGCCTTCCGTGCGATTCATGCGTTCACCAGACCACCTCTGCAATTGGTCCAGGGATTCGTTCCCAAGCGCGGAGCGTTTTGGAACGATTGCATTCTCACGAACAAAAATCTACTGGTCCCGGAGCCGTGTGTGCTCGGAAACGGATCTGGGACCCCAGTGTGAAAACGCCCTAATCTCTCTAGATGCCTATTGACAGCAAGCAACAGAGATCATGAACGTGTCGAGCTCAAGCTGTAAATACTGATATGGATTTATTCTTCAACTTCTTCTCTCCCTTTTTTTGTATCAATAATGATTCTGGCTGCACTTTCTACAATCATCATCATAATAATAATGATATTAATTACTTGTAGTGCTATGTTATTATTATTATTAGTAGTAGTAGTAGTAGTAGTAGTAGTGCTATCATCATCTTTGGTTTTGCTATGAATATTAAAGTGCTACATGATTAAACTCAATGCAAATGTTAATGTCATTGTAAATATTGACATGACATGAACAAGGTGGAGCCAGCTTTGCCAATCTGTTTTTGTAAATAAAATCATATTGTGGCAACCCAGAAAAGAAAGATGATTTACGTCAACAGCTCTATTCATATATATTTATTTATTTATTTTTTGCATGCCCATGCACCCAACAGAACAAAAACTGATTGAATGGAGAAACAAAGTTCCTTAACAGCCATTAATGTAACGTTATGATGTCGATAAGATGTCGTTATTGGATGGAACACTGTGGTACCCCACAAGTAAGGGAGACTAAATTTGTCAGATCTGTGGGGTCAATCTTGGGCTTTTGCAGTGAAGGTAACAGCAGCATGTTTATAATCATCAGGAACAATTCCAGTTTCAAGAGTATGATAAATTAATATTAAAATGGTAGGAGCAATTGTATTAAAGGTCTCTTTATGGAGTCAATAAGTTGGTTTCAAATGAGTGATTATATCATGTAAATGAGAGAGAAAAACAGGGTTAAACCAATTTAGAACAGTTAACCACACTGGAGTAACAGGGTCATAAGCATTGTTACTTTGGTCCCAGCTCTCTGCAGGTCATTCACTAGGTTTCCCCGTGTAGTTCTGGGATTTTTGCTCACAGTTCTTTTGATCATTTTGACCCCACAGGGTGAGATTTTGCTTGGAGCCCCAGATCGAGGGAGATTATCAGAGGTCTTGTATGACTTCCATTGTCTAACAATTGCAAATACTTATTTTACAGAGGAATTTACTGATCAATTAATAAAAAAGCCTACAATGTGATTTTCTGGATTTTCTTTTTCTTATTTTGTCTCTCATAGTTGAGGTATACCTATGATGAAAATTACGGGCCTCTCTTATCTTTTTAAGTGGGAGAACTTGCACAATTGGTGGCTGACTAAATACGTTTAGTACATGAATATTAAAGTCTCGAGTAATTGGTCAAACCTCAGCAGAAACACAGCTAGAAAATCAGAAAAGAAAATATTTGTTGAACTTCGGTGGGTGAAGTAAATTACAATACATAGTATGGGATGTTTCTAGGCCATATGAAAGAACTAGAGTTCAGAACTGAAATAAACTTTAGTAGATATTTGGCGGCAATGAAAACTGTTACGAAATATTGAGACCAAGCCACCACCATTACTCATCAGCTGGGGATAGTTGAACTTACAGTCTACGGGAACAACTTTGGATAAAGAGCTCGACTCACTGACATTCAACCAGGTTTCAGTCATGAGTAGACAGTTCAACCTATTTGAAGTGAAAGAAATATTTAGGAATGAAAGTCTTGTTTGTCAGGGATCTGGCATTAACCAAAGCAATCATGTTCTGGACCGAGTCGTCCTCAGGCTCCAATGCATGTTTCAGTGGAAAAAGGTTGTGATGATTCACTCCTTCTTGTGGGAGAAGATACAAGCTTCAGTGCCACAGATCTTAAGCAGAAATCAAACGCTTGACCAGATGTCTGTTTATTTAAACAATGCCTCAGTAAATGATTGTTAGAATTATTTATAATATATATATAAAGGAGTTATTTCTACTCTCTTGCTCTCTTCCTCATAGATCTGATATTAACGTGTTAAATCTTTCCTGCTGCTATCTTCCTGTCTCCTCTTGCATCTGGTCTTAAAGGTGTGAACGCTGCCATGCTCACCTTCCCATTCTCTCTTTATGTCTCTCTCTCTCTATCTCTCTCTGTCTCCTTCCCCCTCTCCCCCTAACTCGAGCCAACATCTTGTCTCTGGACGGACACCTCTCTGTCATCCTCTCCTTTATGGGTGTCAGGTCCGAGCATTCCTAGATGAACAGTTTCCTGAAAAGTGGATTGGTCGTCGTGGGCCAGTTGAATGGCCCCCAAGGTCTCCCGATCTGACCCCCTTAGACTTTTATCTTTGGGGTCATCTGAAGGCAATTGTCTATGGTGTGAAGATAAGAGATGTGCAGCACCTGAAACTACGGATACTGGAAGCCTGTGTTGGCATTTCTCCTGCGGTGTTGCTATCAGTGTGTGAAGAGTGGGAGAAGAGGGTTGCATTGACAATCCATCACAATGGGCAGCACATTGAACACATTTTGGTCATGTGGTCAGAAAATTATAAGTAACTCATGAAAGAATAAAGCTATGTTAAAACCAAGCACACCATTGTTTTTCTTGTGAAATTCCCAATAAGTTTGATGTGTCACATGACCCTCTTCCTATTGAAAAAAACAAAAGTTGGATCCAAGATGGCTGACTTCCAAATGGCCACCATGGTCACCACCCATCTTGAAAAGTTTGCCCCCTCACATATAATAATGTGCCACAAACAGGACGTTAATATCATCAACCATTCCCATTTTATTAAGGTGGATCCATAGAAATGGCCCACCCTGTAGTTACTGCTTTGACATGACTGCTGAAACTAAGGTCTGTCTCCAGAATCACCCCAAGATTCTTGATTTGATTTTTACTTGTTTGATCCCTAGAGTGAAGGTATGCTTTCTCCTTCAGAGCTTCATGTTTGTTTCCGAATACAATTTTCTCCTGAAGAAAATTGTGACACATCCAACTGTTAATTTCATTAATGCATTGATGGAGATGGAGATACGATTTAGAGAAAATAGAGAAACTGTTGCTAAGGAATCACATTTCTTTGTCATTTTTAACTAAATTTTAGGATTACTGAACAGAATAAAACACACCGTGAATATTTTCTAAATCCCTCAGTTCACCATCCATTCCAGTAGGGGGCAGTGAAACACCTAACTAAAAGACAAAGAAGAAGAAGAGCTGAAGACATTGTGCCACTTGAACAGCCTAGTTATCCTGCTAAGCTAAAACCGTCTCTACATGTAGCTGTTTCTATCTGCAGTTTTACAGAGAATCTTAAATCAGTTTGAATAACAGTATTTGGAGAGGACTAAGTCACTGATCCTGAGGTAAGTTAAAGTCTAAACAGTTACTGACTGGACCCTAAATAGAGGTCTGTTCATCTAATAGTGTCTGCAGTACTAGAAAATAATAATAATACATTAAATTAGACAAGTCATTTAATATTATTTTTTGCTATTGTACAATGTTTTTTATTTTCCATGATGCTGAATTCTATTTTCTTTCCTTAACCAGAGATAAGAAGAAGAAAAGACGTATTCTTTGTACTATGACTAGTCAAGAAGAATCTCAGACAGACCTTCACCACTGCTTAGAGTGTGGAAAGAGTTTTAGTCAAGAGAAGGATCTCACAGCACACCAGCTCATCCACAGACAAGACAAACCACATCAGTGCTCACAGTGTGGAAAGAGTTTCATTTATAAACATTGTCTCAAAAAACATCAGCGAACTCATACAGGAGAGAAGCCGCATCAGTGCTCACAGTGTGGAAAGAGTTTCATTAAAAAATATCATCTCAAACAACATCAGCACACTCACACAGGAGAGAAGCCGTATCAGTGCTCACAGTGTGGAAAGAGTTTTAGTCAAGAGAGGTACCTCACCGCACACCAGCTCATCCACAGACAAGACAAGCCACATCAGTGCTCACAGTGTGGAAAGAGTTTCATTTATAAATATCGTCTTCAACAACATCAGCGCACTCACACAGGAGAGAAGCCGCATCAGTGCTCACAGTGTGGAAAGAGTTTTGCTAACATGAAAGGTTTGAAATTACACGAGAACATCCATACAGTAGAGAAGCCGCATCAGTGCCCACAGTGTGAAAAGAGTTTTAGTCAAGAGAAGGATCTCACAGCACACCAGCTCATCCACAGACAAGACAAACCACATCAGTGTTTACAGTGTGGAAAGAGTTTCATTCATAAATTTCATCTCCAACAACATCAGTGCACTCATACAGGACAGAAGCCGCATCAGTGCTCACAGTGTGGAAAGAGTTTCACTTATAAATGTCTTCTCCAGAGACATCAGCGCATTCACACAGGAGAGAAGCCGTATCAGTGCTCACAGTGTGGAAAGAGTTTTGCTAACATGAGAGATTTGAAAACACATGAGTACATCCATAGAGGAGAGAAGCCGTATCAGTGCTCACAGTGTGGAAAGGGTTTTGTTCACATGAGAAATTTAAATGCACACCAACACATCCATACAGGAGAGAAGCCGTATCAGTGCTCACTGTGTGGAAGGGGTTTTATTTACAAGAGTCATTTTCAACAGCATCAACAGATTCACACAGGAGACAAACCGTATCACTGTTCACTGTGTGGGAAGAGTTTTATTCAAAAGGATTCTCTCAAGCAACATCAGCGCATTCACACTGGAGACAAACCATTTCACTGTTCACAGTGTGGGAAGAGTTTTACTCATAAGAGCACTCTTGTGCAACACCAACGTATTCACACTGGGGAGAAACCATATTACTGCTCAGAGTGTGGGAAGAGTTTTCGTAATTTGAGCAATTTCCAACAACATCAGCGCATTCACACTGGAGACAAACCGTTTCACTGTTCACAGTGTGGGAATAGTTTTACTCAAAAGGTCACTCTTCTGCAACATCAGCATATTCACACTAGGGAGAAGCCATAATACTGCTCAGAGTGTGGGAAGAGTTTTTAATTTGAGGGATATCCAACAACACCAGCGCATTCATTCTGGAGAGAAGCCGTATTACTGCTCCATGTGTGGAAAGAATTTTTCTTGAATCAGCTCTTTTAATAAACATCTATGCACGCATACTGAAGGAGAGGAAAAAAGTACCCTCAAGGTACATGTCCTTGAGGGTCTGCTTTAGGGCCACAAACTGGGATTCACTATGTGAAATATATGGTGAGGACATTGATGGGGTGATTGACTGACTAATACAATGTTGGACTGAGTTTTGGAGAGCATGAATGAATTCAGTTCAGGGTTTTAAACACCTGGGACAATTGGCAGCTTCCTCAGTCTGTCCTTGCTCTGTCTCCAATAAACATGGCAATACACACTGTGATGCCATCTTAAGCTCATTCCCACTCACCCCTCTTTCCTATCTTACCACAGTTCTCTGGTGACTGGACCGTTTGCAGTTTCTGCACCAGAACCATATAGAGGTGGATAATTCAGTAATTAACCTGTTGCATAAAGCTTACTCAAGCCTGGACCATGGTGACGATTATGTTTGTTTGATTGTGGTTGTTGTAGTTTTTAAATTAGCTCCAGTTGTCTGAAAGCTTTATGCACACAGACCAATCTTATGAATGCGGGAATCGTCTGTTTGAAGTTATCCTAATCAGACTGCTCCAATCACAACTGTTTCAAGCGCCTGTAATAGGGCTGTGCAAGACAAAAAAAGAAAATTCCAAAGTAATGGGAGCAGGGTAATGAGTGATCGGGACAAATTTGCTGCCATCAAGCATGTGAACAATGAAGGTGTGGAGGGAATCTTGAATTGGGAAGCCATTGAGGAAAAGATCAAGTTTTGGTCTCCATTGGAGTCCATGAAGGCATGCATGACATAAGATTGATTCTCTATGGTCTATGAAGCTGATGACACTCCTCTTCTCAGGAACATCTATGAGTGTTGAGAAAACAGTTGCTAATTTAGTGAGTGCCTGCAGGTCAGAAGGGAGCTCTCTGCCTGCAAGCTCGTCCTTGATTGAGTCAGACTGATTGTGGAGGAATGTGCTGAGAAGTGGGTGCTTTCCCCAGCCACAAGAGGGAGGCAGAGTCTAAAAGTCGATGGCATAATCTGAGATGGAGCGGGGATTGGTGTGTTTGCCGCATCTGAATGATGTCAAGGTCTCTGATGGCTTGGAGAGTGTTGGTAATCTGCCGGATCTCATGCCCCCTTTAGGTGAGATTATCACGGATTGGAGCAGGCAACAGGTGTGAAGGTAATAAAGGCAAGTCCAGTCAGTCGAGTCCTATGTGGTGTTCTGGTTAAGCACCTGTGGGAAGAAGCTCCTCATCAGTATTTGTGTGCTGTGTTCAGGAAGTGGAAGCGCTTCCCTGGTTGCAGCAGAGAGAAATTGTTAGTGGCCATGCAGTCATACGTGTACAAGGAATTATAGTTTTAAACTGAATTTTAGGCAACAAATAGCATTTTAACATAATTCCCCTTCTTAATGCTTAGGTGAGGTGGCATGGTGGTTTAGTGGTGCGCACAGTCGCCTTGCACCTCCAGGGTCCAGGTTTGATTCCCGGCCAGGTTTGATTCCTGTCTCTGTGTGCATTCTCCCCATGCTTGGTGCGTTTCCTCCGGGTACTCCGGTTTCCTCCCACAGACCAAAGAAATGTAGGTTAGGTTCATTGGCATTCCCAAATTGTCTGTAGTGTGTGAATAACTGTGCAAGTTTGTATTTACCCTGCAATGGATTGTCCAGGGTATACTCCGCCTTGTGGCCTAAGTCGCCAGGCATTTCCTTACACATAGAATGTGATGGGGACTCACATGATTGGGACTAAACAGCCGTGTGTCCATAAGAAAACCACTTGTTAGTCAGACTCATCAGAAAAAAAACCTTGTAGTTTGCTAGAGACCATAAAGATTGGACTTTGATGCAATAGAAAAGTGGTCTGATGAATACAGACGTAGCCTATACCTGAGTGATGGGCACGATGGGAGAACATACAAAGTTCAGGGACACAGACCTTAGGCAGAAATCGAACCCGTAACCATGTATTGTTTTTATACAATGCGTCAGTAAATGCCCACCACAATCAAAGATGAGGTCATTTCAACAAAACCTTAGTATGCGACTCTTAAGATGCACAAATGCTTCTGCATGTTATTTCAGGTTTTCTTTTTTGGAGGGTGAGGGGGTGGGGGTGGGCTTTGTCATGTTTATCCTAGGGTCATCAGGATTTTAAGTTTTTTTTTTTTTTTTAAACCAGATTGCTGTCACAAACCTCCCATTTTCTAACAGGGCTTGGTTCTGGAAATTCTCTATGCAGTGGCTGGGTTGTCTATCATTTAAAGGGTCTTGCCCAAGGACCCATCAGTGATGCCCTTGCAATGGTGGAACTCAAATCCTTGATGCTTCTATCAGTAATCTAGATCCTTAACTGTCTGAGTCACCATTGGTATTGCAATTGGAGTGAATTAATCCGTGAGGTTGTCCATTTTTTCAAACAGTCAGGTCAAATGTCCGAATAAAGAAAAAAAAAATCTGAGTTTTTAATTTTTTATCAAGTGTGCAATTAGTCTTCATTTTTGTTGTTGTTGGATGAGAGATCTACACTCTCTAGATTTCTTTGGAAACCTCTCAGTTTAACAATTGTTATTAGAAAATATGTTCAAAACATGTTAAATTAGTTATAGTAAATCACCTACAGTGCTAAATTGACATTCCTCATTTTTGTTAATAGTCTGCTTAAAATATAGTTTAAAAATCATTATGGTGTAAAGTTGTTTGTCTAGGTCCTAGATCAGATGGAGGAAAGATTTAAAAACTGGAGAACCTATTGCTGAGGAATCACTGATCTCTGTCATTTTAAACTACATTTCAGGTTTACTGAAAATATTAAAACACAATCTGAATAGATTCTTAATGTCTGTGTTCACCATTCAGTCCAATAGGAGGCGTTGAAAGACCTCGCTACAAGACTGAAGAAGAAGAACTAAAGTTGTTTTTCCCATTGGACTGCCAAGTTATCCAGCTGAGTTAAAACCATTAAAACCATCTCTACATGTACAGATTTACAGAGAATCTGATCGAGTTAAATTAATAACAGCATTGTGAGAGGATAAACTCACTGATCCTGAGGTAAGGTAAAGTCTAAACAGTTTCTGACTGGATCCTAAATGGATCTCTGTTTCATATGTAATAGTGTCTGTAGAACCAGAAAATAAAAACAATAAGGAATGTCATTAATTAATAAATTTTTTGGTAGTGGACAATGTTTTATATTTTCCAATATAAACAAAACATATTATCTGTACTATGACTAGTCAAGAAGGAACTCAGACAGACCTTCACCACTGCTTAGAGTGTGGAAATAGTTTTAGTCAAGGAAAGGATCTCACAGCACACCAGCTTACCCACAAACAGCACAAGCCACATCAGTGCTCACAGTGTGGAAAGAGTACTCATAAATATTTTATCACACAGGAGAGAAGCCATATCGGTGCTTACAATGTGCAAAGACATTTTCTAAGCAGAATCATTTATATCATCGCCTCCAAATTCATGCAGTTAAGAAACCATTGACTGACACCAGTGCACAGTAGAAGACCCATATCACTGCTCACAGTGTGGAAAGAGTTTTGCACAGTAGTTTATATCCACACTTCCGAATTCATGCAGATAAGAAACCATTGATCTGCTCACAATGTGGGGCAGAATTTACTCACCAGAGTAGGTTCCTGTTGCACCAGAGCATCTATACAGAAGAGAAGCTGTACCAGTGCTCAGATTGTGGAAAAAGTTTTGCTAGTTTGAGTGATTTGCAGTGACACCAGCGTATTCACACTGGGGAGAAGCCTTACTTCTGCTTACAGTGTGGGAAAATATTTCCTCACCAGACTGATCTAAACACACCAGTGTGTCCATATAGGAGAGAAATCTAATCAGTGCTCACAGTGTGGAAGTGGTTTTAAGCTAGAGCGTTTTTTCCAAGAACATTGGCGCATTCACACTGGAAACATACAATATCACTGCACAAAACCATATCACCACAATGTGGGAAAAGTTTTAATCACAAGGGTTCTCTCCAGGTTCACCAGCACCTTGACACTGGGAAGAAACCGTATTATTGCTCAGAGTGTGGCAAGAGTTTTACACAAAGCATGCAAAAACATCCATGCATGCATATGGAGGAGGGTGGGAAAAAAGTACTTTCCATACCCTTGAGCGGCTGCTTTAGGGCTACAAACTGGAATGCACTATGTGAAACACATGAAGTGAGAACACTGATGGACTGAGCGACTGAATGATACAATGGTGGACCAGGGTTTGGAGAGCGTGAATGAATTAAACATGTTCTTTAACAGCTTTAATGTATTCTGCTCTGTCCTCCTCCAGTTCAGAATTCAAACATGTTAAACAATTGGCACTGTGGCAGCTTCACTGGTCTGTCCTTTCTCTGTAGCTCCAATAAACATGAGAATACTTACATTGAGCTCATTCCCACTGCCCCGGTTTTCTAGCTTACCTCTGTTCCCTGGTGACTGGACCCTTTGCAGTTTCTGCATCAGGACCATATAGAGGCGGATGATGCAGTAATTAACCTGTTACATAAAGCTTACTCAAACCTGGACCATGGTAAGGATTATGTTTGTTGATTTCTCAACAATTTTAGCACAATACAAGAGATACTCCTGCGTAGAAGCTCCATCGAGCCATCTATCATATGGTAAATTATCAATTATTTAAGTGGAACATCACAGTTTATATATTCATTTATTGTCTTAACTAAAGGAGGCTACACAATATAATGGGTGTTGTAGTTTTGTTTTGCCCGTTTTTTGTTTTAAACGGTGGACAATCAAAAGGTGAAATCAGCCTCAGTTGTTTGAAGGCTTTATGCACACAGACAAAGCGTATAAATGCGGAATTTGGCTGAATGAAGTTATCATATGGTGTTTTTACACTGGGAACAATTGTTCCATTCTGTTCCTGAGCATGATTTCTACCCCTCCCCAATCCCCTCACAGGTTTGCGGCACTGTGGAATGACTTTACAGCTCTACTCTGTAAGGTGAGTAACCAGCTGCTGTTTGCATTCTCTTCTGATTACTACAGTGTAAAGTGCTCATAAAACATTTATTTCTTTGGTTATGGCAGGGTTATTTATTTATTTTAAATATATACTTTTTTTTCTCAAAAATAGTGTTTATGTACACTGGATTAATCATACAAATGTACACAATGAATAAATAAATGCAAGAAATACAGTTAAGTAGAGTGAAACACAAGAAATGTTAAAAAATAATGTCTGCTATAATAAAGTTCAACGAATAGCATAGATACATATAATAAATAAATATATAATCATGTATTTTCTTTTCTCCCCAGGATCTGGGTTCAAGACATGGAGAGACGGCTACCAAATTCTCCTATCAAGAAGACAAACTTCCTACAAGAGAAATGTTGTGTTTTTTTGTTTCCCTTATCTTGTTATGTGAAGCTTTTCAAACTTAGCTGAGGTGCTGAAACTGTTGCATTTGAAACCTCACCATGCATCAACATTTTATGTTTAACATGTTTTTTTTTAAATGTAGCGTATCTCTATATTACTTGTACTTGCATAGAAAGAGGGTTTGTGTTACTGAAATTAAGACAATGGCACCATGACTTTAAACAGTCAGTCTGCATGATATATCTGCATCTCTATCTGTAGTCAGTGCTCCTCCATCTAAATTTGAGATTTCATCCAGACATAGAGTCTCTTGCTCATGCTTTGGAATATCACGTTTTGCCTTTTTTCTTCTGTTGTTAGCTGGTCTTGCGCTACTGTCAGAGGTCTCAGTCTGTGTTTCCTCCAGTGCCCGTCTGCAGGAAAGTATAAAGGCAAGAAGTTAGAAATTAGCTGAAGGTTGCAACCATAACAGCTTGCACAAATTCTTCCAATATTCACAATAATCACAGATAACCTGAAATTGTCTGTGAAGCTTACGTGGCTCATCAGCATCTCACTTTCCATAAGTGTCTGACATGTGCACTACATAAAATATGAGTAAAGAGTAAAGTAGCTGTAAGTCTAACAGCTACATAAGCACAACACTGGAGTTCATCACATTCTGCTCTTCTGAACAGTGAGATGATCTGAGGCCTTAAAGTGAGCAGACATGAGGAACATTCCAAGTCAACTTTACTGTGAGCTAATGTGAAAGGATCATCCTGTAGATCTTATTATACGCATTTAAATGTCACCACGAGATCCACAGACAGTCACCTGGAGATGTGCTGATGATATGAGACTCTCTGTAACAGTGTTAATAACAGGAGTTAATAGTGTTTAATATGAACTCACCGCTCACTCGCAGGCTCTCTGCTGGACCAGGCTCCACGCGGTCCGGTTCCCATGATGAAGGTAGATGTTGTCGTGGGTCAGAGGAGTTCCGACTCGATCACACTGGATGGTTTTCATCCTATTGTTTATCTTTTCCTCAGTATGGCAGCGCGCGCTGTGTGCTGCACGAGCCGCAGTGTGTTTAACTCCGCGCGGCATCGCTCAGTGCTGCTGTACGCGCGCGCGTCTAAATACTCACCGATACTTCTGTAAATATTGGGATTTTTATATAGTGTAGTATAGGGTATAAAATGCCAGAATTACATTTACCCGCGTTACTGTAATTGTGTGTGTGTGTGTGAGAGAGAGAGAGAACTTCTTTTTTGTGTCTAACTACTAAAGTAGTTTTTAAAATCTGTAATTTTACTTTTATGTAAGTATATTTTGTTTAAATATTGTACGTCGCTACATTCGAAATCATATTCGCTACTGAGTAAAAGATAAATTAAAGAAAATGAAAAAAAAAAAAAAAACCAATGCAACGGGCAAGAAAAAAAAAATGCACCCCGGAAACCACTGCACTGATTGACTGATAGAGAACAAACGCGCTAAATTCCCAAAAACGATGGAGACCGACAAAACAAATGCCAGTGATGCGACCCAGCTGAAAGGGAAATGCCATCAAATTCTTATTAGGCAAACCCCTGGTCAACGTAACCGCCTCTACTATTGTCAGGGGATACCACCAGAGGGCGCCAAAGCGCCCGCAGACTCCATTTTGGTTTTCTCTTGTTTTCATTTGTAGCTTATGTTGAACTTCAATCCCCAGGATGCACCTCGGTCAGGTGATGTGGCGCTCACCTGAACTGAGGTTGCTCATTAGTGTTTGTTATAAATGTTCCTGTGTTCAGTTTGTCTTTGTCTTGCATCTGTTTGTTTTGGGTTACTGTTTGGTCTGGTATGTTCTTCTAGTTCTGTGTTCTTCTAGTTCTGTGTGTTCTCCTGGCTCTGTGTTCTCCTAGCCTGTCTGTCTCTGTCTGTTTGTAACCCCTAGTCTGTGTAGCTCCTGGGTTAGTTTGTCATGTTTATAGTTTGTCTGTCCTGTGTTTAAAGTTCATGTTCTGTTCCTTTTGTTCCCATTGTTTCTTGTCCCATTAAAATCCTTTTGTTCACATCACCTCTGCTATTATCTATCTTTCGTCCATCAAACAGTAACCGCCTCTACTATGTTATACCACTTAAAAAAAAATCTGACAGTAATGTCTTGTTTTCCATTAAAGCAGTAATGTGCTGTAGACAACAATGTATTCTGGGAAGTATTTTGCACTTCTTAACAGTAGTTTCTGTAATTGTTTAATATGGTTATCTTCTGTTTTTTTTTTTTTTTTTTTTTTTGCAATTCCTAGTGGTCTTGTCCTATTTGCTAATGTTTTAAATAACAGTACATTTCAGTATTTTCTGATTGGAGTGTGATCAAATCTCATTACTGTTCAATCGAAGTAATTTGTTTTGTATTATTATCTTAAACATAACTTTTGGAAGCAGCAATTTAAAAGATAATTTTCAGACAAGTATACGTGAACTTGCTGCAAACATTATTACTTATTTATATAGATTTTACTCTGAAGAGGGCGCACTAGGAAGTCCTTTGTCTTCAACTCTGCGATTATAGGCATCTGTACCAACAAACTGAAAGGTAATTTCAACATTTTTCTTTTCTTGACAGTTGTATTACCAGAAGCAATGCATGAAGTTCATGCTTTGCAATCTGTGGAGTTTGTGAAAATGTGTTTAGAACTTACTTCAGTGCTGACATATAAGTAATTCGAGCATTTATATTTTTAGGTATTTTGCTCTTTCCAAGCTTTATTACATTGTTTTAAATTGTCTTTTGAATGTTAAATAGGTTTATTGTTTCATGTTAAGTGTTAACCATCATTATTACCGGAGATCATTTTGGTGGCTTATGTTTAAAATGTGAGGGAACAGATTGTTTTGTGTATAAAATATATAAACACAGATTTAGGCTCCGTCCACACGAAGCCAGTGCGTTCCCTATCCGATAATTTTTTTTCCCTCGAGATCTTAAGATCTTTTAATGTAATTATCATTATACACTGCCTGGCCAAAATAAATAACTAAATAAAAAGTCACCATTTCAGAAGGGTCAAATTATTGGAATGGTTCAAGCAAACAAAACAAAATGAATGAGATTTAAATCTACTGGGATAAGGATCCTTTAATGCATTATCAAGACTGGGGAGGATCGTGCTGAACGTAGTGGGAGAAATGTGGTCAGAAAAGCAATCTTGAATGAAGAGCACAGTAAAACCCCATAGCTATGTTTAATATTGACAGTAAGAGCATCTCTGTACACATACAATGTGATGAGAACTCTCAGCATTGACACTAAACAGCCGGATGTCCATAAGAAAACCACTTGTAAGTGAGCTTCATCAGGAAAAAAGCCTTGTTTTCTAGAGACCACAAAGACTGGACTTTGGAGCGAAGGAAAAATGATCTGATGAGTCCAGATGTAGCCTATACCAGAGTGATGGGCACGATAGGAGAACATACAAACTTCATGGTCACTGTCACTAACCCTAATCAGGAATTGAATCCTTGACCATGATGTCTGTTTTTTTTTTTTTTAAACAATGCCTTAGTAAATGCACGTCATGATCAAAGATGACACAAATCTTAGGCATTTTATTTTATTTTTTATGGTTGTGTGCTTTGTCACATTTATCCTAGTGGTCATCACATTTGATCATTGGACCTGGCTGGTTTTTTTTGGTCTACCTGCCAGTTCCATCTCCAGATTAAAATGTATTCAAAACTCTGCGGCTAGAATACTCACTCAACGCTCTGCTCATATAACCCCAATCTTGAGATCTCCACTGGCTCCCAGTTGCCTACCGTATTATATTCAAAATTCTTCTCCTTGTTTTTAAATCTTTAAATTGCTTAGTTCCCTCTTATCTTTTCAATTTGCTTGCCCTCTACATCCCGACCCGCTCACTACGTTCTTCCGATTCTGGCTTTTTGGCTGTCCCTCGGTACGGCCTCTCTTCAATGGGGGGGCAGATCATTTAGTGTTGCTGTACCCAAACTTTGGAATTCTCTACCACATGCTCTCCGTTCTGTTAATAACATCTCAGTATTTAAATCTTTAGTCAAAACTCACTTGTTTTCTGAATGTTACACCTTCGATTTGTTAAAATGAACTTCTCTGCTTGTTTGTCTCAAGTTTTTTTTTTTTTTGACCCAATGTCAGTTTGTATTATCTGTTTGTTTACATACATTGTAAAGTGTCCTTGAGCTATGTAAATATAAAATATTATTAATATTAGTATTACCATTCTAATCTTTTTTTTTAAATCTTTTGAGGCAATGAACCACACTTTCCAGTCTGTTTTATTCATCTAATTAGAAATTTAGAACTCCGACTCATAATTTGTGATCAGCAAACAACTTCAATATCAAACACAACACAGAACAACCGCAGAACATATGAATGAAAAAAAAAAATAGTTCTGGTGAGAAACAGAAGCAAACCTATTTTATCATGTACGTTAAGACTCGGTCTAAGTTGGGCCGCAACAGATAAAGGAAAAGAAAAGGGTGTCGCCATTAGTGTGTTTGCTTTTTTTTTTTTTTTTTAAAGTGAGCTCCCAAAAAGTGGTTGTAGGCTTTAAAAGGTGACAAGGCCAAAATAATATACTGAAATACCTTCTAACTAATTCCAAAGTGAAATATGCAAAGCCACCCAAAACAAAAGAAACAAAAATACAACATACTACCCTCTGTAACTACCCCCCCCCCCCCCCCCCCAAAAAAAAAAAAAGTTTTTTACAATATATCACAATGGTCTCAGTCCTTAAAAAGGAAAGATGTAGCTGTTTTTTTATTAGTCCTTTCCCAGCTGAACTATTTTAAAATCGTCTGGCTGGTGTGGTTTTATCTCTAATATTTCTCAAATTGCAATGAGCCTAACTTTTAATAAACTGTCCACTTGATTAATTACTCTCATAGTGCTGACTAACATAACAGCTTGCTGCAACAGATATAACAATGTTTGGAATGTATATTGCCTTTTCTATTTAAAAAAAAAAAAAAAGCACAATATTAGCTAGTTATAATGAAAAATATACTGTATGAGGTGAGACCGAATTAATGATCATGTCATGCACATGGTCCCTAATGTAGATATGCCACAGCTGTCATTTAAACCACATTTTTGGTTTTCTGAACAGATTATTACCCAATCTTAATCAATCATTGACAGCTTTGTTGATCACCCAGTCCAGTAGGTGGCGGTAAAAGACCTTAATACAAGACAAAGGAGAAGAAGAGCTGAAGCTGTTTTTCCACTTGCACTGCCTAGTTATCCAGCCTGCTGTCTCTACATGTAGCTGTTTCAAACTGTAGTTTTACAGAGATTCTTAAATCTGATTAAGTTCATTTGAAAACAACATTTGCAAAGGATTAACTTACTGATCCTGAGGTAAGTTAAAGTCTAAACTGTTACTGACTGGATCCTAAAAAGAAGTATCTTCATGTAATAGTGTCTGTATTACCAGAAAATAGTGTAAAAAACTATCATGTAATTAAACATTTTTGGTATTGTACAATGTATGTTTCTTAATGCTGAATTCTATTTTCTTTTCTTAACAAGAGATTAAAAAGAAGAACAAAAGACGTATTCTTTGTACCATAACTAGTCAAGAAGAATCTCAGACTGACCTTCACCACTGCTTAGAGTGTGGAAAGAGTTTTAGTCAAGAGAAGGATCTCACAGCACACCAGCTCATCCACAGACAAGACAAGCCGCATCAGTGCTCACAGTGTGGAAAGAGTTTTACTCAAAAGGTTTCTCTCCAGCACCATCAGCAGATTCACACTGGAGAAAAGCCGTATCAATGTTCACAGTGCGAATGTACATTCAAGCGAAAGGGTTGTCTTAAGATTCACCAGCGCATTCACACAGGAGAGAAGCCATATCACTGCTCACAGTGTGGAAGGGGTTTTAAGCTAGAGCGTTTGCTCCAACAACATCAGCACATTCACACTGGAGTCAAACCATATCAGTGTTCACAGTGTGGGAAGAGTTTGAATCAAAAAATTTAATTATTTGAGCAGTTTCCAATATCACCAGCGCATTCACACTGGAGAGAAGCCGTATTACTGCTCCATATGTGGAAAGAATTTTATTCACAGCAGCTTTTTACAAAACCATCTACGCATGCATAAGTAGTGTGAAGGTACAAGCCCGTGAGGGTCTGCTTTAGGGCCACAAACTGGGATGCAATATGTGAAACACATGAGGTGAGGACATTGATGGACTGATTGACTGACTATGGTGAACTGAGGTTTGGAGAGTGTGAATGAAATAAATGTTCTTGCTCTGTAGCGCCAATAAACATGACAATACATACTGCGATGCAATCTTAAGCTCATTCCCACTTGCCCCGCTTTCCCATCTTACCACAGTTCCCTGGTTACTGGACCCTTTGCAATTTCTGTATTAGAACCATATAGAGGTGGATCATGTAGTAATTAACCTGTTAGATAAAGATTATTCAAACCTAGACCATGGTGAGGATTGTTTGTTTGATTTCTTAAGTGCTTTTAATATCATACAGCAGAGGCTGCTTGGGAAAAGCTCGATACAATGCAATTCGAGCCATTTATCATAAGCTGGATAAGTGACTATTTTAGTGGAACATCATCGTTTATATATTGTATATTTATTGTCTATTATTTAAACATTGTCTTCTGAACTAAAGTGGGCATGTTGAAGTTGTGAGAAGTTTTTCCAGCTTTAAACAATGGGACATTGAAAAGGTGAAATCAGTGTTAGTTTATCATAATCAGTCTGCTCTCATCACAATTCTTTTAAGCCCCTGTAATAGACCCATGCAAGACTCTCATAATCTAAACTGGATCCAAGATTCAAGATTCTTTATTGTCACCATACTAAGTACAGCAGAATTATAGTGGTCCTTACATTGCAACTAAACTTTCAAATGTAAATATGCACAATAATCCAGAATGTAAACATTAAAAAAAAAAATCTAGAATACAAAGTGCGACATAATGTAAACATAGCGAAAGTATAGAATGCAAAATATGCAGTGAAATGACACATACTGAAGTATACAGATAATGTAAACCTGTAGGAGTGTGTACTGTATAAAATGCTAGATCTGATTGGTGCCATCCTTCAGTGTGTGTTTGTATATGTGTGTTTGTTTATGAACCTGGCACCTTTTCTTAAACCATGCATGCGGACTAATAAACCAAGATGCGGTTTCCTTAGCTTCACTCCTGTGAAAATTACATTCAGAGAACAGCTCACCTGTAAAAGGTTGTCCATGTACCACTAATCTTCTACAGATTCTAAATCAACATTGTTACCATTTTTTAATCCCTGGAATGAAAGAGATGAAGAATTTCATAAAAATGTGGTGAAAGCTGTTTGTGGTTGGTTTGTGAATAATAGACCTGAATTGTTTTCCAGAGGGCAACAGTTTAAATTGGTATTGTCCAGGGTCGAAAGGACCCGTTTGGATGTTTGTTGCCCTTTTAAGGCAGTGTGCTGTGTAAAGTTCCTTTAGAGGAGGCAGAGAGCATCTGATGATTTCTTTGCCAAGTTGTTCACCCCTGAAGGGCTACTTGTCCACCTTTTAGCTGCTAGTACCAAGTGGAGATGCAGTATTTTAACACACTCTCAATTAAGCAGCTATAGAAGGACACAAGCAAATGCTCTTGCAGATTTTGTGCCTTTTTACTGCTCTTAAGGTGTTTGTGGTTCAGGGAGGACCTCAACAATGTTACTGCCCAGAAATCTGAAGGCTGTAACTCTATTCGTGGGGAGAGAGTTATCCTTCTTGTGCTGTGTATGATGTGTTCTTTGGGTTTGGAAACATTCAGGGCCAGATTGTTTGCCCCATACGTATTTATGAGTTTGTAGAAATTACACTTTTCAAGTTAGCTAAAATATCAAGTTTGATATTTTAGGCAACAGTAACTGTCTCCTTAAAGTTCCACCGACTTAAAATCTTTCAACCTAGTGATTTTGTGTCTGATGTAATCAATGCACATGTGAACTGCCCACTTGCACATGTAAACTGCCCAGTCAAGATGGTGGATTGGTCTGAACGATTAATATGTAATTACCTCAATTTTATTTTTTTGAGTTTTGGAAACTTATTCGGGTTTACAGTGCAGTCCAGTAATGGGCAGTAAAACACCTTACAACAGGACAAAAGAGAAGAAGAGCTGAAGTTGTTGCGCTGCTTAAATTGCCCAGTTACCCAGCCAAGCTAAAACCTACATGTAGCTGTTTAAATTGGATCTTAAGGTGCTTAACCTTGGTATTTAGTTGCTTGTTATGTGACAAAAGAAGTCACCAAATGACATTTTTATCCCATTTGATCCAACAGGAAATTTAATCTCCAGTTGTAAATAATGTCACATATCAAGTATGTATCATAAATAGTATGTATTTATTCTTAATTTCCTTCTTTCCTTCTTTTGTTATTTTCCACACATCTTCTCACAACTTCCCAATTTCTTCATCATGGCTTCCTTTGGCCATGAGTAAGACACTTTTGGTATATAGGTTTACAATGCACTCATCATACAGTGTTTTTTTTTTTTTTTTAATACTGGATCCATGCTGTCTGAGTGAAATCCTGAGTTAATAAAGAAATAAAGTGTATATGTCCTAGAAATAAAATGTATAACAATAAATAAAAAACAATAAATGGTTTTATTTTAAAACATTTTCATACAAAATTAAAGTCAAGGTCAGCTCTTATAGTTTGTACTAGACTTGGGCAACAAGGTATTGTCCCTACATGGTGTCAAGTGGTGTTTACTGCCAAGTATACAAAGTCAGGTCCATACAGACAGTGACAATTTACATTTTTGTGCCTCTACATCACAACAGCAGATTCAAACAAGATGTGGCTAAAGTGTAGGCTTTCAGTTTAAGACCCATTAAAATACTGCACAAGCAGTTTGATTACACTGATGTTTTACAGTGACGTTTGATTACACTGACGTTTTTAAAGTCCCTTTATTTTCACAAACTCAAAAGTAACTCAACGGCTGACTGTATTTACAGTAATAGGCTGTTTATTTCAATTATTTAATTACACATCAAGAAGATAAACGTTCTGAAGGAAGGTGATTCACTGGGTCTCTGCTGTCTACTTTTCTAAGTGTGAATAGCTTGGTGTCTTTTAGGATGACATGACTGGGTAAAACATATTCCACACTCTGAGCAGTAATACGGCTTCCCTCCAGTGTGAATATGATAGGTTTAAAAGGGAAGAAGTGTGTCCGAGATAAGTTGTAAACTGAATTCGGAGAAGAAGAGTTATTGCTTTTTTGTTCGCCGCACCTTGATACACTTACCGGTCCAGGCCCGATTGACCGGGAGAGACAAACCCACATGGCGGTATGATGTCTGAAGATCTCAGTTTATCCCCAGCAAATAGAGCACATTTAAAGCGGTGCTACGTCCCAAACATCAAAAGAACCATTATTGCCATTAAAATGTCAGTCACAGAGAGACAGGAGAGAGGCAATACATTTGCATTATTACTATAAAATAATTTTTAGATTTGCCTTTTTATCACAAAAATAAAGTGTTTATGTGCACTGTGAATTAATCATACTGATGTAAACAATGAATAAATAAATACAAGAAATACAGTTACAGTAAAATACAAGAAATGCTACAAATAAATATAATGCCTGCTATAATGAAGTTCAACGAAAAGCATAGATACATATGATAAATAATAAATATTTAACCATGTATTTTCTGTTCTGCTCAGGATCATCTGGGTTCAAGACAGGTCTGGTGTGTGGTGGCAGCATGTCCTTGTGACCAGGAGAGACCAGGAATGGCTGCCAAAGATTCCTACAAGAGAGATGCTTGGTGCTCATTTTCCCCTCTTACCTTGTTAAGTAAATTTGATCTCTTTCATCTCTTGATGTTCCTTCCTCTGTATCTGTAGAATATGTATTTATTTATTTGTTTATTTTTACTGAACCGAAGACAATATAACGTGAATAGATCCTTAATGTCGCTGTTCGCCTTCCAGTCCAGTAGGGGGCGACCAGTAAAACACCCTACTACAAGATAAAGGAGAAGAAGAGCTGAAGTTGTTTTTCCACTTGGTCGAATTATTCAGGCGAGCTAAAACCATGTCCACATGTAGCTGTTTTTCGCTGCAGTTTTACAGAGACACTTAAATCTGATTGAGTTAAATTAATCAAGTGGAGCGGATAAACTCACTGATCCTGAGGTAAGTTACAGTTTAAACAGTTACTGACTGGATCCTACATGGAGCTCTGGCTCATATGTAATAGCGTCTGTAGTGCTGATAAACTGCATATTAATGTGCTTAACTTTGATAATTAGTTAGCTAGGCAAGTTTACCGCAAACACATTTGCTTTGTTAAAAGAAAGGTCTTTAATATTGTTTTGTAGTCATTAAATTGATAGACACGTGATAGCCAGGGAGCTTAAGAAGAACAGGAAATAGTTTATGCTAACAAAAAAAGGTAAGCAGAAGAAGAAAAGAAGACTAACAAAAATAAATGAAACAATAAAAAGCAAAGGAGCACCCCAAGTAAAAACTTGCGGTTTTATTCAGATTCCCATCCCAAATCCAACTTTTCTTTCAGATTGGAGTCAGATTGCTTTCATGTATTTTGAACTGTAAGATCTCACACTGAATTAGACTTTGGCAAATCTGGACCCGGATTAAAAATGGTCACAGTCTGGAAGCTTTGTCTAGTAAAACTGGATTTCAACAAAACATAATACATTAATAAATAATTAGAATTTTCATATAAAGGTAAGTTGAGAGTTAGGAGTTCATGGAGGGTGTTTTTCTGCTTTTGGAGCTCTACGCATGTAAAAGGAAATCTCTGTAAGATCATTTTTAAGACGAGAAACTGGGGTTTACCTACATGCTATTTGCATTTATGAATAAAGGATTTTAACAGTAAGAAGGCTAAAATTTATTAGAAAATATTTTTTATTATCTCGCATTCCTCTAATAGGAATAATAATAATAATATGAATAATAGGATAATTAACCCAGGAATTAAACTTTGAATAAAAACTAGAAAATCTGACAATTTTTTCTTTTGGCATAATTAAAAAAACAAAAACAAAAAACACTGAATTGTTTGATTAGCAGAATGAGAAAAGGGGCCTATGAAGTTATATTTAGTCATTTTCATTTCTTGTACAATCCTAGCAAGAAGGCAACAATGGAAAGTAATATCTTGCTGTTAGATCCTTGTGTTGATTCATATTGTTCTTAATGAAGTATTATCACAATATGAATCAAATAAAAGGTCTAACAGTAATACATTAGTTTGATTTATTATCACAAATTAATGAATTACAAGGGCCAAAATAAAAATCATGTTGTATTTTAATTTAGAACACAATGCCCTTATGCTTAATTTCACATTAATGTTGAAATTTCTTAAAACATTTAAAACATTAATTTAGTCAGGAAATAGTTGCATTTTCATAATCAAATTGCAATATTAATTATAACCATTATGCATACAATCAGTCATTATTTTACAGTTAAAGTGACATCATTGACCAAGCATACCTTGTACCATGCTAATATTTATTTTCATTAATTGAGTTTTCAGTGCAATGACTACCACAAAGTGGATTAATGACATTGACCCACACTTTCCATTACACTTTTTTTATTTACCTAATTAGAAATTTAGAACTCCGACTCATAAGTTGTGATCAGCAAACATCTTTGATATCAAGCGCCATCAAATTAACACAAAACAACCACTAAACATATAAATGATGGACCAAAAAAAAAAGTTCTCTTGAGAAGCAGAAACAAAAATGTATCTCGTGTACATTTTATGACTTGGTCTAGGTCGGACCTGAATAGATAAAGAAAAAAAATGTATGTGTGTGTGTGTATACACATGACGTGTATTGTATCATGACGCACAAAGTAAAGACAATTATACACACATACATTTTTTCTTTCATTTAATATTATTTTTAACATTTTACATTCCAATTGCATCCAAACTATGAAAGAACACATACGGAAATATGTAGTAAACCAAAGATTGTGAAACAACCCTGCATGCTTTATATTTTAGTTTGTTCAAAGTAGCTACACTTAGTGTTGATGCTTGCTTGGCACACCTATGGCGTTCTCTTCTCTATACATTTCTGTCCAAATTTTTAGTTCATACCTGTTCACAGTACAATTTAATAATAATTATTGTGGTTAGAGGAGTGTCTAGGTGCTAGATCTCTAGATCCGGCACAGAGATCAGAAGGAAAAAAAACATAATTGCTCAGTGTACAGTATATGAATACACATTCAACTCATCAATTAAATCATAATCAAGTTGTAATTTATGTAAGTTGCAGTCCTCAATTTACAGTTGAAACAAAAAGGTTTTGCAATATACAGTATCACAATTTTTAGTCCTTTTCTAGCTGAATTATTTTAAAATGTGTCACCTTGATAAATTACTCTCATAGTGGTGACTAACATAACAGCTAGCTGTTGAAACAACCAATGAGAATATCTTGACAAAAAATAAAATTAAATCAATAATTGTTACATTTTATTGGCTATTATAGGCATTGTGTTTTCCCAGATCATGGCCCATGTGCACTAAACGATGGCAGGAGTACAAGTGATTTTGATGCAACAGATGTAGCAAAATGTTTGGAATGTATATTCCTTTTTCTAATAAATGCACAACAATATTAGTTAGTTATAATGAAAAATATACTGTGTGTGGTGAGCCATGGCCACAGCTGTCATCTAAACCACATTTTTGGGTTTCATAATGAATCATTAACATCTTTGTTAATCGTCTAGTCCAGTAGGTGGCGGTAAAATATCTTACTACAAGACAAACGAGAAGAAAAGCTGAAGACATCCTGGTTATCCAGCCAAGCTAAAACCATCTCTACATGTAGCTGTTTCTACCTGCAGTTTTACAGAGAATTTTAAATCAGATGGTGTTAAAATAATAACAGCATTTGGAGAGGACTAACTCACTGATCCTGAGGTAAGTTAAAGACTAAACAGTTACTGACTGGATCCTTAAAAGGGTTCTGTTCATGTAATGCTGTCTGTAGTACCCGAAAATAATGGCAATAAAAGATTAATGTCATTGATCATTTAATTTTGTAGTACTGGACAATGTTTTGCATTTTTATTGATGCTGAATTTTATTTCCTTTCCTTAACCAGAGATAAAAAAAAAGAACAAAAGACTTCTTTGTACTATGACTAGTCAAGAAGAAACTCAGACAGCACACAGCACCATCCACAAACGGGGCAAGCCACATCAGTGCTCACAGTGTGGAAAGAGTTTTACTTATAGATATCTCCTTAAGCAACATCAGAATATTCACACAGGAGAGAAGCCATATCGGTGCTCACAATGTGGAGAGAGCTTTGCTCAGCAGGGTAATCTATACCAACACCTGCGAATTCATGCAGATAAGGAACCATTCATCTGCTCACACTGCGGGAAAGGATTTAATCACCAACGTAATCTTCTGCGGCACCAGAGCATCCATACAGGAGAGAAACCGCATCAATGCTCACAGTGTGGAAAGAGTTTTTCTAGCTTGAGTGATTTGCAGAGGCACCAGCGCATTCACACAGGAGAAAAGCCATATCAGTGCTCACAGTGCGGAACTAGTTTCAGTCGACAGGGTACTCTCAAGGATCACGAGCGCATACACACAGGAGAGAAGCTGTATCACTGCTCACAGTGTGGAAAGAGTTTTGCACAGCGGAGTAGTTTGTATCAACATCTCCGAATTCATGCAGATAAGAAACCATTCATATGCTCAGAGTGTGGGAAAGCATTTACTCACCAGCGTAATCTCCTGCGGCACCAGCGCATCCATACTGGAGAGAAGCCCTATGAGTGCTCACAGTGTGGAAAGAGTTTTGCTAGCTTGAGTGATTTCCAGAGACACCAGCGCATTCACACTGGAGAGAAGCCATATCAATGCTCACAGTGCGGGAAAGGGTTTCCTTGGCAGTTTAATCTAAATCAACATCAGCGCATCCATACAGGGGAGAAGCCATATAAGTGCTCACAGTGTGGAAAGAGTTTTACTAGCATGAGTCAGTTCTATCATCACAAACGGATTCACAAAGAAGAGAAGCCGTATCAGTGCTCACAGTGTGGAAAGGGTTTTAAGCTACAGCGTTTTCTCCAGCAACATCAGCGCGTTCACACTGGAGACAAACCATTTCACTGTACCCAGTGTGGGAAGAGTTTTAATTACAAGGGTTCTCTCCAGGTTCACCAGCGCATTCACACTGGAGTGAAGCCATATTACTGCTCAGAGTGCGGCAAGAGTTTTAGTAATTTGAGCAGTTTGCAAAAACACCAGCGCATTCACACTAGATAGAAGCCGTATCACAGCTCCGTGTGCAGAAATGGTTTTAATCAAAGCAGCCCTTCAAAAACATCTATGCATGTATACAGGAGGGAGGGTGGTGGGGGAGTACTCGTATTGCCCTTGAGGGGCTGCTTTAAGGCTACAAACTGGGTTGCACCATGTGAAAACCATGAGGTGAGGACTTGAATGAACTGAGTGACTGACTACTACAGTGGTGCACTGAGGTTTAGAGAGTGTCAGTGAATTAAACATGTTCTTTAATAGTTTTAATGTAGTCTGTTCTGTTCTCCTTCAGTTCAGGGGTTCAAACACTTGGAACAATTGGAACTGAGGCAGTTTCCCTTCCTTGCTCTGTAACTACAATAAACATGACAATACTTACTGTGATTCCATCTTGAGCTCATTCCCACTCCCCTCTCATTCCTAGCTTACCTATGTTCCCTGGTTAAAATAACATCGAGCCCTATTATTTAAAATATGTAATCTTTAAAATTTTCATTTAAAATGAAAATATGATCATAAGGGGGATCATATGACTCATCCAGGTGTAAAAGCCTGTGAAAAGAAGTGAGCTTTCTGTCTGGCTTTAAACGCTTCTAATGTGGGTGCTGCTCTAATATTAAATGATAAACAGTTCCAATATTGAGGTGCAGTGACAGCAAATGCACGGTCACCTCTGAGCTTTAATCTCGACCTTAGGACGGAGAGGTGTAACTGGTCTGAAGGTAAGATTCCTTGATCGTGTATGTGGTTATAAAAGCTTAGAGACGTACAGAGGTTTAAAACCATTTGGTAATTTTATTTTTAAAAAATATTAAATTTTGAAATCAATTATGTAGCCACCCAGGAGCCAGTCGAGTGATTTTTATACTGGAGTAAGTCGCATATCCTCAGACTGGGTAAAAGTCGTGTGGCAAAATTTGGGACAAGCTGTAGGTGAGAGAGAAAGGGAGATCACTGTTTGATTCTTGTATATAATGCATTACAGTAATTGAGTCAAGATGAAATAAAAACGTGAATTACTTTCTCAAAATTTGTGAATGATAATAGCTTAATCTTCGCTAATTTTTTGTTGTTGGAAGAAACTAGATTTAATGAGTTCATTTGTTTCTCAAATTTATAATCATTGTCAAATATTAAACCTAAATCCCTTACAAATGCTTTATAGTATGGTACTAATGGAGCACCACAAGTTGCTGGCAGGAGCACACAAGGAATCCTTTTGTTCAAAAGCCACAATCTCAGTTTTATTTTCTTTTTATTTGATGATAAACTTGAGACATGCATGTTTTTAATGTCATCTAAACAAGCCAGAAAGGACTGTGCAGCAGCTTTAGAATGATCTTTGGTCAGGTCAATATTCAAAATAATTTGGAGGTAAACAAAGACTTAAACTGTTCCATTTTTGATAGTTTTTAAAACAGATACTTTAATGTAAAAGAACCAGATAGAGACCGATAAGTAGCTGGTGTTATCCAGATTTTTTACTGCCCTTTAAGCAAAATACATGCTTAAACATGTATTCACCTGTTTTATACAAATAACTGTTTTAACTTTGACTAGTTGGAAGAATAAATATTTTAAGTCATGTATGTGTTTTTAATTTTTGGGGAATTGTTTGGGGTATTAAAAAAATAAAACATTTATTTAAACCAGCTGTTTCAATGGTACACAACTTTGTTTTAAATAGTCAAAGAGTTGGACTAAGAATAGTAATAGTAATTTATATTATTATTATTATTATTATTATTAATCATAGTGCTTACTGTATGTGACCCATATTTATTTTTTCTCAGTATAAATAAATGCTTTGGGTTTTAAAAACTCCATCCGAAGAGCAAACTTGGAAGGAGTGGAAGGTGAGAAAACTCAACGGAGAATGTATTGACTGTGACATGGTGCTAATTGTTCTGTTTTTGGTCGGGATCATTCGACTTGTCTGTGTGCAAATGTGTTTGTGTTAAAGCCTACTGAGAAATCCAGGAGCGCACACAGACACACCTCATGTGGCACTTTAACCGTTGTCTTGTAAATAATTGATTAAACCTATGAACACAGCTGTTAAGAAGCAGTTCTAAACACAAGCAGATGGTCTATTTTTGTCCTTTATTGAAATATATCAATACAATAATAATTTACACCATGATAATAGTGCAGAAGGATCTGAAGAGGCTTCTACCACACAGGAACTTTGATACATTCACAGTAAATTGGCCACAGACAATGTTTATTTTGCAGAACAGGGTGAACATAAAAAAATTAATAAACCAGGCAATAAGTGTTTTGATGCATTACAGTACTGTGTATTAAGTGCCCTAACAAACATAGCTTCAATGTACAGTACAAACATAGAGTATCTGCGCTGGTAGCCCCCAGTGTTTTTCACTATCATTCTTGGTAAGTTATGAAGTCCAGTGATACAAATTGTGTGTGTGTGTGTGTGTGTGTGTGTGTGTGTGTATGTGTGTATGTGTGTATGTGTGTATGTGTGTATGTGTGTATGTGTGTGTGTGTGTGTGTGTGTGTGTGTGTGTGACCCCCGCCAACCTACACAAACAACACCTCATCTACAAGACAAAAAACGGTCAGAGGTGTGTGCCCGGCTCTGCTTTGGTCTGCAGTGTGTGTGTGGCTGTCTGCTTGTGCTTTAGGTTCCTAGGAGTGCATTTCTAAATTCTCTGTCTGAATCTTTATGAACGGCAAGTTGGAAAAATCATGTTTGAGAAAACGACACATTCTGCATCTGTAAAGTTAGGAAAATCATGAGACTGAATCTACGGTCTTTATTAATGAGTCAGTGCGATGTGTGAGAGAGATCTCCTCTACAATACCATTAGCTACAGTAAACGTATGCGTTTTGAAATATAATATAATAGCTGACAACATGCTTAGCACTACATGACATGAACGTGATATATGAATAAAGGTGAGCTGGCGTTCTCTAGACACGAGCCGGGGACCACCTGCCTTCAGTGCAGATACATTAACCATTTCACCACACAGGAAGCTGCAAGAACCTTCTTTTCCCCCTCCAGTGTTCATGAAGAATACAACTTTTACAAGACAAAAGACAGCCACAACCGTGAATGTGCATCTCTTTGTCCACAGGTGTGAATGAAAAAAAAAAAACATTCATGACATCTCATAAGCATGACATTACTATAGCCCATACTCAGCTGGGTTATTTATTTATGTAAACTATGCCAGGGCAGCATTATTAACTACTATATAAAAATAAATTTTGGCTAACATTTAAAAAAGAAAAATATATGATTATTTTTAAGTGTACACTTTTAAAAACTGCTGGGTTAAAAAACAACCCAACTGCTGGGTCACTATTGGACAGAACATGCATTGGGTTGTGCTGGGTTTAACCAGGATTCTGTGACATTTTATTTGACCCAACCAATGGGTAAAATTAACACTCTTGCTGGTTGACACATTCCATTAGATTTTTTTTTTTTCAAAAAAGCCCTAAAATTACAACTTCACATAATGTACATAAATTGTCACCAAATAGGAAAATGTCAAAAATGCCAGACAAGCGTATAATCCCAAGGTGACAATAAATATAAAATAAATGTAACATTAACACACTCTGTAAAACAATGAAAACAAGAGGTCCCTGTAAATCTGATTTGATTTTCTTTTTCTTTTCTTTTTTTATTTAATACAATGTTTATACACTGTTTATGTTGAAGTTTTCAATCCAAACTTATAATGCCCACATGACATCAAACATTCCCCATCTTAAGATATTACCTATTTATTTTAGCTATTAGTTATTTGATTATTACTATTTCATTTCCTTTAAAAGGACATTAAAAACAAAAACAATAAAACTTTTAAGAATATTATTGATTTAATTTGTGCTGAAATTTGTCCGCTCCCCTCATCCCCATATCAAAGTGTGATTTAAAAGGTGGAAAAGTGACTGAACATGGAAATGTGCTTGCTCCTACCATAACTACAACATTTGAAATGTAGGTAAAAATTCATATTAACTTACCATAAAATACTGGCAGCTTTAAGTGCCTCGCTTCAGAAGTGAAGAATCCAGAAACCTCAACATGCTGTTTCTCAATTCCAAATAATGCAAAGAACAGACTTGACTTGGAAGTGCACACTCAAGGGTTTGAGGACGTTGAATATATTGCAAATGGAATATAGTAAAATATCACGTCACACAGCCGCGATATATTACACCATGACCATATTGTACCAAAGATTGCCTGTTAAAAATGCCCCAAATGAAATAAGTCCGCTGTTTTAACCAGTACAGAGACATCAGTCAGTCAGCGTTACCGAGGTGAGGCAGTGTTGGGCGTCTACATGTGTACAGAGCACCTGGGTATAGCCTGGAGCTCAAATCTATGAAAATGTTTTCGTAGAAACTGCAATTTTTTAAATATACGCTATGTTTAATAACCGATGGTGGTTATTACATCCTTAATGTAATGATAAAAAAATATGTAGACAATGCAGTAACTTCCAATTGCATGATGTCTTATAAGCACGAAAGGTCAGACCATTAAAGCATTAAAGTGACGTTACTTAAACAATGACACTGTATATATCGCCTATATATATATCAACAAGCTTGATTTAATCATGAAAATATGCAACAAAATTTTGCGTGAGTTGAATGGGCAAATTGAAGAAAAAGAAATGGAAATTGAAAAGGCTAATACAGCTGATGGAAAATAAATTATGCTAACAGCTAGTGGTAACTCTTTTGCGGTCCTCTCCACTAGGGACTCAGGGGAAGATGAAGCCCGTATGTGCTTGGAATCCAGTTCAACTATTGAGAACAACAGTAGGTCTGTTACATTTGGTGTGCTTGACATACCTGAGAAACATCTATGTAAAATAAAGAAACGCGAAGGTATAGTAAACAACAGGCAGGATGATGATGTTAATGCGAATATTATTTCTGCTATTCGTGAACTTTCTGCTAAGCATGACATGACATTTCAGAAAATTGCAACCATTCAAAACAGGTATTACCACCAAACATCAAAAACCTTTCTGACACAGTGCAGCAACTTGCGATTGATGTGAATGCACACAAAAAGGAACTTGAACATACAAACAAATTAATAAGCTAAAGGAAGAAAACAAGTCTCTGAAATATAGCCTGGAGGAATGTTGTCGCTATAGCTGGAAACCTCTTCTTAAACTGCACAGTGGGAGGGAGCAGGGGCACCGCTAAGGGGGGGGAGTTAGGACGATTCTAAGGGCCCACGCCCTTTAGGGGCCCCGAGAGATCTGCTTTATTTTAAACCTGAAAAAGATTGAAATTTTTAAAACTGGCAACCTATTACACTTTTGACCATACGTATGATGTAAGTTTTGGATGTATGATGTAACATTCTGGTGCTGATTTATGCGAACAGGTTAAAAACAGGTTTGGACAGTATTACTCCAGAGATCGGGCTCCCTTCAAAATCGACATATAACGAATAACATAAGATTGGTGCTTGACCTATTAAATTATTCTGATTTAGTGCACTCGGACGCTCTTATACTATTCCTAAAAGGTGTTTGACACTATTGAGTATCCATTTCTTCTCTCAAGCTCTCAAATTAGTAGATTTTGGTGACTCCTTTATTGGCACTATTGGAATATTTTACAAACGACTGAATAGTTCTGTTAAAATTAATCAATAAACATCCCATAGCTTACTAATTTCGCCTTTATTTATTTATTTATTTATTTATTTATTTATTTTATTTATAATTAAATATTGCCAAATGTGAATTATTCACACTTCACAAATGTAATGATTCTCATTTCACTAATATTCCAGCGAAACATACTATAAATATTTAGGTATTCAATTAACAAAAAATATTGCAACTAGGCAAAATCTTAACTTTAATGAAAAGATTGTTAAGTTAAAAGTAATTTTCAACTCCTGGCTTCAAAGGGATCTGAGTTTGGTGGGTAGGAATCTTTTGATCCAAAGTGGATGGACTTTCTCATTTTATTTACCCGTCTCTCTCTCTCTCTCTCTCTCTCTCTCTCTCTCTTTATTAATGATAAATGTATTAAAGACATCAGTAAGATTTTTTTTTATTTTGTTTGGAAAAATAAACCACATGTAAAACTCAAGGGGACCTTGATTTCTTAGACTTTGCTGACACTGTAAATACTTTTAGTTAAGAGGATTAAAAGATGTCTTACATGTAGTAATTTCTTATGGTTCTTAATTCCAAATAATATGTTTAACATGATAGGTGGACTCTCCTTTGTCTTAAAATGTAATTATTCCCTTCTAAATTACCAATTGATTTATCCAAATTTCACCAGCATTGTCTTCTTGTCTGGAAACTCTTCGTGCCTTACTCACAGCTTTTCTCCTCACAAAATGCCTACTGGGAACAATTAACTAATTATGGTTCGTAATAAATCTCCGGGTTTAATTGTTCTCATTAAGAGTCACCTGGCCTTTGGTTCATATGAGATCAGACAATCTAAATTAATGTTAGATGGTATTGATATAAACGATAGGAAATGCAATAATAAACACATTCGTCAGATTTTTCAAACTCAAAGAAGAATTACTCAGAGAGGGTAAAATTTATTGCAGATCCTATATTCAAGATATTAAAAGGCATAAAGCCTGGCTTACAGTATGTCTAATAAATACTGCATCTCTAACAACATAAAAGATGTTCATTTTAAGATTCTCCACAAGATTTACGTGCTAAACTCAGTTTTATCTAGATATTTGTAAGTGGAGAATAAATGTTCTTTCTGTGGTACATTAGATGAAACTTTGAGTGTGAGAAAACAAAAAGATTTTTAATTCTCCTAAAAGACCACCTCTTGGACCACCGCAATGTGTCCCACTCCTTCAGTATTAAATAGATAAACATCTTGAATTTGTAGTTAATTAATTTGTTTTAAATGAAAAAGACTTTATACATGAACAAAGAATTAAAAGGGAACAATTGTATTTTCCTCTTTTTATAATAGAAAAAGACTTCAGTTTTTAATTCTCTTAATTCAATTTAATGAGAAGACTAATAGACTTCTACATTATTATGACATGTTTAACTGAAATAATGTGTCTCTTGCTACATCTTTCCACTGTTTATACATCATATCTATCCTCTCTTCTCTTTTACTGCTCGTTTTCTACTTCGGAGTGTCATATTTATAGTTCTTTGTCCTTTGTGTTTGATTTGCTGTAATTAATGTTGTTGTTGTATTTCATGTCTTTGTATTCTATTTGTACTGTTTCAATAAAAAAGAAAGAAAGAAAGCGGCATCGGTTTGAAAAGCCTCCTGGTTTGTGTAATAATGCGCGCCATCCATTCCAGTAGGGGGCGGTAAAACACCACACTACAAGACAAAGGAGAAGAAGAGCTGAAGCCGTTGTGCCACTTGGACTGCCTAGTTACCCAGCCGAGCTAAAACCGTTTCTACGTGCAGCTGTTCGTGCCTGCAGTTTTACAGAGACTCTTAAATCTGATCGAGTTAAAGTAGTAACAGGATTTGGAGAGGATAAACTCACTGATCCTGAGGTAACAAGTCTAAACATTCTTACAGTGATCTGGGAATTATGGATTGTGAGATCTCACCGAGTCTAGTCTGCTGTTTACATCCAGGTGTTACACAGACTAAATTTCATTGTCACTTTCATGCTGCTCTTTGCACAATTAATACTGGTTGCACTGTTGTCACTTTGCCACATATGTATGTTCTTGGATTCTCATTGCACTAGTAACTTCTGGTCATTACATACCTTACCCTGTGTGTACTGACTATATGTAATATATACAGTGTGCAATCTAGAACCTGTCTTTGTGTGACTTTCTCTATGGCTGCTGGACATCTGGAATTTTCTTCAGGATCAATAAAGTATCCATCCATCCATCCAAACAAACAGTTACTGACTGGATCCTAAATAGAACTCTGGTTCATATGTAATAGTGTCTGTAGTCCACGAAAATAATAAATGAATGAATTCATAAACAAACAATTTCATTTTTGTTTTGTATTTTTCATGTTGTTGAATTCTATTTTCTTTCCTTAACCAGAGATAAAGAAGAACAAAAGACGTATTCTTTGTACTATGACTAGTCAAGAAGAATCTCAGACAGACCTTCACCACTGCTTAGAGTGTGGAAAGAGTTTTAGTCAAGAGAAGGATCTCACAGCACACCAGCTCATCCACAGACAAGACAAACCACATCAGTGCTCACAGTGTGGAAAGAGTTTCATTTATAAATGTCGTCTCAAACAACATCAGCGCACTCACACAGGAGAGAAGCCGTATCAGTGCTCACAGTGTGGAAAGAATTTTGTTAACATCAGAAATTTGAAAGTACACCAGCACAATCATACAGGAGTGAAGCCGTATCAGTGTTCACAGTGTACAAAGAGTTTTGCACAACGGACTTATTTATATCAACACCTCCAAATTCATGCAGAGAAGAAGCCATTTATCTGCTCACAGTGTGGGAAAGGATTTCTTCATCAACGTAATCTCCTGCGGCACCGGTGCATCCATACAGAATCGAAGCTGTATAAGTGCTTACAGTGTGAAAAGAGTTTTACTAGCTTGAGTGATTTCCAACAGCACCAACGGATTCACAAAGAAGAGCAGCCATATCAGTGTTCACAGGGTGGCGAGGGATTTAACTATCAGGATTCTCTCAAGCAACTTCAGCACATTCACACTGGGGAGAAGTGTTACATCTGCTCACTGTGTGGAAAAGGATTTTCTCGCCAGTTTAGTCTCCAGCGCCATCAGCGCATCCATACTGGTGAGAAGCCATATCAGTGCTCACAGTGTGGAAAGAGTTTTGGTGATTCGAGTTATTTCCACCAACACCAACGGATTCACAAAGGAGAGACGCCGTTTCGGTGCTCACAGTGTGGAAAAGGTTTTAAGCAAAAGCGTTCTCTCCAAGAACATCAGCGCATTCATACTGGAGACAAACCATACCACTGTTCACAGTGTGGGAAGAGTTTTAATCACAAGGGTTCTCTTCGACAACATCAGCGTATTCACACTGGAGACAAACCGTTTCACTGTTCACAGTGTGGGAATAGTTTTACTCAAAAGGGCACTCTTCTGCAACATCAGCGTGTTCACACTGGGGAGAAGCCTTATTACTGCTCAGAGTGTGGCAAGAGTTTTAGTCATTTGAGCAATATCCAACAACACCAGCGCATTCACACTGGAGAGAAGCCGTATTACTGCTCTGTGTGTGGGAAGAATTTTTCTCAAAACGGCTCTTTAAAAAACCATCTACGCACGCATAGTGAAGGCAGAGAAAAACATTATTCTCAAGGTACATGTCCTTGAGGGGCTGCTTTATGGAAACAAACTGAGAAACATATGGTGAGGACATTGATGGACATTGAAAGAGAGGATATTAAAATGTTATGAAGTTTGGTGGTTATAATGGTATGTGTGTATATGAAACCCCCCACCCCAACCTACACGAAGAATACCTTATTTACAAGACAAAAGACGGTGTAAGTGTGCATCTCTGCTTTGGCCTTGTGTGTGTGTTTGTGCTGTAGTCTTTAGAGCCCTTGGAGTGCATTCTTGAATTTAATCTGTCTGAATCTGTATAAAAGTGTAGTTGTAAAAATAATTTTTGAGAAAATGGCACATTCTGTCTCTGCAAAGGTAGGATTGATTTACCACTTTGACATTTTTCTTTTATTAGGAAACTGTAACATTTTAAATGAGAATGTCACAGCTTCTCGCTCTTTCCTTTCCTGTGTGTGTGTGTGCATGTGTATGTGTGTGTAAGAGAGAGATCGCCTCTACAACACGATTAGCCTACAATAAACGACATAACATGCGTTATGAGATATAAGAGGGATATAATATAATAATCAAGTTTCTGTAACATGCGCTGCACTACATGAAGTAAGTGCCATATATGAATAAAAGTCAACTGGCATTCTCTAAACATGAGCCAGGGACCACCTGCCTTCAGTGCAGATGCTTTAACCATTTCACCACACAGGAAGCTGTGGAATTCAGTGACTGAAACCTTCTTTTTCCCCAACCAATGTTCATCAAGAATACAACATTTACAAGACAAAAGACAGCCACAAGCGTGAATGTGCATCACTTTGTCCACAGCTATGGATTTGTGAAGTGTTGCAAAGAAAAAACACTCATGACCTTTCATAAGCATGACATTACTGTAGCCCATACCATGCTGATTTATTAATTTATGTAAGCCATGCCAGTGCAGCATTATTAACTTCTACATAAAAATACATTTTGGCTGATGTTTGAAAAAGAAAAAAAAATGTTGTAAGTGTATGAGAGTGACAGAGCAAGATGACATCCTTGATGTAATGATAAATATGTGGACAATGCAGTAACTTCCAGTGGTACGGTGTCTTATATACATGAAAGGTTGGAGCATTACAGCATAGTTAGTGACTCGTACTCAGACACTGATACTGTATACATCACAACATCACAAAGCTTGATTTAATCACGGAAATATGTTGACAATGCAACAATGCAACTAACTGAAGCAGTCACTGCTCCACCTGGCGGTACTATGCAGCATTACAACCAGATTATTAGAACATTGTAAGCGTTTATGAGGCGGGGCTTCGTTCACTGCGTCATCGCGGGGGATCAGGATGGAAACGACATGAGTCTCGACATTCTGATTTAATCGATGGAACATTGTGAGTTTTTTTCTCTCTTCTTTTCTCTTTCTTTCTTTTTAATTAGTATTTTGTGCTATTTAATTATTTTAATTATTTATTTTCCTTCCCCCCCCCCTTTTTTTAGTTAGTTATTTGTATGTTTATTACTTGGCTTACTCTGTTTACTGTTATTACTTATTTGTATATTTTTGTTAAGATTGTTTATATTGTATAACTTATATTTAACGGTGTATAATTATTTGTGTCATTTTTTATCTTTAATACCAGATTCTTTGTACTTTTATATCTTAAATACTGTAATAAAATCTAGTAAAAAAGTAAATAAAATAAAAAAGAGGAAAGGTCACGCAGACGTCACGGAAGGTCTCAATTGGCTTCTACTGTTTACTGCGCGTGTGTGCGCGCGCGCGCGCGCGCCATCCAGTCCGGTAGGGGGCGGTAAAACACCACACTACAAGACAAAGGAGAAGAAGAACTGAAGACGTTTTTCATCGCTACATGTAGCTGTTTCTACTTGCACTTTTATAGCGACTTTTAAACCTGATCGAGTTAAAGTAATAACAGCATTTCGAGAGGCTTAACTCACTGATCCTGAGGTAAGTTATACTCTAAACATTGTGGACTGGGAGATCTAAGCTAGTCTGCTAAATATATCAAGGTGTTACACGCCTAACTCTCATCTGTTAGCTTCGGCTCTGTTTAGTTACTCCTACTATTGCATACTTCGCCATTTACAAACTCTAGTGGCCGTTTGTCGTACCTTTAAAAGCCACTTAACTTGCCAGAGTGTGTTTGTTATTTTAGTTTTACGCGTATTCCAAACCTTTGTGTTTGTGTGTCCTTATATAAACAGATCCACAGTCTCTTATTGTAAGGATTTATTATTTATTTCCAAATGAAGCTTGGTCCAGTACCAATTGACATTCAAAACCAACATTAAATCCTTTCTGCTTCAATAATCACACATTTCATGATCCTGTTCCACGGGCTACGGTCAGAAACCTATCTCGAGCCACGCCAAACAAACAAAAAAACTCTCCCTTGCGTATGCACTGTACAAACTAACAATATAGTGACTGCAATAATACAGAAATTTACACATCAATAAGCAAACAATGTATCCACAGTATTCAGTGGCTCATGCACAAACAGACTAAATTTCATTTTCACTTTCATGCTGCTCTTTGCACAATTAATACTGGTTGCACTGTTGTCACTTTGCCACATATAAAATTGCACATTCAATCACACGCTTCTTTAAAAACTAGTGTGCGTCCAAGAGACAGACATTTATATTCTGATGAATATATTGACTTAAAACACAATGTATGGACTCTTGTTCCTGTCCATCGATTTTTGCATCCTAAATGTCATCACAAAGCATTCCAGTAGGAAGTCACTAAAGGCTTATGTTATGCCTGAGCTGTAGATTTTGAAATGTTTAGTTCTGAAAGTTGAGTTGCACAACTTGGTGTTTTTGTATAATTATTTATTGTAATGTGTGCCTTAGATTTTTTGATACTTAAAGTTATTTTAAAAAACTTTTTTTGTAATGCACTTAATTCATCTCAGTCAGCTTTAAGCTATTCCTTGTATTGTGAATAATGACAATGTTTATTTTTTGATAAAATGCTGTATGCATTTAAAAAAATAAAAGGGAACACTTGGTCCCAGTTTGACTTTAAAGGCTCTCGTATGTGTCTGCAAGTTCAAGTGAAACCGGGACTACATGTTTTTTGTTTTGTTTTGTTTTTTTGAGCAGTATATTTTATAGTGCTTTTTAATTAAGCAAAAGTAAATTTTATCAGATTAATCGATTAAAATTTTTGGTAGAATACTCGGTTAATAAAATAGAGCTGTAGCTATCGAATGTAATATATAGTGTGCAGTCTAGAACCTGTCTTTGCGTGACTTTCCCTATGGCTGCTGGGCATCTGGAATTTTCTTCAGGATCAATAAAGTATCCATCCATCCATCCATCCATCCATCCAAACAAACAGTTACTGTGACTGGATCCTAAATAGAACTCTGGTTCATATGTAATAGTGTCTGTAGTCCACGAAAATAATAATAAAAAATGTCATTAAATATTTAATTTTTCGCTATTGGACAATGTTTTGTATTTTTCATGATGCTGAATTCTGTTTTTTTTTCCTTAACCAGAGATAAAGAAGAACAAAAGACATATTCTTTGTACTATGACTAGTCAAGAAGAATCTCAGATAGACCTTCACCACTGCTTAGAGTGTGGAAAGAGTTTTAGTCAAGAGAAGGATCTCTCAGCACACCAGCTCATCCACAGACAAGATAAACATCAGTGCTCACAGTGTGGAAAGAGTTTCATTTATAAATGTCGTCTCAAACAACATCAGCGCACTCATGCAGGAGAGAAGCCGTATCAGTGCTCACAGTGTGGAAAGAATTTTGCTAACATGAGAAATTTGAATTTACACCAGCACATCCATACAGGGGAGAAGCCCTATCAGTGTTCACAGGGTGGGGAGGATTTTAACTACAAGAATTCTCTCAAGCAACATCAGCACACACTGGGGAAGAAGCCTTACATCTGCTCAAAGTGTGGAAAAGGATTTTCTTACCAGTATACCCTCAACCGCCACCAGCGCATCCATACTGGAGAAAGGCCGTATCAGTGCTCACAGTGTGGAAAGACTTTCATTTATAAACGTTGTCTCAAGCAACATCAGCCCATTCACACAGGGGAGAAGCCTTACGTGTGCTCAAAATGTGGAAAAGGATTTTCTCGCCAGTCTAGCTTCCAGCTCCACCAGCGCATCCATACTGGAGAAAAGCCGTATCAGTGCTCACAGTGTGGAAAGCGTTTTAGTGATCTGGGTCATTTCCGCCGACACCAATGGATTCACGAAGAAGAGATGCCATATCAGTGCTCACAGTGTGGAAAGGGTTTTAAGCTAGAGCGTTTTCTCCAAGAACATCAACGCATTCACACAGGAGACAAACCGTACCACTGTTCGCAGTGTGGGAAGAGTTTTAATCACAAGGGTTCCCTCCGGGGTCACCAACGCACTCACACTGGAGAGAAGCCATATTACTGCTCTGAGTGTGGCAAGAGTTTCAGTAAAATAAGCAGTTTCAATCAGCACCAGCTCATTCACACTGGAGAGAAACCATATCACTGTTCACAGTGTGGGAAGCGTTTTAATCACAAGGGTTCCCTCCGGGTTCACCAGTATGTTCACACTGGAGAGAAGCCGTATTACTGCTCAGAGTGTGGGAAAAATTTTTCTCATAACAGCTCTTTAAATAAACATCTACGCATGCATACTGAAGGGAGAGTAAAAAAGTATTCTCAACGTAGATAGGGCCACAAACTGGGAAACACAGGGTGAAGACATTGATGGACTGATTGACTGACTCATACAAAGGTGGATCAAGGTTTGCAGAGTGTGAATTAATTAATAAATAAGTTTTATATAAAACACCAATAACGTCGCCCGCTCTCCTCCAGTTCAGGGGTTCAATCACCTAGAACAAATGGAACTGTGGCAGCCAGGATTGGGGTCAATTCAGGAATTTAACTCAACAATTCCAATTCAATGAAGGAAATGGCATCGGAATTGGAATTCAATAACATTTACAGGAAATGGAGTTGGAATTTAATTGGAATCATAGGAAGTGGAATTCAATTCAGGGAAATTTCCCTGAATTCTGTTTATTGCTGTTTCTGAGAATTTATTTGTGATCGCATTTAAAGACATACATTTGATCTTTATACATGATGCTTTATAAATACCAAGTAATGTATAAAAATTAGTTGATCAAATTCAAGTAAATAAAAATGAGAACTGTACATTATGAATTAATAATTGAATGACAGTGGTGATAAGTTTCTGGATGTGCAATATATTCAAGTTAAGTCTTTATTCCTCACACATATATTACTGCAAAGTGAAATTCTTTATTCTTCACATATCTCAGCTTCTTGTTGGTAGGCAGAGGTCAGAGCACAGGGTCAGCTATTTTACGGCACCCCTGGAGCAGACAGGGTTAAGGGCCATGCTCTAGGGCCCAACAGTGGCAACCTGGTTGAGCTAAGGCTCAAGCTGCTGATCTTCTGATCCGTAACTCAGAGTCCACGCTGAGCCACCACTGCCCCGCATATGATTACCACATAATATATGTCTTAACTCACAAAAAAATGAGTCATGCTCTTTCATGTGTTTCATTCACTTTTTATTGCATCGAATTATCATTTCCTGAAATTTGGCATCACGATGATTGCATCACTCAGGCCTAAATAAAACATGTTCTCCAGAAGCAGAGGAAGTAGGCACAGTGAGATACTGGCATGGAATTTGAAACGACTTGTTGGAAATAACCCTGCTTGTCCTTCCAATACAGGAGATTGTAATGAGGCTCCTCATTGTGACATTATAGGCTTGGGTAACATGGTACCTCCTCTGATGCTGGTAACAGTGTAGATGTTGAGGGAACTTGAGTGTCCATGAATGCAAAAAAGTTTTGACCTCTTTTTTTGGTGGAGAAGAGCAGTCTTTTGAAGTTGGAAATGAAGGTGCAGAGCGTGAAATGACCTTCTTTGTTAGAATGTCTTTAATGGTTTGTCTTTCTTTCTTCTTAATGGTTGTCAAGTTTAAACCTTGGGTTAAGGGTTGCAGCCAACTGAAACCACTCCATATCTTCAAATTGAGAGAGATGTTTCTCAACAGAGAATTTTATAATTGTGCTCATTTTATTTGGTTTCATTGATTCTGCAGCATGACGATGACCCCGGACATATGGAATAACATAACTTGCAATTATAACTTTATCAGCCTGGCATTTATCAGTTGCTTCCCCAAATGGTTCCAGAGTTTCACAAAGTTCTATGATTAGCTTTATTTCATTAACTGTAAACTGAACAGGGTCTTGCAGGTCTGACAAAACATGTGAAGTTAACATAAGCAATGCCCTCATCATTTTCAGCTTGCTATTCCATCTTTTTGCATTTGCAGTTGGGAGCTTTACATGACATTTAAGAATTTCTGCTACTCTTGTTTTGTGGCAAAAACTTGAGCCTCTGCACTTTTCTCATCACAATTTTAAAAGGACCTGCTTGTTCTAGGGCATCACGGACCACAAGCTGGACAGTATGGATGAAGTATGGGCTCCTCTCTGGTGGTAACTAATCCAGTTCATCAGTTATACTGATCTCTTGAAGTTCAGCTCCATCATCGTCATCATCTGTGTCACTCTCATGAGTCTCCACTAGTGGGAAGAGACAAAATGCCTTCACCCATGTTTGCAGCATTATCGATTACAATGCCAGAAACATTGTTAGAAATACCGTATGTGGCAATTGTATTCTAATATTTCTTAAAAAATGTTTTCTGCTGTATGCTTTCCCTTGAACCTCCCGCAAGAGAACATGACTGTATTAAGCTTGAAGTTTAAAATGAAATGACCAGTTATACCCAAAAAATGATCGCATGTCTCTGCTAGACCAGGTATCAACAGTCACACATATGTGTTGAACCTTTTTCATTAGTACATTTAGCTGTTTTTTAATGTCATCTTCACGTTGTGGAATAAGCTTTTGACTCAGGTGCTTGTGACTTGGTATTGTAAAACGAGGTTCAGCCAAATGGAGAATCTTGATAAAGGACGCATCCCAGGACAATTTAGTCTACAATGCTATCTGTAAGCTCCAACTGATGATGGTTGGTGGCTGGCAATTTTGTAATGAGGTCAAGCAAGTAATTCTGTCCAGACTGAATTGAGCTTTTGTTGGTGAGTGTAGCTGTGTCACTAAGAATCTCAGGATGATTCCTCAGGATTGACTCCAATGTGCATGTGTCTCCAAAACTACATACAGCACGAGACATGTGACCACAATCAATTATTTAATTTAACTAAATGACGGTAACTGGAAAGGCTTAATATTTGGACTGAGCATTGATGCCTGACAAGGTAAAGAAAGTGTAGTCCAAGTGCCAGACATGTTAAGTGATATTGATTTAATTAAATCTTTGTGTCCCATGTACAATTTTATGCTTGCAACAAGAACAAACAAAATTATTTTTGCTCTACATTGGTAAATAACCAAATGTTGACATTTATTATCTAAGGATAGAATTATACCTTTTGTGGAAATGTTGTTCATATAGAAGTGTTTTTAAAGTACCTGTCCAACAAACAGTACTCACCTGCAGATTTAAAATTTGATGTAGCTTGGATGGATCCATGAAATTTTGGGAAATGTAGTTTAGGAAAATCTTGTAAGGGACATGCAAAAAAGAATAATATTTAATATATTTAATATATTTACTTTAAATATGACTATAATTTGTGAAATGATTATGCTTAACATACTAAACATAAAGTATATGTTTGTTGTTTGTGATTTACAATATTTAATGTACTATAAACTATTAAGCAAATCAAATCAAATTCTTTTATTTAGCAACTTTAATCAATTTTGTGGAAATGCTGCATGCAATTCCAATTCCATTCCAGAAAGTGAATTGGAGTTTAGGATTCATTCTCAATTCAATTCTGTGAGCATATTTTAATTAAGTATACTTGTGCATGCAACAATATGATAGAAAACTATTAATCTTAGTAAAAGAACATAGAGGTAAGGTGAGGAGACAGAGGTAAGCCAAGGACAGTGTGATGTCACAGTAGCAAGAACATGCAGCATGAACTCAAATGAACTCTAGACAGGTAGCCATCTTGGATGTGAGATGCTTAGTGGACAGTGTGTACCAAACAGACCCTAGAGATGTTGTAATCTTTGTACCCTGAGCATCCAAAAGTACCTGATGTCCCTAGACGTGATGTAATGTCAGCTGATATTAGCCCTAGACATGAGGTGATCTCCTCAGACATGGGGTGATCTTAACTGTGATGTAACAGGGGCTGGATACATGTGCAGACATGTCAAATTTAAAGGGACACAGACAAATAACCGAAAGACACACACTCAGCTTAATGAATAATAAGTTTAATAAGAGTAGGCACAAAATAAAATGGCATGTGCACCTACATAGTGAATGAAATAAAAATACAAAGTATAAGGCCCAACATATAAAAGTACAGTAAAATAGGGGGCCTGGGTAAGCATCAAATAACAAAAGGCATAAGAAATGAAATATCAAGCCTTCTCTGACCCAGAACCACATTGACGGGAAGATCAGTGTGAGGAGTAAAAACAGAAATACCACGAGTCAAAAGTGGTGTAGGCGCTTCAGGAAAGTCAGTTTGGGTACCAACAGACACTTTAAAATCAGTCTGAGTGCTGACACTTCTTAGACCAAAAGGCCTTAAGAGAGACTGGGCTGGAGTACTAGACTCTGGTCGCACAAGCCTGAAGGAAAGTAAAGGAGAGCTATGTGCCTCCGGACGTGGTCTCTTAGAAGGTCAGGGAAGGACGCGGTCATCCTTCCTGACATGAGTAAGACCGTTCTTATGAAGAAATTGTGTCAATGATCCATCAGACTCATTTAGGCAAAAACTCACTGAGGTTGAGCAACTCGGTCAGCAACAGGTTCAGTAGGAGTGTAATCCTCAAAGGAGTTGTGCTCTGGACTGTCCTGGCTGTCCGAATCATCCAAAGGGATGTATTCAGTGCTTGGGCAGTTGCGCTTAGCTATAACAATAAAATAAAATACGTAAATACAACAAATTAGGAAAATACGACATATAATTAAAATGAGTGCGAGAGAGGTGCTTACCCATGGCCTGTCTGTTGAGAACTGTAGAGTAACCCGGAAGAACTAAGAATATATAGTAAAATAAGCGCCGCCCCTATATATATTTTTTTTTTAATAATAAACAAACTTAGTGTAAAGATAATGGAAAATTATTTGAAAGAAAAATAGACTATAATGGGGAAAAGATATGGAGTCAGATGACAAGGTATATGACGTAAGCAAACAAGATAAGAGAAAATGTAATTACAATGGGTGACAATACTTGGAAAAAGTTGGATTATAATGGGTTAATAATTTGATAAGAAATCAGAAAAAAAATGTACAGGGGAGGGGGCTAGGTGAGCGCTCCTCCCCTTGAAAACTGTATAAAAGAAGTGCCCATGTCACAGTACTTCTGTCAGATTTTGGACATGCATAGGACTACAACCTAGGCATTGCTAAGCTGGCTCACTTGGTTTTATTGCTGCAATAAATCCTGCCTTACTTCATCCAGATCTACAAGGAGTCCGGAGTCTTTTCTTTGGTTCTTTTTAAAGTTAAAGTTTTTGTGTAACATTTGTAATTAAGGCAACTGTAACTAGTGTAGGAGAAAAATCTCCCACACCCCAAACCTGGTGGCAGCTTCCTGTCTGTCCTTGCTCTGTAGCTCCAATAAACATGAAAATACATACTGTGATGCCATCTTAAGATCAATCCCACTCGCCCCTCCTTCCTAGCTTACCTTTGTTCCTTGGTTACTTGAACCTTTGCAGTTTCTGCATCAGAACCATTGAGGTGGATGATACAGTAATTAACCTGTTGCATAAAGCTCACTCAATCCTATACCATGGTGATGATTATGTTTATTTGATTGTAGGTGTTGTAGTTTTGACACTGAAATCAGCGGCCATTTGGTGAAAGCTTTATGCACACAGACCAATCTCATAGAGGCGGGACGGCTGCATGAAGTTATTCTAATCACACTGCTCCAATCACAACTGTTTCAAGCCCCTATAATCGAGCTGTGCAAGACTGCCATAATCTAAACTAGATCCAAAATTCAAGGTTCTTTATTATCACCATACTAAGTATAATGAAATTATAGCAGTCCTCACATTGTAACTGAACTTTCAATTTTAAGAACTGAAAGATATGACCAGTTTTTTATTTATTTATAATATGAGTAACTTATTGCACAACAGGCACAAACTGGAATTTACATATAAAGAGAGGCTATTACCTAAGTAACAGTAACTGTCACCTTAAAGTTCCACTCTGTGTATTATCCTCACACCTTCAGTAACCGGTTGCTCTCATAAACGGACAAGACATGACTGAGACAGATTTGAGAAAATCACCTCCACTTATATAGACGCAATCGGGGGACAGAATGTTACATATGATTAGACACACACACAGAGATTAACACACGAATGATGACCACAGACACACACACATGTACACATATACTGTATTTATGTGTAAATACATCCATCCATATATTCAAGATACTTTTCTTTTCCCACGTGAATCAGTCAGTCCGCGTCAGTCAGTCAGCTCTTTAACCAATCAGATGTGATCTCGCAATTTCAACCAATCATAACCCGCCAGGAGCGCAGCCTAAATCCTGTTTACATGAGCAGCTTTAATCTTACGGACATGTTGCTATGACAGCAAGTGCGAGATTCGCTCCGAAGAATGAAACAATCCAAGATCAGGACAAATCCACAACAATCTAATCCAGCTAACTGAGTTAGCGACGTACGAAGAACAGACCCCAGGGTCCGAGCAAGGAAACGACACGAGTCACGACATTCTGATTTAATCGATGGAACATTGTGAGTTTTTTTCTCTCTTCTTTTCTCTTTCTTTCTTTCTATTAGTATTTTGTGCTATTTATTTATTTTAATTATTTATTTTCCTTCCCCCCTTTTTTAGTTAGTTATTTGTATGTTTATTACTTGGCTTACTCTGTTTACTGTTATTACTTATTTGTATATTTTTGTTAAGATTGTTTATATTGTATAACTTATATTTAACGGTGTATAATTATTTGTGTAATTCAATCTTTAATACCAGATTCTTTGTACTTTTATATCTTAAATACTGTAATAAAATCTAGTAAAAAAGTAAATAAAATAAAAAAGAGGAAAGGTCACGCAGACGTCACGGAAGGTCTCAATTGGCTTCTACTGTTTACTGCGCGTGTGCGCGCGCGAGCGAGCCATCCAGTCCGGTAGGGGGCGGTAAAACACCACACTACAAGACAAAGGAGAAGAAGAACTGAAGACGTTTTTCATCGCTACATGTAGCTGTTTCTACTTGCACTTTTATAGCGACTTTTAAAGTAATAACAGCATTTCGAGAGGCTTAACTCACTGATCCTGAGGTAAGTTATACTCTAAACATTGTGGACTGGGAGATCTAAGCTAGTCTGCTAAATATATCAAGGTGTTACACGCCTAACTCTCATCTGTTAGCTTCGGCTCTGTTTAGTTACTCCTACTATTGCATACTTCGCCATTTACAGACAGACTAAATTTAATTGTCACTTTTATGCTGCTCTTTGCACAATTACTTAGGTTTTTGCACAATTAATACTGGTTGCATTGTTGTTACTTTGCCACATATAAAATTGCACATCATGACTCAACTGGAGTTAACCTTATATATAATGCTTACCTATATGTATCTTGCAGTGTTTGTTTTTGGATTCTCATTGCACTAGTAACATCTGGTCAGTTCATACCTTACCCTGTGTGTACTGACTATATGTAATATATACAGTGTGCAATCTAGAACCTGTCTTTGTGTGACTTTCTCTGTGGCTGCTGGACATCTGGAATTTTCTTCAGGATCAATAAAGTATCCATCCATCCCAACAAACAGTTACTGAATAGATCCTAAATAGAACTCTGGTTCATATGTAATAGTGTCTGTAGTCCACGAAAATAATAATAAAAATGTCATTAAATATTCATTTTTTCGCTATTGGACAATGTTTTGTATTTTTCATGTTGTTGAATTCTATTTTCTTTCCTTAACCAGAGATAAAGAAGAACAAAAGACGTATTCTTTGTACTATGACTAGTCAAGAAGAATCTCAGACAGACCTTCACCACTGCTTAGAGTGTGGAAAGAGTTTTAGTCAAGAGAAGGATCTCACAGCACACCAGCTCATCCACAGACAAGACAAACAACATCAGTGCTCACAGTGTGGAAAGAGTTTCATTTATAAATGTCGTCTCAAACAACATCAGCACACTCACACAGGAGAGAAGCCGTATCAGTGCTCACAGTGTGGAAAGAATTTTGCTAACATGAGAAATTTGAATGTACACCAGCACATCCATACAGGGGAGAAGCCCTATCAGTGTTCACAGGGTCGGGAGGGTTTTAACTACAAGGATTCTCTCAAGCAACATCAGCACATTCACACTGTGGAGAAGCCTTGCGTCAGCTCAAAGTGTGGAAAAGGATTTTCCTACCAGTGTAACCTTCAGCGCCACCAGCGCATCCATACTGGAGAAAAGCCGTATCAGTGCTCACAGTGTGGAAAGACTTTCATTTATAAACGTTGTCTCAAGCAACACCAGCACATTCACACAGGGGAGAAGCCTTACATCTGCTCAAAGTGTGGAAAAGGATTTTCTCACCAGTTTAGCTTTCAGCGCCACCAGCGCATCCATACTGGAGAAAAGCCGTATCAGTGCTCACAGTGTGGAAAGTGTTTTAGTGATCTGGGTCATTTCCGCCAACACCAATGGATTCACAAGGAAGAGACGCCGTATCACTGCTCACACTGTGGAAAGGGTTTTAAGCTAGAGCGTTTTCTCCTAGAACATCAGCGCATTCACACAGGAGACAAACCGTATCTCTGTTCACAGTGTGGGAAGAGTTTTAATCACAAGAGTTCTCTCCGGGTTCACCAGCGCACTCACACTGGAGAGAAGCCATATTACTGCTCTGAGTGTGGCAAGAGTTTCAGTAAAGTGAGCTGTTTCCAACAGCACCAGCTCATTCACACTGGAGAGAAACCATATCACTGTTCACAGTGTGGGAAGAGTTTTAATCAAAAGGGCTCTCTCCAGCAACATCAGCGTATTCACACTGGAGAGAAACCATATCAATGTTCACAGTGTGGGAAGGGTTTTAATCACAAGGGTTCCCTCCGGGTTCACCAGTATGTTCACACTGGAGAGAAGCCGTATTACTGCTCAGAGTGTGGGAAAAATTTTTCTCATAACAGCTCTTTAAATAAACATCTACGCATGCATACTGAAGGGAGAGTAAAAAAGTATTCTCAACGTACATAGGACCACAAACTGGGAAACACATGCTGTAGACATTGATGGCTTGATTGACTGACTCATACAAAGGTCAAGGTTTGGAGAGTGTGAATGAATTAATAAATAAGTTTTATATAAAACAACAATAACGTTGTCTGTTCTCCAGTTCAGCGGTTCAAACACCTGGAAAAATTGGAACTATGGCAGCCAGGATTGGGGTCAATTCAGGAATTAACTCAACAATACCAATTCAAAGAAGGAAATGGCATCGGAATTGGAATTCAACAACAATTACAGGAAATGGAGTTGGAATTGAATTGGAATTACAGGAAGTGGAATTCAATCCAGGGAAATTTCCCTGAATTCCGTTTATTGCTGTTTCTGAGAATTTATTTGTGATCGCATTTAAAGACATACATTTGATCTTTATACATGATGCTTTATAAATACCAAGTAATGTATAAAATATAGTTGATCAAATGCAAGTAAATAAAAAGTAGAACTGTACATTATGAATTAATAATTGAATGACAGTGGTGATAAGTTTCTGGATGTACAAAACATTCAAGTTAAGTCTTTATTCCTTACACATGCATTACTGCAAAGTGAAATTCTTTATTCTTTGCATATCCCAGCTTCTTGTTGGTCGGTAGAGGTCAGGGCACAGGGCACAGCTATTTTACGGCACCCCTGGAGCAGACAGGGCTAAGGGCCCAGTGGTGGCAACCTGGTGGAGCTGGGGCTCAATCTGCTAATCTTCTGATCCGTAACTCAGAGCCTTCACAATGGTCACAACTTTTATCATATTAAAGTAATAATAAATACAAATTCTATGAAATGTTAACCAATGAAAGTCAGACATTGCTTTTCAACCATGCTTCAACAGAATTATTTAAAAAAATTAACTCATGAAACAGGTTTGGACAAAAATGATGGTACCCCTAGTATATACTGAAAATAATGTGACCTAAGGGACATGTTCATTCAAGGTGTGTCCACTAATTAGCATCACAGGTGTCTACAATCTTGTAATCAGTCAGTGGGCCTATATGTAGGGCTCCAGGTAGTCACTGTGTTGTTTGGTGACATGGTATGTACCACACTCAACATGGACCAGAGGATGCGAAGGAAAGTGTTGTCTCAGGAGATTTGAAAGACAATTATAGACAAGCATGTTAAAGGTAAAGGCTATAAGACCATCTCCAAGCAGCTAGATGTTCCTGTGACTACAGTTGCAAATATTCAGAAATTTAAGATCCATGGGACTGTAGCCAACCTCCCTGGATGTGGACGCAGGAGGAAAATTCATGACAAATCAAAGAGACTGATAATCCGAATGGTAACAAAAGAGCCCAGAAAGACTTCTAAAGAGATCCAAGGTGAACTTCATGCTCAAGGAACATCAGTGTCAGATCGCACCATCTGTCGTTGTTTGAGCCAAAGTGGACTACATGGGAGATGACCAAGGAGGACACCATTGTTGAAAACAAATCCTAAAAAAGCCAGACTGGAATATGCCAAACTACATGTTGACAAGCCACAAAGCTTCTGGGAGAATGTCCTATGGACAGATGAGACAAAAATGGAACTTTCTGCCAAGGCACATCAGCTCTATGTTCACAGATGGAAAAATGAAGCATATGAAGAAAAGAACACTGTCCCTACTGTGAAACATGCAGGAGGCTCTGTTATGTTCTGGGGCTGCTTTGCTGCATCTGGCACAGGGTGTCTTGAATCTATGCAGGGTACAATGAAATCTCAAGACTATCAAGGGATTCTAGAGAGAAATGTGCTGGCCAGTGTCAGAAAGCTGGGTCTCAGTCGCAGGTCATGGGTCTTGCAACAGGACAATTAATAATTAGGTTGAAGCATGGTTGAAAAGCAATGTCTGACTTTCATTGGTTAACATTCATAGAATTCTTATTTATTATGACTTTGTCAGATTAAAGTTCTTTCTGTGACCATTGTGAGTTTTTCTTTCATTGACCGAAGGGTACCAACAATTTTGTCCACGTATGTATTACTGCATCAAGCGATTTTTAAGCAATTGGATTTTAGGTTTGAGTGACTTACAGTATGCCAAGAGACAAAATCACTCTCTGTATGAAAGAAAATATGCTCTCGTTTGCAGAGTGCTTGAGAATCTCTGTCAAAATTCCAACTGTCATGTCGAACATGTCTTCATTGTCGTCACAGTCCTAAAAACAGGGCCTATAAAAAAAAAAAGAGGTCAAAGTAAGCTACAAAACATCTTTAAGAGCAGATACTCACATTAAATGTAAAACAAAATTAACAACACTAATATGAATAAATGTACAGGCCTTCCCTACCCCTTTGTTTCAGTTTACTGACCATTCAGATTTCAAAACTGTTTAAGGAGCAATTTGAATGTTAAGTAAGAATCACATCACACAACAAAAATCTGTGGGGTCCTCCCCGAGAAGCAATGGTAGATAAAATTACTATTTAATAGAGCTCATGACACTAATACAAAACAGAGCAAACAACAACAGCAAAAGCAACAGTTGTTTTAATATAAAAAATTGTGATGTGTCTGTCATTTTTAGTCTGGTGCAGAATCTTCTTAAGTTTAGAGACAATGTCTGCACCTTTGGCTCCAAGATATCGATGAAACATTGAGTAAATTTGTCCAGTTCTTGAAAGAATTCTGATTCCAGATTTTTGCCAGATATGCAACTAAACTCTGCAAGAATCTAAAAAAAAGCATTAAGACATTAAGCAATCACTTTTTAATGAAATGTGTAAGTATGAATTAAACATCAATCTGAAACGTGGTTAAAGGGATAATTTACCAAGAAATGAAAATTCTGTCATCATTTACTTGACCTCGAGTAATTCCAGACCCATATGAATGTCTCTGTATTGTTAAACACAAAAGAAGATATTCGTAAGAATGTCGGTAGCCAAACAGATCATATCCCCAATTCATTACTATAGTGGGAAGTACATGGGGGTGAGACCTGTGTGGTTGCTGACATTCTTTCAATCTTCTTTTGTGTTCAGCAGAACAAAGATATTCATACTGGTTTGGAACTACCTGAGTAAATGAATTAAAATTTTTGAGTGAACTATTTCTTAAATGATCATAAAAAACAATACAGACAAGAATATGTACAAAATTCACATTCAAATGTTATTTGTCACATACACAGTCATACACAGTACGATATGCAGTGAAATGCTCAGGATATACTCACCTGACACCTGGCTGGCCACCTCTCCACTGTATTCTTCCTCGCTGACTCCTTCTCTATCAGTTCCTTTCTACGCAAGGCAAATGTAGAGTTCATGTTCTGGGCTATTAGTGAGGAATTAACACAACGTTTTTTTATGTCTTCCATCATCTCCTTCCATTTGGACTGCATGCTGGCTTTTCATCTTTACCATTGGGGAAGTTTGGTAGAAAATTGATTTCAAACCTCTTTTAATGTTTTCTGAGGCTGCTGTCCTTTTCTTTTCCCACCATTTATGGATACCTCCAAACATCCAGCTCAATGCAGTTTTAAGCGGTAGTTACCCATTTTCCATACCACCCATTCCACTACTTACATGAGCCAGGCTGAGTAAGGCAGGGAGGTGCTTTTTTTTTTATCAAATCAGCAGCAACAGCCTCAAAATCAAAAGCTTTGTGACTGTATATGGTCTCCGAGAGTTTTTTCAAGAATCTCATGCTTAAGCTCTCCTGACACTAATAGATACGTTTGATCTCGCATATACTGTAGATTTCCCTGATGTAATCTGTATTCATTGTCAACAGGAAAAGTAGGGATCTCAAAAGTTTCTGGCCATGCAGTCCTATGACTATTAAGTAAATGATCATCAGAAGCCACAAGACGTCAGTGTCAGCTGTGCTAGGGGTTGGCATCATCACAACAGAGACAATCTTCAGTGTGGGCTTATCTGGCAAGTCAGCAATGATGCTAAGATTCACAAGGGAATTGTTAATTCCCTGAAAGTTGTTCCACCAGGAAATCAATTGTCTGTGGTTTCACTGAAAGTAGGATTTTTCTGTCATTTTGTCATTTTCACAAACTAACTTGGAGTACCATCCTTGTCTCCATATTTGCTTTCTCTATGAAGGTTAAATAATTAACTTCAACAATCACATCATTATAAATCCATCCTTTGAAAAAAATATTTGAAAAGTTTGACTCATTCTTATTTAAATGTACTTTAAAAAGTACACAAAATCATTAATAATTTCATGTTACTTGTGCCAACGTCGAAGCATTTAAAGCAAATAAATGGGTTTGTTGAGAAATCAACTTCAATATACAGGGTGGGCCATTTATATGGATCCACCTTAATAAAATGGGAATGGTTGGTGATATTAACGTCCTGTTTGTGACACATTAGTATATGTGAGGGGGCAAACTTTTCAAGATGGGTGGTGACCGTGGTGGCCATTTTAAAGTCGGCCATCTTGGATCCAACTTTTGTTTTTTCAATAGGAAGAGGGTCATGTGACACATCAAACTTATTGGGAATTTCACAAGAAAAACAATGGTGTGCTTGGTTTTAACGTAACTATTATTTCATGGGTTATTTACAAGTTTCTGACCACTTATAAAATGTGTTCAATGTGCTGCCCATTATGATGGATTGTCAATGCAACTCTCTTCTCACACACTTCACGCACTGATAGCAACACCGCAGGAGAAATGCCAACACAGGCTTCCAGTATCCGTAGTTTCAGGTGCTGCACATCTCGTATCTTCACACCATAGACAATTGCCTTCAGATGACCCCAAAGATAAAAGTCTAAGGGGGTCAGATCGGGAGACCTTGGGGGCCATTCAACTGGCCCACGACGACCAATCCACTTTTCAGGAAACTCTTCATCTAAGAATGCTTGGACCTGACACCCATAATGTGGTGGTGCACCATCTTGCTGGAAAAACTCAGGGAACGTGCCAGCTTCAGTGCATAAAGAGGGAAACACATCATTATGTAGCAATTTCAAATATCCAGTGGCCTTGAGGTTTGCATTAATGGAGAATGGCCCCACTATCTTTGTACCCCATATACCACACCATACCATCACCATCTATCCAATGTGGGTTAGGGTCAGACCAACAATGGTGTGCTTGGTTTTAACGTAACTTTATTCTTTCAAATTCAAATTTTATTTGTCACATACACAAATCATACACAGTATGATATGCCTTACTGTGTATGATTTGTGTATGTGACAAATAAAATTTGAATTTGATTTGAATTTGAAAAGTGGTCAGAACATCAATCATGAATGGAGATCACTTAAATGGTTGGTAAAATTCCATGGTAAAAAATCAACAGTAAAAACTATATTTATGTTTAATTGTAACAGTGAGAGCATTTCCATACAGACACACAATGTGACGAGAAATCACAGGATTGTGTTTCCATAAGAAAACCACTTGTTAGTGAGACTCATCAGAAAAAAGGCTCCAGTTTGCTAGGAAGCATAAAGACTGGACTTTGGAACGATGGCTAAAAGTCATGTGATCTAATGAGTCCAGATGTAGCCCATACCGGAGTGATGGGCATGGTGGGAGAACATACAAACTTCAGGGTCACAGACCTTAGGCAAAATTCGAACGCTTGGCCAGATGTCTGTTTATTTAAACAATGCCTCAGTAAATTATCAAAGATGAGGATAATCCAACAAAACCCCATTTTTATAAATAGTCTGTTTAAAATATAGTTTAAAATTGTAATGGCAAGGCAAGACAAGTTTATTTGTATAGAACATTTCATACACAAGGGTAATTCAAAGTGTCTTCCATAAAAGAGAAGAAATAAATCATAAAATGAAATAGAAAATAATAGCAATAAAACTTTTTAAATGATTAAGAATTTGATTATGAATAAAAATAAAAACGATTTGCAACGAAACTTTTAAACCGAATTAAAATTTGATTTAAAATCAAAATGAAACATAAACATAAAGTAATGCAGTAGTTTGGATGTAGCACAGTGATCGTTCAATAAATGCACAGCTAAACAGATAAGTTTTAAGTCTAGATTTAAATGTGACTAATGCTTTAGCACATCTGATCTCCTCTGGAAGCTGGTTCCAACTGCGGGCAGCATAATAGCTAAAAGCAGACTCTCCTTGTTTTGTGTGAACCCTTGGTATTTCTAACTGACTCGATCCTAATGATCTGAGTGTCTGTTAGGTTTCTATTCAGTGAGCAGATCTGCAATGTATTTAGGTCCTACGCCACTGCGTGATTTGTAAATGAGTAAAGGTATTTTAAAATCTATCCTAAATGTTACAAGAACCCAGTGTAAGGACCTGAGGACTGGTGTGATGTGCTCAGATTTTCCGTTTCTAGTCAGAATTCTGGCGGCAGCGTTCTGGATGAGCTGCAGCTGTCTAATGGGCTTCTTGGGAAGGCCCATGAGGAGACCATTACAATAATCCACCTTGCTGGTGAAATAGACATGGACAAGTTTCACCAAGTCCTGATTGGAAACAAAACATCTAAGTCTTGCAACTTCTTGAGATGATAGTATGATGATATAATTACTGCTTTGACAAGACTACTGAAACTCAGGTCTGTCTCCAGAATCACAACAAGATTCTTGACTTGATTTTTACTTGTTTGACCCCTAGAGTGAAGGTATGCATTCACCTTCAGAGCTTCATGTTTGTTTCCAAATGCAATGACTTCAGTTTTCTCCTTGTTTAATTGAAGATAATTTTGGCACATCCAACTGTTAATTTCATTAATGCAATAGCAGAGGGAGTCTATGGGGCTATAATAATTTGGAGATAAGACTAGGTAAAACTTGAGTGTCAGATAGCTGTGATATGCAATTTGTTTCTTTCTAATTTTTTGACTTAGTGGGAGCATATACAGGCTAAACAGGAGCGGTGCAAGAATTGAGTTTTGTGGGACTCCGCATATCATGGACCTCCACATAAACATGTACTCTCCTATACTCACATGATAACCTCTCCCTTCTAAGTATGACCTGAACTATTTAAGTACCATTCCAGAAAGTCCGACCCAGTTTTCCAGTCTTTCTATTAGTATGTTATGATCGATGTTGTCAAACGCAGCGCTAAGATCTAGCAGTACCAACACTGCTATTTTGCCAGAATCAAAATTTAAATTAATATCATTTATTATTTTCATGAGTGCTGTCTCTGTATTGTGATGCGCTCTGGAACCAGATTGAAACCTATCAAGGTATCCATTTAAGTTTAAGTGGTTGTGTAGTTTACACAACCAGTTAACACAATGGCACTCTGCAAGACAGGACAGAGCAGGTTGTACTTTCTGAGAAGGCTCAGGTCTTTCAACATCTGCAACACGATTCTTCGGATGTTTTATGAATCTGTTGTGGCGAGTGGCGTTTTCTATGCTGTGGTCTGCTGGGGCTTTAACATGAAAGCGGACAAGGTCATTAAAAGGCCCGGATCTGTCCTTGACATGGAGCTGGACTCTGTTGAAGTTGTGGCAAGGAGGAGCATTCTGTCTAAAATACACAGAATCTTGAACAATCCTTCTCACCCCCTATGCAGTATACTCTCCGACCAGAGGAGCAATTTTAGCCAGTGACTGATTATGACCAGGAGTTCTACAGAACGCCATTGGAGATCTTTTCTCCCAATGGCCATTAAATTATACAACTCGTCTCTGTAACGTTTAAACTATGGGATACGGACTGTCAGTAGTTACTGTTCAATAATACTTTATGACACTACTGTTCCCACAACTCAAGATAAGTTCCAAGCGCAATATCTGATTACCAGTACAGTTCTGCAATATCCTTTCATTTCACCTACTTTACATTTCAAGTGCAATATTGGTACATTGATTATTTTCAGTGCAGTATTCAAATTCTAATAAAAATTGTATTCGTCACATACACAGTCATACACAGTATGATATGAAGTGAAATGCTTATATGACTGCTGTTGACCTACAATATCACAACAACAACAAAAAAAAAAGAAATAAGAGATTTAAAAATAAAGAAACACTTAATATGTAACCTTGTGTGGTATATTTAATTCTATTTTTACTTACTTTAATTTTTATTTCTTGATTTTTTTTTTCCTTGTCTTAATTTTTTTCCTTTCTTACTGGTAAATTTAATCAATGCAACTGTATGACCAAGACGAAGTAATTTCCCCCTGGGATTAATAAAGTTTTTTGAATCTTGAATCTTTGAATCTAATGGTGTGTAGTCTTTGTCTAGGTGCTAGATCAGAGCAGATGGAGGAAAGATTTAGAGAAACAGAGAAACTGTTACTAAGGAATCACTGTTCTCTGTCCCATCACAGCTTAGAAGTGAAGACTTCATGAACTTCTTCAATGAAAAGATTGATAGTATCAGGAAGAAAATAATGGAAACTCAACCTCTAACAACATCTCATGATCCAGTCCAGTCTAAAGCTTCACAATTAGATTTTCAGTGCTTTACAGGTGTAGGACAGGAAGATCTGTAGAAACTCATCACCTCGGCTAAATCAACAACATGCTTGCTGGATCCAGTCCCAACCAGACTTTTAAAAGAAGTGATAAACATAGCTGGAGCGCCCCTTCTAAACATTATCAACTCTTCATTATATCTATATTATATTATATTATGTCCCTAAACCTTTCAAGTTGGTTAATTGGTTATTAAGCCTCTTCTTAAAAAATCTAATTTAGACCCAAATGATATAACAAATTACAGACCAATTTCAAACCTTCTGTTTATATCAAAGTTAATAGAAAATATAGTATCAGCCCAAATATGCACATTCTTGCAGGAAAACGATATCCTCGAAGAATTTCAGTCAGGTTTCAGGACCCATCATAGGACAGAAACTGCACTAGTTAAAATTGCAAATGACTTGTTTTTAGCTTCGGACCAAGGCTGCATCTCAATTCTTGTCTTACTTGATCTTAGTGCTGCATTTGACACTATAGATCATGATATTCTCATAGATTGCTTACAAAATCACATTAGTATTCAGGGACAGGCGTTAAAATGGTTTAAATCCCACCTGTCTGATCGATTCCATTTTGTAGATCTGAATGGAGAACAGTCTGGTGTAATGCCAGTGAAATATGAGGTGCCACAAGGGTCAGTTTTAGGACCTCTGCTGTTCCCAATATACATGCTTCCCTTGGGTAACATCATTAGAAGATATGGGATTAGTATCCATTGTTATGCTGATGATACTCAGTTATACATTTCCACAAAACCAGACGAAATACCCAAATTGTCTAGACTAACTGAGTGTATTAAGATATAAAAGATTGAATGACCGATAACTTTCTTTTACTAAATTCAGATAAGACAGAGATATTACTTATTGGCCCAAAAACCAAATTCAGCCTGCGTTTAGAAGGATGTACTGTTACCACCAGCTTGACAGTGAAAGACCTGGGTGTAATAGACAGTAACTCACTCACTCACTCATCATCTATACCGCTTAATCCTGTATTCAGGGTCACGGGGGGCCTGGAGCCTATCCCAGGAGACTTGGGGCACATGGCAGGGTACACCTTGGACAGGGTGCCAATCCATCGCAGGGCACAGACACACACTCACTCATTCACACACTACGTACAATTTGGGACCGCCAATTAGCCTAACCTACATGTCTTTGGACTATGGGAGGAAACCAGAGTACCCGGAGGAAACCCACCAAGCACGGGGAGAACATGCAAACTCCATGCACACAGAGACGGGGATTAAACCTGGACCCTGGCAGTGCAAGGCGACAGTGCTAACCACTACACCACCGTGCCACCTAGACAGTAACTTATCCTTTGAAAATCATATCTCCAACATCACAAAAACAGCCTTTTTCCACCTTAGAAATATTGGCAAGCTTAGGAACATTGTATCTGTATCTGATGCAGAAAAGTTGGTTCATGCATTCATGACCTCCAGACTGGACGACTGTAATGCATTACTGGGTGGCTGTCATGCATCCTCAATTAACAAGCTACAGTTAGTCCAAAATGCAGCCGCCAGGGTTCTCACTAGATCCAGAAAATATGATCATATAACCCCAATATTATCATCCCTGCACTGGCTACCTGTTCAGTTTAGAATTAATTACAGAACAGCATTACTTACGTACAAGGCTCTAAACGGTCTAGCTCCCACATACCTAACCAGTCTTCTGATACGTTACAATCCACCACGCTTCTTAAGATCAGAAAACTCCGGACTTCTGGTAGTTCCCAGAATATCAAAATCTACAAAAGGAGGTAGGGCATTTTCATATTTAGCCTAAAAACTTTGGAATAGCCTTCCTGACAGTGTTCGGGGCTCAGACACAGTTTCCCAATTTAAAAGTAGACTCAAGACGCATCTCTTCAATCTGGCATACACATAATTAATTTCTTTACCTCATACTCCAGAACATCTATCCTGAATGGCAACCACGCTAATTCTTTTCACCTGCTCTTTATTTTTCTACCAATCCCGAGGCATCTGGAGATTGTGCTCCTGAGCTCCCAGTGATCCAGACCCCCATCTGCCCTCTGCACCTGCTGACTCATCCCTGAGCTGAACTGGACTTTGTGTTAATTTAAAGAACTTCTGTTATATTGAACTTTCAGCTGCATAACACACATGATGTTATACAATTTCTGTTATCTGTTATCACCCAGATGAGGATGGGTTCCCTGTTGAGTCTGGTTCCTCTCAAGGTTTCTTCCTGTTGCCATCTCAGGGAGTTTTTCCTTGCCACTGTCGCCGTCACCCTTGGCTTGTTCATCAGGGACAATCTCATTATCTAGACACATTTTTCTTACACATATATACATTTCCATAAGTCTTCTTTTCATTTTCTTTTCATTTCTGTGAAGCTGCTTTGAGACAATGACCATTGTTAAAAGCGCTATAGAAATTTTAATTTTAAACTACATTTTAGGTTTACTGAATGGAATAAAACACACCGTGAATAGTTTCCTATTAGCTCTGTTCACCCTCCAGTCCAGTAGGGGGCAGGCAAACATCAAATTAAAAGACAAAGAAGAAGAACAGAAGCCGTTGTGCCGCCTGGACGGCCTAGTTATCCAGCTAAGCTAAAACCGTTTCTACCTGCAATTTTACAGAGAATCTTAAATCTGATCGAGTTAAAGTAATAACAGCATTTGGAGAGGATAAACTCAATGATCTTGAGGTAAGTTAAAGTCTAAACAGTTACTGACTGGATCCTAAATAGAGCTCTGTTCATCTAATAGTGTCTGCAGTGCTAGAAAAGAATAATAATACATTGAACTAGAGCTGGGCGATATGCCCTATAAATTGAATCTCGATTTTTTTTAAAAGACCAAATTCGATTTCAAACGTTTTTTTTTTGCTTAAAATAAATAAAACTGAATAAAAAAGACAGTATATGTTATTTATTTATGCAAAACGATATAACCAAACATGAACTGCTTATTTGGATTAAAAGTATATATATTAAATCACTTAAACAATTTTCCAAACCACATGCAACATGCTGAATAAAAGCAAACAGGAGCCTGACAGCATTTTACATGTTTTTTTTTAACTGTATATCTGGGCATAATGTCTTTAGCGATATAACACGACACAACGTCAGTAATATCTTTCCGTCGAGGCTCTTATCATGTGGGATACAGTGTGGAAACGTGTTCACTCCTGGCTTTAGCCGGTGTTCTCGCGCTGCCGCTTGTCTTGTTTATCTCGCAGCGGCAAACACGACGCCGATTCAACAGTGTGTCTCTGTTTGAGGTGCGCGAGGAAATTAGCTTGTTTTAGCTGGAACAAACTTCAGACAGATTTTACACTTCGGGCTTCGGCTTGTTCGATGTGTAAAGTTGCGAACCCGAATAATTTCCATACGACTGAAGAAACCGCGCCTCTGTTGGACACGAGCTCTTTAGTTTCATCAGCGCGCGCTGCCATGTTGTATCTCGTATTTCCCACGTGTGAGTCACAGAGGAGGCGTGGCAGAACTACAGAGGGGCGTGGCAGAACTACAGAAGCTCGCGGTGCCGCACCAAAGTCAAACCGTAAAATCGATTTTCTTTTTTAAAAATCGACACACACCATGTATTCGAATTAATCGCGATTAAATCGCCCAGCTCTACATTAAATTAAATAAATCTCTCTCTCTCTCTGTGTATGTGTATATATGTTTTACATACAAACTTAATTCTTTTGATTGTGTAAAGCTGCTTTGCGACAATGTCAATTGTTAAAAGCACTATAGAAGTAAAATTGAATTGAATTTTGTATTTTTCATGATGCTGAATTCTATTTTCTTTCCTTAACCAGAGATAAAGAAGAACAAAAGACGTATTCTTTGTACTATGACTAGTCAAGAAGAATCTCAGACAGACCTTCACCACTGCTTAGAGTGTGGAAAGAGTTTTAGTCAAGAGAAGGATCTCACAGCACACCAGCTCATCCACAGACAAGACAAGCCACATCAGTGCTCACAGTGTGAAAAAAGTTTCATTTATAAACTTTGTCTCCAAAAACATCAGCGCACTCATACAGGAGAGAAGCCGTATCAGTGCTCACACTGTGGAAAGACGTTCATTCTTAAACTTTGTCTCCAAAAACATCAGCGCACTCATACAGGAGAGAAGCCGCATCAGTGCTCAAAGTGTGGAAAGAGTTTCATGCATAGATGCCGTCTCCAAAAACATCAGCGCGTTCATACAGGAGAGAGGCCGTATCAGTGCTCACAGTGTGGAAAGAGTTTTAGTGAACAGAGGTACCTCACAGTACACCAGCTCATGCACACACAAGGCAAACAACTTCAGTGCTCACAGTGTGGAAAGAGTTTCATTCATGAATGTCATCTCCAACAACATCAGCGCACTCATACAGGAGAGAAGCCGCATCAGTGCTCACAGTGTGGAAAAAGTTTCGCTTATAAATGTCTTCTCCAGAGACATCAGCGCGTTCACACAGGAGAGAAGCCCTTTCACTGCTCACAGTGTGGAAAGAGTTTTGCTAACATGAGAGGTTTCAAAACACACGAGTACATCCATACAGGAGTGAAGCCGTATCAATGCTCACAATGTGGGAAGAGTTTTAATCAAAAGCATTCTTTCCAGCAACATCAGCGCATTCACACAGGAGACAAACCGTTTCACTGTTCACAGTGTGGGAAGAGTTTTAATCGAAAAGATTCTCTCAAGCAACATCAGCGCATTCACACTGGAGACAAACCATTTCAATGTTCACATTGTGGGAAGAGTTTTACTCAAAGCAGCACTCTTCGGCATCATCGGCCTATTCACACTGGGGTGAAGCCATATTGCTGCTCAGAGTGTGGGAAGAGTTTTAGTAATCTGAGATATTTACAACTACACCAGCGCATTCACACTGGAGAGAAGCCGTATTACTGCTCCATGTGTGGAAAGAATTTTTCTCGAATCAGCTCTTTTAATAAACATTTATGCAGGCATACTGAAGAGGAGGGAAAAAGTATTCTCAATGTACATGTCCTTGAAGGGATGCGTTAGGGTCACAAACTGGGATGCACTATGTGAAACACATGGTGAGGAGATTGATGGAGTGATTGACTGACTAATACAATGTTGGACTGAGGTTTGCATAGCGTGAATTAATTACATATGTTCTTTAATAATTTTAATGTAGTATGCTCTCCAGTTCAGGGTTTTAAACACCTGGAAGAATTGGAGCTGTGGCAGCTTCCTCAGTCTGTCCTTGCTCTGTAGCTCCAATAAAAATAACAATACACACTGTGATGCCATCTTAAGCTCATTCCCACTTGCCCCTCTTTCCTAGCTTATCAAAGTTCTCTGGTTACTGGACCCTTTGCAGTTTATGCACCAGAACCATAGGTGGTGCATAAGAACCAGAGGTGGATGATGCAGTAATTAAACTGTTGCATAAAGCTACCTCAAACCTGGACAATGGTGAGGATTATGTTTGTTTGATGGTGGTTGTTGTAGTTTTTACATGTTTTAAAATTAGCGTTGGTGGTGTTACAGCTTCATGCACACAGACCAATCTCATAGATGCGGCACTCTGCTGCTGAAGTTATCCTAATCACACTGCTCCAATCACAACTGTTTCAAATGCCTGTAATAGAGTCATAATCTAAACGGGATCCAAGAAAATTCCAAAGTAATGGGAGCAGGGTAATCGATAGTGATCGGGACAAATTTGCTGCCATCAAGCACCTGAATGGTTGATTTAAAGATGTGAGGAAATCTTGAATTGGGAAGACAGGAAAGGAGGAAGACGTTTTGGTCTTCATTTGAACTCCACTGAGGCATGCGTGACATAAGACTATGGTCTAATTTATTGAATGCCTACAGGTCAGATGGGAGCTCTCGGGCTGCAAGCTAATCCTTGATTGAGTCAGACAGACTGTTGAAATGTGGGTGCTCACCCCAACCACAAGAGGGAGTCAGAGTTGGAAAGTCGAAGGCATAATCAGATGTGGAGTGGGATCTCTGGTGTAACTTGAGTATTAGGGTGTCTGCCTGATAGCCCATGCATTAACAGTCAAAAGATTTCCTTATTTCCTCAGTGGTTTTTTAAAATTAATTTTATTAATTTTTTTTACATGTGAAGCAGCAGGAAATGTGATCATTCCATAATGCTCTGCCCGACCCCTGTGCCTTCCCAGAAAGGAGGGTAATGATGAGGTCTTCAGTTCAAGAAAGAGGGCACATTGAGAAAGAGAAGAACAGAAGTTAGAAGGATCCCCATCTTAGTAGGCAGTGTGGGGAGGTATGGCTCATAACCAAAAGAATGCACTGGACGGTGTGATGCCAGGGTCTCTATGATGGTTTGGATGGTGTTGGTAATCTGCCATATCTCATGCCCCCCTCAGGAGAGTACCCCATGCTGCCTCCTCATTTGGCCTGATTATATTACAGATGTGGCCATTAAGAATGCACGCCTCGAGGAACGGGACCTCGGCCAGCTGTGACATTCTCAGGCAAATTATGTACATTACATGTAGGATGCAGTCGTTTTCCAATTTCAGGTATTGCGTGTCTACTGAAGCTGCTAATGTGTTAATTTCTCTTAGACACCTATTGACAGCAAGCAACAGAGGTCATGAACGTGTCAATCTCAAACTGTAAATACTGATATGGAATTATTCTTCAACAACTTCTCCCCTTTTTTTGTATCAATAATGATTCTTTGACTGCTCTTTTTTCATTCATCATAATAATAATGATCATTATTATTTGTAGTAGTTGTAGTCTTATTATTATTATTATTAGTAGTAGTAGTAGAAGTAGTAATAGTAGTATCTTTGGTTTTGCTATGAATATTAAAGTGCTACATGATTAAATTCAATGCAAATATGTTAGTCATTGTAAATATTGACATGATATGAACAAAGTGGAGTCAGCTTTTCCAATCTGTTTTTGTAAATGAAATGATATTGTGGCAACCAAGAAAAGAAAGTTGATTTAAATCAACAGCTCAACCAAAACTGATTCAATGGAGTAACAAAGTTCCTTAACGGCCATTAATGTAACGTTATGATGCCGATAACATGTTATTAAATGGAACCCTGTGGCCCCACTGGTAAGGGGAGACTGAAATTTGTCAGATCTGTGGGGTCAATCTTGGGCTTTTGCAGTGGAGGCTGAACAACAGCATTGGAACAATTCCAGTTTCAAGACTATGATTAATTCATGTTAAAATGGTAGGAGCAATTGTATTAAAGGTCTCTTTAATTAGTCAAAAAGTTTTTTTTTTTTCCAGATGAGTGATTATATCATACAAATGAGAGAGAAAAACAGGGTTAGACTGATTTAGAACAGTTAACCACACTGGAGAAACAGATGAGTCATAAGCAGGAGGTGGAATAAATACTCAAGTCATTGATTTTATTTATAAAGAATGTTAGAAAATTCTCACATTTATTTGCAGTAATATCATGGCAAACAATGTTTTGGGGGGTAATAACAGTATTTAATGTGTTAAACAGACCTCTTGCACTGTGGTGGTTGTTTTCAATCAAATCAGAAAAATATTCGGTTCCCTCTGTTTTGACAGTTTTCTAGGGATCATCTGGTAAAAACAATAACAAACCATGCACACTGATTACTAAAATGAGTGTACGGATTAATAAACAGAGATGCGTTTTCTTAGCCCCACCCCTGTGAAAATGGCATATTCAGAGAATGGCTTGCCGGCGAGAGGTTGTTCATAGACCACTGATGTTCTACGTGTTCTAAAATTGACATTCTTACCGTTTTTTAATCCCTGGAATTATTGTGATATAGCTATAGATGTTGTCAAAGTATTTTTGAACATCGAATTAGATAAAACTTCAAGTACTAAAGGTAAATTAAGGATGTCTTGAATCATAATGCAATAATTTATTGCATAGTGTATAGTATATTGTAGAGTTTTTATAAAACAATACCACACGTGTTATGATGAGGAAAATCGCTGTCTCTTCCAGGCATTAAAAACAGTATCAATGTGAAGTTTATAATCTGTAGAAGCTCTGTGGTCCATGCAGAACCTCATGCAGACAAGCCTTTCTTTGAATACATCAGTTTTACTGAGCTGTGTATAAGAATAACACATCTTGATGGGAGAACCAACTTCCGACACAACACCAGTAAACCAATCAGTGTGCTCTGTTATTAATCCGCTCGCACAGTTCAGTAATCTGCATAGTTCATTTAGAAATCAGTGCAATCTCACCCCGTGGGGTCAAAATGATCACAAGAACTGCGAGCAAAAATCCCAGAACCACACGGGGGGTGGGACCTAGTGAATGACCTGCAGAGAGCTGTGACCAAAGTAACAAAGGCTACCATCAGTAACATACTGCGCAGCCAGGGACTCAAATCCTGCAGTTCCAGATGTGTCCCCCTGCTTAAGCCAGTACATGTCCAGGTCCGTCTGGACTTTGCTAAAGAGCATTTGGATGATCAAGAAAAGGATTGGCAAGATGAAAACAAAATAGAACTTTTGCATTCAAAGAACACCATACTGTGAAGCATGGGGGTGGAAGCATCATGCTTTGGGGCTGTTTTTCTGTAAAGGGACCTATACGAATCATCCATACAAAAGAAATAATGAATGGGGCCATGTATCGTGAGATTTTGAGTAAAAACCTCTTTCCATCAGCAAGGGCATTGAAGATTAAATGTGGCTTTCATCATGACAACGATCCCAAAGACTTACAGAAAATGTTTGACCTCTGTCATTGCCAACAAAGGGTATATAACAAAGTATTGAGATGAAATTTTGTTATTGACCAAATACCTATGATGAAAATTACAGGCCTCTCATATCTTTTTAAGTGGGATAACTTGCACAATTGGTGGCTGACTAAATTCTTTTTTGCCCCACTGTACATGAATATTAAAGTCTGCAGTAATTAAAATATGGCCAAACCTCAGCAGAAACACAGCTAATAGATCAGAAAAGTAATTCTTTGTTGAAGTTTGATGGATGCTAAATCATAATACATAGTGTGGGATGGTTCTAGGCCATATGAAAGAACTAGAGTTTAGAACTGGAATAAAGTTCAGAAGATATTTGGCGGCAATGAAAACTGTTACGGAATATTGAGATTAAGCCACCACCATGACCCATCAGCTGGGGAGAGTTGAAGAACTTACAGTCCACAGGAACAACTTTGGATAAAGAGCTCAACACACTGCCACTCAACCAGGTTTCAGTCATGAGACAGTTCAACCCATTTGAAGTGAAAAAAATATTTAGGAATGAAAGTTTTGTTTGGGATTAACCAAAGCCATCATGTTCTGGACTGAGTCGTCCTCGGATCTAATGCGTGTTTCAGTGGACAAAGGTTGTGATGATTCTCTACTCCTCTGTGGAGATGTGGAAAGAGGAGACCAGGCACTGACACGTGCGGCAAGTGTGACGGCACAACAGGTGGAACCAAATGATAGATGGGGTGCATGATAGTAAGGAACTAGTAATGAGTGTGAGCCTTGAATCTTACCAATAAGCCTCCCCATTTTCCTTGGCGCCTACGCGGGGTATGGCGCAAAGAGAGCAGCATAGGTTGACCAGAATGTTTGCTAGAAAGAGAGGTCAAATTATTTGGATACAGCAAGCAACAAACAATTCAGGAGATCTTAAATTATTGTTTGCTAGGGAGCGAAAAAGACTGGACTTTGGAAAAGTGGAAAAAAGTCATGTGATCTAATGAGTCCAGATGTAGCCTATCTCGGAGTGATGGGCATGGTGAGAGAAGATACAAACTTCAGGGTCACAGATCTAAGGCAGAAATCGAACGCTTGACCAGGTGTCTGTTTATTTAAACAATGCCTCAAGTCAAGTCAAGTAAGTAGGCTTTTATTGTCATTCCAGCCATATACAGTTAGTACACAATGAAACGAAACAACGTTCCTCCGAGACCAAGGTGCTACATACATGCAACAACATAAATTTACAACACAAATTTTACATTTTTAAGTTAACCTAAAAGAACTATCAAATTTCACGTGCACATGCAAATGTGCAAACAAAGAGGTACATGACAGACACAACAAAGTAACACATAACAGTACTTTTTTTTTTTTTTGATGAAGTATGAGTTGAGGTAATGGGAAGAGCAGCAGTAAACAGTTTACATCTTGACAAGAATATTGTGTGCAAATAGCAGTGAAATATTGTGCAAAAATTGCGAAGAGCAGCACAGGTAGGTAGGAATGAGCAGATTGAGATGGATGTATATCAGTGTGATTGTGCATGTGTGTTTATCAGTTCAGTCCAGATGTTAATTAGTTCGTCTGAGTGATTTGTATAGGTGTGTGTGTGTTTGTTTGTGTGTGTGTGTGTGTTTATCAGTCCAGTCTCTTTGTGTTGAGGAGACGGATGGCTTGCGGGTAAAAACTGATACACAGTCTGGATGTGAGTGCCCGAATGCTTCGGTACCTTTTTCCAGATGGCAGGAGGGTGAAGAGTGTGTGTGGTGTGTCTGGTCAGCCGCAATGCTGGTGGCTTTGCGGATGCAGCGTGTGGTGTAAATGTCTTCGATAGAAGGGAGAGAGACCCCGATGATCTTCTCAGCTGTCCTCACTATCCACTGTAAGGTCTTGCGGTCTGACATGGTACAATTCCCAAACCAGACAGTGATCAGCTGCTCAGGATGCTCTCAATAGTTCCTCTATAGAAGGTGGTGAGGATTGGTGGTGGAAGTTGTGTCTTTCTCAGCCTTCTCAGTAAGAAAAGACGTTGTTGAGCTGGTGTTGAGGGACCAGGTGAGGTTCTCCTCCAGGTGGACGACCCAGGAATTTCGTGCTCTTGACGATCTCCACAGAAGAGCCGTCGATGCTGAGCGGAGAGTGATCGCTCCGAGTCCTCCTGAAGTCAACAACCATCTCTTTTGTCTTTTCGACGTTCAGAGACAGGTTGTTGTCTTTACACCAGTCCGATAGCCTCTGCACGTCCTCTCTGTACGCTGACTCGTCGTTCTTGCTGATGAGACCCACCACGGTCATGTCATCAGCGAACTTGATGATATGATTGGAGCTCTGTGTCACTACACAATCATGAGTCAGCAGTGTGAACAGCAGGGGACTGAGCACGCAGCCCTGGGGGTCCGCAGTACTCAGTGTGGTGGTGCTGGAGGTGTAGCTCCCGATCCGCACTGCTTGAGGTCTTTCGGTCAGAAAGTCCAGGATCCAGTTACAGAGGGAGTTGTTCAGGCCCAACAAGCTCAGCTTCCCGATCAGGTGTTGGGGGATGATTGTATTGAATACTGAACTGAAGTCTATGTACAGCATTCTGATGTGTGTCTTTCTTGTCAAGCAATCAATAAATGATTGTTAGAATTATTTTATATATAAAGGAGTTATTTCTACTCTCTTGCTCTATTCTCTCTTCCTCATAGATCTGATCTCATAGAACGACCACTGAACGACCACTGTTCATCCGGGATCTCGAAGTGGAGAGGGTGAGCCGCTTCAAATATCTAGGCGTCCACATCAGTGACGACCTTACTTGGACACTAAACACCACAAAGCTGGTTAAGAGGGCTCAGCAGCGGTTGTACTTCCTTTGGAGGCTGAGGAAGTTAGTCATGTCTCCTAAGGTCCTCACAAACTTGTACAGCTATACGATCGAAAGCATCTTGACAAACTGAATAACCGTGTGGTATGTCAGTACTACTGCGATGGACCGCAAACGCAGAGAGTGGTGAAGACTGCTGAAAAGATTACATGGACTTCGCTGCTGTCCTTGCGGAGCATTTACCATTGTAGAGTCCGCAGGAGAACTGCCTCCATCCTAAAGGACCCCACCCATCCCAAACCAGACTGTTCTCACTACTTCCCTCAGGCCGGAGGTACAGAAGTATGAGATGCAGGACATCCCAGCTAAAGGATTCATTCTTTTCCACTGCCATGAGACTCCTAAACAGCTGACAGGAGTGTGCAAACATGGTCTTTTCAACTGTTTCCAACTCTTGACACAGATATTGGACATTCATCACAGACTTTGCACTAGATTTATATACAGTACAGACCAAAAGTTTGGACACACCTTCTCATTCAAAGAGTTTTCTTTATTGTGTTCTTTAGCCCAAACAAGTCTCTTCCGCTTGTTGCCTGTCCTTAGCAGTGGTTTCCTAGCAGATCTTCTAGCATGAAGGCCTGATTCACACAGTCTCCTCTTAACAGTTGTTCTAGAGACGTGTCTGCTGCTAGAACTCTGTGTGGCATTGACTTGCTCTCTGATCTGAGCTGCTGTTAACCTGCGATTTCTGAGGCTGGTGACTCGGATGAACCTCCGCAGCAGAGGTGACTGTTGGTCTTCCCATCCTGGGCCGGTCCGCATGTCAGCCAGTTTCTTTGTAGCGCTTGATGGTTTTTGTGACGGGGACACTCGTTTTTCTTTACTTAGCTGCTTTTTTTTTTTTGTTTGTTTTTTTGCCATAATACAAATTCAACCTCTTTGAATGAGAATGTATGTCCAAACTTTTGGTCTGTACTGTATACTGTATACTATATATATTTATTTGTAAAACACTTTTACAGTGTTTACATTTTTGATAGTCATTTCATACTTTACTTTTGCATATTTTTCATATTCTGTTCTACCTTAATTCTAGATATATATTCTTTTGTATTTATTTATTTTTTAATTCAATTGTTTATGCATATTTACTACTTTTTAGTGGAATTCATTAGGGGGACAGCAAAGGAAGAATTTCATTGTACGGGGGGAACATGTTTCTTTACTGTGTGTAACCCAGCTGGAAGTATAGAGTTAAAATATAAACAGTATACTGTACCTGCGTTAGGTCATAGAAATACAATTAGTTTTTATTTATTTATTTTTTTTTGCAGTTAGATTAATTTTAATCAATAATTACCGGAAGTTTAGAGTGCAGCGAACGGAAGTTGCGCAGAGTAGTGCAGCGGTAGGAGAGAACAAGCAGAAAGAAGGTGTGTTGTTTCGCGTCGCACTTTAACCGTGCTAAGCAGTTATAAACTTGTTCGGAGTTAAGTGAAGGAGGGAAGTATTAAAAGAAGGCGAGAAGCTGCACACAGACGGTGTCGAGCGTGCCGAGCGCTGTTTTCTTGCGGTACGGCTGTTAATCCGACCTGTGCTTAGCACTGCTAGCGGATTCAGTCATGCGCGCGGTAACAACGCAGCATCATTGTTGAGCGCTAGTTACCATATTATCTTACAATACGTTGCATTACCTATCAACGTAGGTATGTGAATATTGTTGTTTGTTAAGTATGTTAAACCAGATGAGTGTTGGTGAGTGCTTGCTAAATCCTACAGTGTAAGCACTGTAGCTGGTAAATTATGAACAATTGATTTAAGGAGTGATCTGTTAATGGAGTGAGTACTTGCATATTAAGTTTGTACTTTGAGATACTGTGCTTTATACTGTGTTGTACAACAATAAGAAGACTTTAATTACGAGAAAAATGAAAATTTATAAAGAACAGAAACATGTTATGGTCCTGTTGTAAATGCAGGTCTTTTGAGGGTGAGAACAACGTCGACTTCTGCCGCGAGGATCCACAGAACTAGAGACGGCGAGCCACCAGCTGATCTTTAGGGAACTCGGCAGCTACGCAGCAGCTGAGTGAGGAATTATTGGGGTAGGAGGGTGCCAATCACTTGGAGTGGCATCTAGATACCAACATACACCTTTTATAGAAAAGGAACTGAGGAACACTCCATCGGGAGGGACAGAAACTGATTAGGAGAGTGATCACTGAGTCTTTTATTTCGTTTAAAGGGCCCATTTTTGTTTCATAGTTGTACTGTAATTACATTGTGTATTCTAAGCCAATTAAGATTCTAACTGTACAATTTACTAATTGTGTGGCGTGTTTCTGTTGCACTAAACACTCAGCTCCTTCCGAACCTAGACAGAGAGGTGTGCTCATAGATAGTGGGTTACATGTGCATATGACAATTAACTTGAAACTTATTAAACTTGTGTAAAATCTTTCCTGCTGCTATCGTCCTGTCTCCTCTTGCATCTGTTCTTAGAAGTGTGAATGCTCCCTCTATCGCTCTGTCTCCTTCCTCCTCTCCCCCTAACGTAAGCCAACATCTTGTGATTCGTCTCTGGACGGGCACCTCTCTGTAATCCGCTTTGTAAATTACTTTGTAGTAATATATGTCGATGGCACAGGCGTTTGGTCAAACATATAAAAACCCCATCTTTTGCTGTTAATAAACAGAGACCTTTCTGATACACACACACACACACACACACACACACATGTTGTCTTTGTGTGTGTGTGTGTGTGTGTTTGACTGAGTCTCTCCTGGTGCCAGAAAAGCTTACTGAAGCACAACGGACAGACCGAGCAACTCGCTTCTTCTACTATGAAACTTAATAATCAAAGATGAGGATAATCCAACAAAACCCCATTTTTGTAAATAGTCTGTTTAAAATATAATTTAAAGATTTGAATGGCAAAGCAAGGCAAGTTTACTTGTATAGCATATTTTATACACAATGGTAATGCAAAGTGCTTTCCATAAAAGCAATAGGAAATAATAGCAATAAAACGATTCAAATGATGTAGAATTTTATTAAAAAATGAAAACAGTTTGCAATGGAACTTTTAAAAGGAATTAAATTTGAAGGGGGAAAAGGAATTTTGATTTGAAATCAAAATAAAACGGTTAAAATATTCGATAAACATAATATAGTGCTGTCAGTTCGGACGTAGCACAGTGCTCATTCAATAACTGCACAGCTAAACAGATGAGTATTAAGTCTAGATTTAAATGTGACTAATGTTTTAGCACATCTGATCTCAGCTGGAAATACTTTAAAATTAATCCTTAATGATACTGGAAGCCAGTGTAAGGACCTGAGAACTGGTGTGATGTGATCAGATTTTCTGGTTTTAGTCAGAATTTTGGGATAATCCACCCTGCTGCTGATAAAGGCATGGACAAGTTTCTTCAAGTCTTGATTGGAAACAAAACATCTAATTCTTGCAATGTTTTTGAGACGATAGAATGATGATTTAGTTACTGCTTTGATATGACTTCACCTTGTTTAACTGAAGAAAATTTCACCAATACATTGGCAGTGGGAGTGTAAGGGACTATAATCATTTGGAGATAAGACTAGGTAAATCTGGGTATCTTCAGCATAGCTGTGATGGACAATTTGGTTCTTTCTCATTATCTGACTTAGGGGCATATAAAGGCTAAACAGGAGCGGTGCATGAATTGATCCTGGTGGGACTCCACATGACATGGATGTCATGACATTATGCTCTACTGAAGCTCGACCCAGTTTTCCAGTCTTTCTATTAGTATGTTATGATTGACAGTGTCAAACACAGTGCTAAGATCTAGCAGTATCAACACTGATATTTTGCATGAATCAGAATTTAAATGAATATAATTTATCTTCATGAGCGCTGTCTCTGTACTGTGATGTTCTCAGAAACCAGATTGAATTTGGTTTCCATTTAAGTATAAGTGGTTGTGTAGTTTGGTGTGTAGTCTTTGTCTAGGTGTTAGATCAGAGCATATGGAGGCAAGATTTAGAGAAATAGAGAACCTATTGCTAAGGAATCACTGATTTATAGATTTTAATATATATTTTAAGTTTACTGAACAGAATAAAACACACTGTACATAGTTTCCTAATGGATCTGTTCACCATCCAGTCCAGTAGGGGGCAGTCAAACATCTAACTAAAAGACAAAGAAGAAGAAGAGCTGAAGCCATTGTGCCACTTGGACGGCCTAGTTATCCAGCTAAGCTAAAACCATGCCTACATGTAGCTGTTTCTATCTGCAGTTTAACAAAGAATCTTAAATCTGATCGAGTTGAAATATTAACAGCATTTGGAGAGGATAAAGTCACTTATCCTGAGGTAAATTCAAGTTTAAACAGTTACTGACTACATTCTAAATAGAGCTCTGTTTAGCTAATAGTGTCTGCAGTGCTAGAAAATAATGATAATACGTAAAATAAAATTAAATGTCATTAAATATATATATATATGGAAAAACGTTTTGTTGGGCCATGTATCGTGAGATTTTGAGTAAAAACCTCTTTCCATCAGCAAGGGCATTGAAGATTAAATGTGGCTTTCAGCATGACAACGATCCCAAAGACTTACAGAAAATGTTTGACCTCTGTCATTGCCAACAAAGGGTATATAACAAAGTATTGAGATGAAATTTTGTTATTGACCAAATACCTATGATGAAAATTACAGGCCTCTCATATCTTTTTAAGTGGGATAACTTGCACAATTGGTGGCTGACTAAATTCTTTTTTGCCCCACTGTACATGAATATTAAAGTCTGCAGTAATTAAAATATGGCCAAACCTCAGCAGAAACACAGCTAATAGATCAGAAAAGTAATTCTTTGTTGAAGTTTGATGGATGCTAAATCATAATACATAGTGTGGGATGGTTCTAGGCCATATGAAAGAACTAGAGTTTAGAACTGGAATAAAGTTCAGAAGATATTTGGCGGCAATGAAAACTGTTACGGAATATTGAGATTAAGCCACCACCATGACCCATCAGCTGGGGAGAGTTGAAGAACTTACAGTCCACAGGAACAACTTTGGATAAAGAGCTCAACACACTGCCACTCAACCAGGTTTCAGTCATGAGACAGTTCAACCCATTTGAAGTGAAAAAAATATTTAGGAATGAAAGTTTTGTTTGGGATTAACCAAAGCCATCATGTTCTGGACTGAGTCGTCCTCGGATCTAATGCGTGTTTCAGTGGACAAAGGTTGTGATGATTCTCTACTCCTCTGTGGAGATGTGGAAAGAGGAGACCAGGCACTGACACGTGCGGCAAGTGTGACGGCACAACAGGTGGAACCAAATGATAGATGGGGTGCATGATAGTAAGGAACTAGTAATGAGTGTGAGCCTTGAATCTTACCAATAAGCCTCCCCACTTTCCTCGGCGCCTACGCGGGGTATGACGCAAAGAGAGCAGCATAGGTTGACCAGAATGTTTGCTAGAAAGAGAGGTCAAATTATTTGGATACAGCAAGCAACAAACAATTCAGGAGATCTTAAATTATTGTTTGCTAGGGAGCGAAAAAGACTGGACTTTGGAAAAGTGGAAAAAAGTCATGTGATCTAATGAGTCCAGATGTAGCCTATCTCGGAGTGATGGGCATGGTGAGAGAAGATACAAAATTCAGGGTCACAGATCTAAGGCAGAAATCGAACGCTTGACCAGGTGTCTGTTTATTTAAACAATGCCTCAAGTCAAGTCAAGTAAGTAGGCTTTTATTGTCATTCCAGCCATATACAGTTAGTACACAATGAAACGAAACAACGTTCCTCCGGGACCAAGGTGCTACATACATGCAACAACATAAATTTACAACACAAATTTTACATTTTTAAGTTAACCTAAAAGAACTATCAAAATTCACGTGCACATGCAAATGTGCAAACAAAGAGGTACATGACAGACACAACAAAGTAACACATAACAGTACTTTTTTTTTTTTTTGATGAAGTATGAGTTGAGGTAATGGGAAGAGCAGCAGTAAACAGTTTACATCTTGACAAGAATATTGTGTGCAAATAGCAGTGAAATAAATATTGTGCAAAAATTGCGAAGAGCAGCACAGGTAGGTAGGTATGAGCAGATTGAGATGGATGTATATCAGTGTGATTGTGCATGTGTGTTTATCAGTTCAGTCCAGATGTTAATTAGTTCGTCTGAATGATTTGTATGTGTGTGTGTGTTTGTTTGTGTGTGTGTGTGTTTATCAGTCCAGTCTCTTTGTGTTGAGGAGACGGATGGCTTGCGGGTAAAAACTGATACACAGTCTGGATGTGAGTGCCCATATGGTTCGGTACCTTTTTCCAGATGGCAGGAGGGTGAAGAGTGTGTGTGGTGTGTCTGGTCAGCCGCAATGCTGGTGGCTTTGCGGATGCAGCGTGTGGTGTAAATGTCTTCGATAGAAGGGAGAGAGACCCCGATGATCTTCTCAGCTGTCCTCACTATCCACTGTAAGGTCTTGCGGTCTGACATGGTACAATTCCCAAACCAGACAGTGATCAGCTGCTCAGGATGCTCTCAATAGTTCCTCTATAGAAGGTGGTGAGGATTGGTGGTAGAAGTTGTGTCTTTCTCAGCCTTCTCAGTAAGAAAAGACGTTGTTGGGCTTTCTTATGCAGAGAGCTGGTGTTGAGGGACCAGGTGAGGTTCTCCTCCAGGTGGACGACCCAGGAATTTCGTGCTCTTGACGATCTCCACAGAAGAGCCGTCGATGCTGAGCGGAGAGTGATCGCTCCGAGTCCTCCTGAAGTCAACAACCATCTCTTTTGTCTTTTCGACGTTCAGAGACAGGTTGTTGTCTTTACACCAGTCCGATAGCCTCTGCACTTCCTCTCTGTACGCTGACTCGTCGTTCTTGCTGATGAGACCCACCATGGTCATGTCATCAGCGAACTTGATGATATGATTGGGGCTCTGTGTCACTACACAATCATGAGTCAGCAGTGTGAACAGCAGGGGACTGAGCACGCAGCCCTGGGGGTCTCCAGTACTCAGTGTGGTGGTGCTGGAGGTGTAGCTCCCGATCCGCACTGCTTGAGGTCTTTCGGTCAGAAAGTCCAGGATCCAGTTACAGAGGGAGTTGTTCAGGCCCAACAAGCTCAGCTTCCCGATCAGGTGTTGGGGGATGATTGTATTGAATGCTGAAGTCTATGTACAGCATTCTGATGTGTGTCTTTCTTGTCAAGCAATCAATAAATGATTGTTAGAATTATTTTATATATAAAGGAGTTATTTCTACTCTCTTGCTCTATTCTCTCTTCCTCATAGATCTGATCTCATAGAACGACCTCATAGAACGACCACTGAACGACCACTGTTCATCCGGGATCTCGAAGTGGAGAGGGTGAGCCGCTTCAAATATCTAGGCGTCCACATCAGTGACGACCTTACTTGGACACTAAACACCACAAAGCTGGTTAAGAGGGCTCAGCAGCGGTTGTACTTCCTTTGGAGGCTGAGGAAGTTAGTCATGTCTCCTAAGTTCCTCACAAACTTGTACAGCTATACGATCGAAAGCATCTTGACAAACTGAATAACCGTGTGGTATGTCAGTACTACTGCGATGGACCGCAAACGCAGAGAGTGGTGAAGACTGCTGAAAAGATTACATGGACTTCGCTGCTGTCCTTGCGGAGCATTTACCATTGTAGAGTCCGCAGGAGAACTGCCTCCATCCTAAAGGACCCCACCCATCCCAAACCAGACTGTTCTCACTACTTCCCTCAGGCCGGAGGTACAGAAGTATGAGATGCAGGACATCCCAGCTAAAGGATTCATTCTTTTCCACTGCCATGAGACTCCTAAACAGCTGACAGGAGTGTGCAAACATGGTCTTTTCAACTGTTTCCAACTCTTGACACAGATATTGGACATTCATCACAGACTTTGCACTAGATTTATATACAGTACAGACCAAAAGTTTGGACACACCTTCTCATTCAAAGAGTTTTCTTTATTGTGTTCTTTAGCTCAAACGCGTCTCTTCTGCTTGTTGCCTGTCCTTAGCAGTGGTTTCCTAGCAGATCTTCTAGCATGAAGGCCTGATTCACACAGTCTCCTCTTAACAGTTGTTCTAGAGACGTGTCTGCTGCTAGAACTCTGTGTGGCATTGACCTGCTCTCTGATCTGAGCTGCTGTTAACCTGCGATTTCTGAGGCTGGTGACTCGGATGAACTTCTCCTCCGCAGCAGAGGCGACTCTCGGTCTTCCTTTCCTGGGCCGGTCCGCAAGTCAGCCGGTTTCTTTGTAGCGCTTGATGTTTTTTTTTTGTTTTTTTTTGCCATAATACAAATTCAACCTCTTTGAATGAGAATGTATGTCCAAACTTTTGGTCTGTACTGTATACTGTATACTATATATATTTATTTATAAAACACTCTGTTTTTACAGTGTTTACATTTTTGATAGTCATTTCATACTTTACTTTTGCATATTTTTCATATTCTATTCTACCTTAATTCTATATTCTTTTGTATTTATTTATTTTTTAATTCAATTGTTTATGCATATTTACTACTTTTTAGTGGAATTCATTAGGGGGACAGCAAAGGAAGAATTTCATTGTACGGGGGGAACATGTTTCTTTACTGTGTGTAACCCAGCTGGAAGTATAGAGTTAAAATATAAACAGTATACTGTACCTGCGTTAGGTCATAGAAATACAATTAGTTTTTTTTTTTTTTTTTTGCAGTTAGATTAATTTTAATCAATAATTACCGGAAGTTTAGAGTGCAGCGAACGGAAGTTGCGCAGAGTAGTGCAGCGGTAGGAGAGAACAAGCAGAAAGAAGGTGTGTTGTTTCGCGTCGCACTTTAACCGTGCTAAGCAGTTATAAACTTGTTCGGAGTTAAGTGAAGGAGGGAAGTATTAAAAGAAGGCGAGAAGCTGCACACAGACGGTGTCGAGCGTGCCGAGCGCTGTTTTCTTGCGGTACGGCTGTTAATCCGACCTGTGCTTAGCACTGCTAGCGGATTCAGTCATGCGCGCGGTAACAACGCAGCATCATTGTTGAGCGCTAGTTACCATATTATCTTACAATACGTTGCATTACCTATCAACGTAGGTATGTGAATATTGTTGTTTGTTAAGTATGTTAAACCAGATGAGTGTTGGTGAGTGCTTGCTAAATCCTACAGTGTAAGCACTGTAGCTGGTAAATTATGAACAATTGATTTAAGGAGTGATCTGTTAATGGAGTGAGTACTTGCATATTAAGTTTGTACTTTGAGATACTGTGCTTTATACTGTGTTGTACAACAATAAGAAGACTTTAATTACGAGAAAAATGAAAATTTATAAAGAACAGAAACATGTTATGGTCCTGTTGTAAATGCAGGTCTTTTGAGGGTGAGAACAACGTCGACTTCTGCCGCGAGGATCCACAGAACTAGAGACGGCGAGCCACCAGCTGATCTTTAGGGAACTCGGCAGCTACGCAGCAGCTGAGTGAGGAATTATTGGGGTAGGAGGGTGCCAATCACTTGGAGTGGCATCTAGATACCAACATACACCTTTTATAGAAAAGGAACTGAGGAACACTCCATCGGGAGGGACAGAAACTGATTAGGAGAGTGATCACTGAGTCTTTTATTTCGTTTAAAGGGCCCATTTTTGTTTCATAGTTGTACTGTAATTACATTGTGTATTCTAAGCCAATTAAGATTCTAACTGTACAATTTACTAATTGTGTGGCGTGTTTCTGTTGCACTAAACACTCAGCTCCTTCCGAACCTAGACAGAGAGGTGTGCTCATAGATAGTGGGTTACATGTGCATATGACAATTAACTTGAAACTTATTAAACTTGTGTAAAATCTTTCCTGCTGCTATCGTCCTGTCTCCTCTTGCATCTGTTCTTAGAAGTGTGAATGCTCCCTCTATCGCTCTGTCTCCTTCCTCCTCTCCCCCTAACGTAAGCCAACATCTTGTGATTCGTCTCTGGACGGGCACCTCTCTGTAATCCGCTTTGTAAATTACTTTGTAGTAATATATGTCGATGGCACAGGCGTTTGGTCAAACATATAAAAACCCCATCTTTTGCTGTTAATAAACAGAGACCTTTTTGATACACACACACACACACACACACACATGTTGTCTTTGTGTGTGTGTGTGTGTTTGACTGAGTCTCTCCTGGTGCCAGAAAAGCTTACTGAAGCACAACGGACAGACCGAGCAACTCGCTTCTTCTACTATGAAACTTAATAATCAAAGATGAGGATAATCCAACAAAACCCCATTTTTGTAAATAGTCTGTTTAAAATATAATTTAAAGATTTGAATGGCAAAGCAAGGCAAGTTTACTTGTATAGCATATTTTATACACAATGGTAATGCAAAGTGCTTTCCATAAAAGCAATAGGAAATAATAGCAATAAAACTATTCAAATGATGTAGAATTTTATTAAAAAATGAAAACAGTTTGCAATGGAACTTTTAAAAGGAATTAAATTTGAAGGGGGAAAAGGAATTTTGATTTGAAATCAAAATAAAACGGTTAAAATATTCGATAAACATAATATAGTGCTGTCAGTTCGGACGTAGCACAGTGCTCATTCAATAACTGCACAGCTAAACAGATGAGTATTAAGTCTAGATTTAAATGTGACTAATGTTTTAGCACATCTGATCTCAGCTGGAAATACTTTAAAATTAATCCTTAATGATACTGGAAGCCAGTGTAAGGACCTGAGAACTGGTGTGATGTGATCAGATTTTCTGGTTTTAGTCAGAATTTTGGGATAATCCACCCTGCTGCTGATAAAGGCATGGACAAGTTTCTTCAAGTCTTGATTGGAAACAAAACATCTAATTCTTGCAATGTTTTTGAGACGATAGAATGATGATTTAGTTACTGCTTTGATATGACTTCACCTTGTTTAACTGAAGAAAATTTCACCAATACATTGGCAGTGGGAGTGTAAGGGACTATAATCATTTGGAGATAAGACTAGGTAAATCTGGGTATCTTCAGCATAGCTGTGATGGACAATTTGGTTCTTTCTCATTATCTGACTTAGGGGCATATAAAGGCTAAACAGGAGCGGTGCATGAATTGATCCTGGTGGGACTCCACATGACATGGATGTCATGACATTATGCTCTACTGAAGCTCGACCCAGTTTTCCAGTCTTTCTATTAGTATGTTATGATTGACAGTGTCAAACACAGTGCTAAGATCTAGCAGTATCAACACTGATATTTTGCATGAATCAGAATTTAAATGAATATAATTTATCTTCATGAGCGCTGTCTCTGTACTGTGATGTTCTCAGAAACCAGATTGAATTTGGTTTCCATTTAAGTATAAGTGGTTGTGTAGTTTGGTGTGTAGTCTTTGTCTAGGTGTTAGATCAGAGCATATGGAGGCAAGATTTAGAGAAATAGAGAACCTATTGCTAAGGAATCACTGATTTATAGATTTTAATATATATTTTAAGTTTACTGAACAGAATAAAACACACTGTACATAGTTTCCTAATGGATCTGTTCACCATCCAGTCCAGTAGGGGGCAGTCAAACATCTAACTAAAAGACAAAGAAGAAGAAGAGCTGAAGCCATTGTGCCACTTGGACGGCCTAGTTATCCAGCTAAGCTAAAACCATGCCTACATGTAGCTGTTTCTATCTGCAGTTTAACAAAGAATCTTAAATCTGATCGAGTTGAAATATTAACAGCATTTGGAGAGGATAAAGTCACTTATCCTGAGGTAAATTCAAGTTTAAACAGTTACTGACTACATTCTAAATAGAGCTCTGTTTAGCTAATAGTGTCTGCAGTGCTAGAAAATAATGATAATACGTAAAATAAAATTAAATGTCATTAAATATATATATATATGGAAAAACGTTTTGTATTTTTCATGATGCTGAATTCAAATTTCTTTCCTTAACCAGATGTAATGAATTCTTTGTGCTATGACTAGTCAAGAAGAATCTCAGACAGACCTTCACCACTGCTTAGAGTGTGAAAAGAGTTTTAGTCAAGAGAAGGATCTCTCAGCACACCAGCTCATCCACAGACGAGACAAACAACATCAGTGCTCACAGTGTGGAAAGAGTTTCATTTATAAATGTCGTCTCCAACAACATCAGCTCACGCATACAGTAGAGAAGCCGTATCAGTGCTCACAGTGTGGAAAGAGTTTTAGTCAAGAGAGGTACCTCATAGCACACCAGCTCATCCACAGACAAGACAAACAACATCAGTGCTCACAGTGTGGAAAGAGATTCCTTAAAAAATGTCGTCTCAAACAACATGAGCACACTCATACAGGAGAGAAGCCGTATCAGTGCTCACAGTGTGGAAAGAGTTTTAGTCAAGAGAGGTACCTCACAGAACACCAGCTCATCCACAGTCAAGACAAGCCACATCAGTGCTCACAGTGTGGAAAGAGATTCCTTAAAAAATATCATCTCAAACAACATCAGCACACTCATACAGGAGAGAAGCCGTATCAGTGCTCACAGTGTGGAAAGAGTTTTAGTCAAGAGAGGTACCTCACAGTACACCAGCTCATCCACAGACGAGACGAACAACATCAGTGCTCACAGTGTTCAAAGGTTTTTGCTAACATGAGAGATTTGAAATTACACGAATACATCCATAAAGGAGAAAAACCGCATCAGTGCCCACAGTGTGGAAAGAGTTTTAGTCAAGGAAGGTACCTCACAGTCCACCAGCTCATCCACAGACAAGACAAACCACATCAGTGCTCACAGTGTGGAAAGAGATTCTTTAAAAAATATCATCTCAAACAACATGAGCACACTCATACAGGAGAGAAGCTGTATCAGTGCTCACAGTGTGGAAAGAGTTTTAGTCAAAAGAGGTACCTCACAGTACACCAGCTCATCCACAGACAAGACAAACGACATCAGTGCTCACAGTGTGGAAAGGTTTTTGCTAACATGAGAGGTATGAAATTACACGAATACATTCATACAGGAGAGAAACCGCATCAGTGCCCACAGTGTGGAAAGAGTTTTAGTCAAGAGAGGTACCTCACAGTCCACCAGCTCATCCACAGACAAGACAAACAACATCAGTGCTCACAGTGTGGAAAGAGTTTTGCTAACATAAGAAATTTGAAAACACATGAATACATCCATAGAGGAGAGAAGCCGTATCAGTGCACACAGTGTGGGAAGAGTTTTGTTTACATGAGAAGTTTGAAAGCCCATCAACGCATCCATACAGGGGAGAAGCTGTTTCGGTGCTCACTGTGTGGAATGGGTTTCATTAACAGGAGTCATTTTCAACAGCATCAGCGCATTCACACAGGAGACAAACCGTTTCACTGTTCACTGTGTGGGAAGAGTTTTAATCAAAAGGTTTCTCTCAAGCAACATCAGCATATTCACACTGGAGACAAACCATTTCACTGTTCACAGTGTGGGAAGAGTTTTACTCAAAGGGCCTCTCTTCTGCAACATCAGCGTATTCACACTGGGGAGAAGCCATATAACTGCTCAGAGTGTGGGAAGAGTTTTAATAATTTGAGGAATTTCCAACAACATCAGCGCATTCACACTGGAGAGAAGCCGTATTACTGCTGCATGTGTGGAAAGAATTTTTCTCAAATCAAATCTTTTAATAACCATCTACGCACGCATACTGAAGGAGAGGAAAAAAGTATCCTCAAGGTACATGTCCTTGAGGGTCTGCTTTAGGGCAAACTGGGATGCACGATGTAAAACACATGGTGAGGACATTTATGGAGTGATTGACTGACTAATACAATGTTGAACTGAGGTTTGGATAGTGGGAATTAGTTACATATGTCCTTTAATAATTTTAATGTAGTATGCTCTGTCCTCCTCCAGTTCAGGGTTTCAAACACGTGGAACAATTGGAACTGTGACAGCTTCCTCAGTCTGTCTTTGCTCTATAGCTCCAATAAACATGACGACACTGTGATGCCATCTTAAGCTCATTTCAACTCGCCCTCTTTCCTAGCTTACCACAGTTTCCTGGTTACTGGACTCATTGCAGTTTCTGCATCAGAACCATATAGAGGTGAATGATGCAGTAATTAACCTGTTGCATAAAGCTTACTCAATCCTGGACCATTGTGAGTATTATGCTTGTTTGATGGTGGGTGTTGTAGTTTTTACATGTTTTAAAATTGGTGCCAGTTGTGTGAAAGCTTTATGCACACAGACCAATCTCCTAGAAAATTCCAAAGTAATGGGAGAAGGGTAAAGAGTGATTGGGACAAATTTGCTGCCATCAAGCATCTGAACAATGAATGGTTGATTTAAAGATGTCTGGGCAATCTTGATTTGGGAAGACATGGCGTAAAACATGAAGTTTTGGTCTTCCTCTGGAGTCAACTAAGGCACGCGTGGCATACGACTGATTCTTTGTGGTCTATAAGGCTGATGACAATCCTCTTGTTGAAACCATTTCCAGGTGTTGATGAGGGTCACTAATTTATTAGTCAGATAAGAGTTCTCGGGCTGCAAGCTCATCCTTGAATGAGTCAGACAGACTGTTAAAGAATGTGCTGAAATGTGGGTTCTCACCCTAGCCACAAGAGGGAGGCAGAGTCTGGATCTCTGGTGTAGCTTGACTATTAGGGTGTCTGCCTGATAGCCCATGAATTAACGGTCAAAAAATGTCCTTATTTCGTCAGTGATTTAATTTTTTAATTTTTTATTTTTTTACACGTGAAGCAGCAGGGAATGTAATCATCCCATAATGCTCTTCCCGACCCCTGTGTCTTTCCAGAAAGGAGGGTAATGATGTGGGCAACATACCATTCTGTGGGGAGTGATGTGGTCTTCAGTTCAACCATAAGGGAACATTGAGAAAGATAAGAAGGTGGAAGGATCCCCATCATAGTAGGCAGTGTGGGGAGGCATGATTCATGACCACAAGAATGCACTGGATGGAGTGATGTTAGGGTTTCTGTGTTGGCTTAGATGGTGTTGGTAATCTGACAGATCTCATGCCCTCCTCAGGCGAGTATCCCATGCTGGCTCCTTATTTGGCCTGATTATACTACAGATGTGGCCATTAAGAATGGTCTCGAGGAACAGGATCTCGGCCAGCGGTGACATTCTTAGGCATATGATGTACATTAAATGTAGGATGCAGTCATTTTCAATTTCAGGTATTGCATGTCTACTGAAGCTGTTAATGTGTTAATTTCTCTTAGACACCTGCTGACAGCAAGCAACAGAGCCTGTGAAAATGAGAATGGCTCAGAGAATGGATCGCCGGTGAGAGGTTGGTCATGGACCACTGATGTTCTACGCATTCTAAAATTGACATTCTTACTGTTTTTTTTAAATCCCTGGAATGAATATGATATGATATAAATATGGAGAATACACAACCCATGATTTTTTATGCTACTTAAAATGAATAAATTCATAAATAAATAAAACTAGTGATTGCATTAGAGTATGTTTCATGACATCCTTAATTTGCCTAAGTTACCTTTGTTTATTGCAGTATATTTGATAATCAATGGAAATGTGTTCATGTTTTTGGTGTTAATGTTATGGCAGATAATTGGATAAATTGGAAAAAACATCAAGTACTAACGGTAAATTAAGGATGTCTTGAATCATAATTCAATAATTTATTGCATAGTGAATAGAGTTTTTACAAAACAATAAAGCGAGTTATAATGAGGAACATCACTGTCTCTTACATTCCAGGCATTAAAACCGGTATCAATGTCAAGTTTAGAATCTGTAGAAGTTCTATGGTCTGTCCACAACCTCTGGCAGACAAGCCTTTCTCTGTTTTTCTGAGCTGGGGATAAGAATAACACATCTTGATGGGAGAACCAACTTCGACACAACACTGGTAAACCAATCAGTGTGCTCTGTTTATTAATCCGCTCGCACGGTTTAGTGATCCGAACATTCTATAAATGCAAACCATGTGATAAAATTAGATCCAGGATGGGACCATGTTCATGAGTCGGGGTACACCCCCACTGAAGAAGATTAAAAGACTCAATGAGATAAACCAGACGTTTAGATGAACAACATACATGAATATTAAAATCTTCAGTAATTAAATACGGTCAGTCCACAGCAGAATCAGTTAAAAGATCAGAAAAGAAAATCATTGTTAAACTACATAGGATGAGAGTTCTAGTCCATATGAAAGAAAAAGAGTTGATGAAAACTGTTACGGAATATTGAGACTAAGCCACCACCATGACCCAGCAGCTGGGAAGAGTTGAAGAACTTAGAGGCCACAGAAACGACTTCAGATAAAGAGCTTGACTCACTGCCACTCAACCAGGTTTCAGTCATGAGTAGACAGTTCTACCCATGTGAAGTCAAAAAAAAATGTAAGAATGAAAGTCTTGTTTGTTAGCGATCTTGCATTAAACAAAGCCATCATGTTCTGGATCAAGTCGTCCTCGGGCACCAATGCGTGTCTCAGTGGAAAACAGAAGACCAGGCACCTGAGATGAGTGCGATGACACAACGGGTGGAACCCATTGATAGATTGGGCGCAATGAACGGCGTGCAATATAATGACCCCTGGGTAAGGAAGTAATGAACTGGTAAGGAACTGGTGATGAGTGTGAGCCTTGAATCTTAATGATGAGTCTCAGGCGCCTACAGCGTTTAACTCAGGTGTATGGCACAAACAGAGCAGCGTAGGTTCACCAGTATGTTTGATAGAAAGAAGGGTCAAATTATTTGAATGCAGCAAGCAAACAAATCTATTTGGAAGATTTACAATTACTGGAACTGACTTATGGAATCTTCAATGCATTATTAAGACCAGAAAGGATAGCGGTGAATGTAGTGGGAGAAAAGTGGTCAGAAAATCAATCATGAATTGAGATCACTTAAACACTTGGTGAAATTTCATGGTAAAAAATCAACAGTAAAAACCATAGCTATGTTCAAATGTAACAGTAAGAGCATTTCCATAAACACACACACAATGTGATGAGAACTCACAGGATTGGGACTAAACAGCTGTGTCCATAAGAAAACCACTTGTTAGTGAGACTCATCAGAAAAAAACGCTTCAGTTTGCTAAGGAGCATAAAGACTGGACTTTGGAGCGATTGATAAAAGTCATGTGATCTAACGAGTCTAGATGTAGCCCATGATGGAGTGATGAGCATGGTGGGAGAAGATACAAACTTCAGGGTCACAGATCTTAAGCAGAAATTGAACGCTTGACCAGATGTCTGTTTATTTAAACAATTCCTCAGTAAATGATCAAAGATGAGCATAATCCAATAAAACCCAATTTTTGTAAATAGACTGTTTAAAATATAGTTTAAAATTGTAAAGGCAAGGCAAGTTTATTTGTATAGCTCATTTTATACACAATGGTAATTCAAAGTGCTTTCCATAAAAGAGAACAAAATAATCATAAAATGAAATGGAAAATAATAGCAATAAAATGTTTTAAATTATTTAGAATTTAGCTGTGATAGGCAATTTGTTTCTTTCTCATTATCTGACTTAGTGGGAGCATATACTCACTAAACAGGAGCGGCGCATGAATTGAGCCTTGTGGGACTCCCCATGTCATGGACGTCCACATAGACTTATGCTGTCCTAAAGCCCCGCCCAGTTTTCTAGTCTTTTTATTAGTATGTTATGATCGACATTGCCAAATGTAGTATCAGACCAGTGGTGCATAAAGTGACAGGTGCAAGTGTGTGAGTGTGAGTATGTATGAGTGTGTGTGAAATGAAGGAGTCAGAGAACAAGGGTGGGAGAGGCCGAAGAGCACAGGGGAGACAGGGCTGGGATGTATAAAGTTTAAGTGTTTGTGTAGTTTAATGCTGTGTAGTATTTGTCTAGGTGCTAGATCAGAGCAGATGGAGGTAAGATTTAGAGAAATAGAGAACATGTTGCTAAGTAATTACTGTTCATTTTAAACTACATTTTAGGTCTACTGAATGGAATAAAACACACTGTGAATAGATTCTTAATGGGTTTGTTCACCATCCAGTCCAGTAGGGGGCAGTCAAACACCTAACTAAAAGACAAAGAAGAAGAGGAGCTGACGACGTTGTGCCATTTGGACAGCCTAGTTATCCAGCTAAGCTAAAACCGTCTCTACATGTAGCTGTTTCTACCTGCAGTTTTACAGAGAATTTTAAATCAGATCGGAGTTGATAACAGCATTTGGAGAGGATAAACTCATTGATCCTGAGGTAAATTATAGTTTAAACAGCTACTGACTGGATCCTAAATAGAGCTCTGTTCAGGCTATAGTGTCTGTTGTACCAGAAAATAATGAAAAAAAAGTAATTATATATATATATATATTACTATTGTACAATGTTTTGTATTTGATTGAATTCTATTTTCTTTCCTTAACCAGAGATAAAGAAGAACAAAAGACGTATTCTTTGTACTATGACTAGTCAAGAAGAATCTCAGACAGACCTTCACCACTGCTTAGAGTGTGGAAAGAGTTTTAGTCAAGAGAAGGATCTCACAGCACACCAGCTCATCCACAGACAAGACAAACAACATCAGTGCTCACAGTGTGGAAAGAGTTTCATTAATAAACATCGTCTCAAACAACATCAACGCACTCATACAGGAGAGAAGCCGTATCAGTGTTCAGAGTGTGGAAAGAGTTTTAGTCAAGAGAGGTACCTCACAGCACACCAGCTCATCCACAGACAAGACAAGCCACATCAGTGCTCACAGTGTGGAAAGAGATTCATTCATAAATATCATCTCAAACAACATCAGCGCACTCACACAGGAGAGAAGCCGTATCAGTGCTCACAGTGTGGAAAGAGTTTTAGTCAAGAGAGGTACCTCACCGCACACCAGCTCATCCACACACCAGACAAGCCACATCAGTGCTCACAGTGTGGAAAAAGTTTTGTTAACATGAGAGATTTGAAATTACACGAATACATCCATACAGGAGAGAAACCGCATCAGTGCTCAGAGTGTGGAAAGAGTTTCATTCATAAATATCGTCTCCAACAACATCAGCGCACTCATGCAGGAGAGAAGCCGTATCAGTGCTCACAGTGTGGAAAGAGTTTTGCGAACATGAGAGATTTGAAAACACACGAGTACATCCATACAGGAGAGAAGCCGCATCAGTGCTCAGAGTGTGGAAAGAGTTTTGTTTACTTGAGAAATGTAAAGACACACCAGCGCATCCATACAGGAGAGAAGCCGTATCAGTGCTCACTGTGTGGAAGGGGTTTTATTAACAGGAGTCATTTTCAACAGCATCAACAGATTCACACAGGAGACAAACCGTATCACTGTTCACAGTGTGGGAAGAGTTTTAATCAAAAGGTTTCTTTCAAGCAACATCAGCGCATTCACACTGGAGACAAACCGTTTCAATGTTCACAATGTGGGAAGAGTTTTACTCAAAGGGGCACTCTTCTGCAACATCAGCGTATTCACACTGGGGAGAAGCCATATAACTGCTCAGAGTGTGGGAAGAGTTTTAATAATTTGAGGGATTTCCAACAACATCAGCGCATTCACACTGGAGAGAAGCCGTATTACTGCTCCATGTGTGGAAATACTTTTTCTCGAATCAGCTCTTTTACAAACCATCTACGCACGCATACTGAAGGAGAGGAAAAAAGTATTCTCAACGTGCATGTCCTTGAAGGTCTGCTTTAGGGCCACAAACTGGGATGCATTATGTGAAACACATGGTGAGGACATTGATCGACTGATTGACTAATACAATGGTGGACTGAGGTTTATATAGCATGAATTAATTTAATATGTTCTTTATTAATTTTAATGTAGTATGCTTGGTCCTCCTCCTGTCCAGGGTTTCTAACACCTGGAACAATTGGAACTGGGCAGATTTCTCAGTCTGTCCTTGCTCTGTAGCTCCAATAAACATGACAATACACACTCTTATGCCATCTTAAGCTTATTCCGACTCGCCACCCTCTCCTAGCTTACCACAGTTTTCTGGTTACTCGACTGTTCGCAGTTTCTGCACCAGAACCATATAGAGGTGGATGATGCAGTAATTAACCTGTTGCATAAAGCTTACTCAATCCTGGACTATGGTGAGGATTATGTTTGTTTGATTGTGGTTGTTGTAGTTTTAACATGTTTTAAAATTAGCACCAGTGAAAGTGTTATGCACACAGACCAATCTCATAGATGCGCCACTCTGCTGCATGAAGTTATCCTAATGACACGGCTCCAATCAGAAATGTTTCAAGTGCCTGTAATAGAGCTGTGTAAGACTGTAATCATGTAAATGGGATCCAAGAAAATTCCAAAGTAATGGGAGCAAGGTAATGAGTGATCGGGACAAATTTGTTGTCTTGAATTGGGAAGACATGAAGGAAAAGACAAAGAAGTTTTGGTCTTCCTTTGGAGTCCACTAAGGCATGCGTGACATAAGACTGATTCTCTATGGTCTATGAAGCTGATGACAATCCTCTTGTTGAAACCATTTCCAGGGGTTGATGAGGGTCACTAATTTATTGAATGCCTGCAGGTCAGATGCGAGCTCTCGTGCTGCAGGCTCATCCTTGTTCGAATCGGACGGACTGTTAAGGCATGCGCTGAAATGTGGGTGCTCACCCCAGCCACAAGAGGGAGTCAGAGTCTGAAAGTCAATGGCATACTCAGAGATGGAGTGGAATCTCTGTGTAGCTTGAGTATTAGGGTGTGTGCCTGATAGCCTATGAATTAACGGTCAAAAAATTCTCATTTCGTCAGTGATTTTTTAAAATTTTTTAATTTATTTTTTTACACGTGAACAGCAGGGAATGTGATCATCCCATAATGCTCTTCCCCACTCCTGTGCCTTTCCAGAAAGGAGGGTAATGATGTGGGCAACATTGGACCATTCTGTGGGGAGTGATGAGGTCTTCAGTTCAAGCTTGAGGGAACATTGAGAAAGAAAAGAACAGTTGACAGAAGTTGGAAAGATCCTTATCATAGTAGGCAGTGTGGAGAGGCATGGTTCATGACCAAAAGAATGCACTGGATGGTGTGATGTCAGGGTCTCTGTGTTGGCTTAGAGGGTGTTGGTAATCTGCCAGATCTCATGCCCCCCTCAGGCGAGTACCCCATGCAGGCTCCTTATTTGGCCTGATTATACTACAGAAGTGGCCATTAAGAATGACCATCTCGAGGAAAGGGATCTCAGTCAGCTGTGACGTTCTCAGGCATATGATGTACTAGGGGTGCTCCGATCACGATTTTTGAGGCCGATCTCTGATCACAAGAAGCTGTATCGGCCGATACCGATCACCAATTACAGGGTCTACTCGAAGCCTTATGTAGCATTATTTATTTAACTATATCTAACAGAAGGAATATCATGAATTGACAACTATATTTATTGGCAAGCGACATGTGCAACACATCAACTTAAAACATAGCAGTCTGTGCTTGGATCGTAACTGGAAACAGCTTAGAGCTTGACAAATACAACTTTCCTGTAGATTATATAAATTGTATTGTATAAGATTGTAACCGCAAACATCCGTGAGGATCGCCAACAAATTAAACACATAAAATTTTTCGCGTGGAAAGATGGAAATGTAATCATAACGCCTAAACTCGCGGTGAATCATGATGAACTGTACTTACGAGCGAAACCGCGTAGTGTGAGTGGCGGCGTGCAAGTTGCTGAGCTCTCCCGCTCTCTTAGCGCTAGCCAACTTTGAAAACTGCTCATGTTGCTTTGCGTGACTAACCTTCAAATGTCTGATGAGGTTCGTGGTGTTAAAGTGCTTTGGGTGCTTCCCGCCTCATGGAATTGTCTTGTTACACAGTCACAGTGTGCAGATTGCTTTTTCACGCAACACGTAGAACTGCCAGACCGGTGAAGCCATTTTAGCACTGCGCAAAAAAATTCTGATCGGCTTTTCTATATCGGCCATTATAAAGACTGCCGATCAAACATCCCAAAGCCATTATCAGCCGATTGTGATCGGCGACCGATCAATCGGTGCACCCCTATGATGTACATTACATGTAGGATGCAGTCATGTTTAAATTTCAGGTATTGCGTGTCTGCTGAAGCCGCTAATGTGTTAATCTCTCTTAGACGCCTATTGACAGCAAGCAACAGAGCTCATGAACATGTCAAGCTCAAACTGCAAAATACTGATATGGATTTATTCTTCAACAACTTCTCTCCATTTTTTGTATCAATAATGATTCTTCTTTGACTGCGCTTTCTCCATTCATAATAATAAAAATTATTATTATTCATATTATTCTATATATATATATATATATGTGTGTATATATATATATATCGGATTGCGAGTAACGTGGTTTACCGAACAAAGATTTTTAATAAATTTTTAATCAGAAACCGAGCAAGTATTAGTTTACGAGCACCGAGTATCATGTACCACGCATATGACTCTTATTTTGACACTGAGCATCATTCTTGCGCTGTGGAATTCTTTTAGCGTCTCTTATGTGTGTGCATGCGCGTAATTTGACACCAACACACACACAAACACCCTGACACACGCACAGACGCTCTCGCCTTTTCACCCCCTCCACAGCTTCACAAACACACACAAACTCTGCTCTGCGATTCTTTTCAAAGGTAAGGTGCTGGTTCATTTTTTTATTTATTTATTTTTTAATTTATAGATTGTATTAATTAGTTTTATGTATTTAATTTTTGGGGCTGTGGAACGAATAATTTGAGTTTTCATTATTTCTTATGGGAAAATAATGATTTGGTTTACGAGTGTTTTGGAACACACGCCCATTTCTGGAACGAATTATGTGCGTAATCCAAGGTTCCACTGTATTAAAAAAAAATGCACCCAACAGGAAAAAAAAAAACTGCTTGAATGGAGAAACAAAATTCTTTACCAGCCATCAATGTAACATTATGATTCGATATTGTTATTGCATATTGGATAGAACACTATGGTACCCCACAAGTAAGGGGAGACTGAAATTGATCAGATCTGTGGGGTCGATCTTGGGCTTTTGCAGTGGAGGCTGAACAAAAGCATGTTTAAAAGTATCAGGAACAATTCCAGTTTCAAGACTATGATTAATTAATGTAATAGGTGTAATAAGTGCTCTAATGTCATTGATTTTATTAATAAAGAATGTTAGGCGTTTCTCACACTTATTCGCCGTGATGTATTGGCAGATACTGTTTTAGGGCTTAATAACATTAATATTAAATAGAAACTCTTGCACTGTGGTGGTTGTTTTCCATCAAACCATAAAAATATTCAGTTCCCTCTGTTTTAACAGGTTTTCACGGATCTACAGGGATCATGTGATAAAAAAAAATTACAAACCATGCACACTGATTACTAAAATGAGTGTGCAGATTAATGAAACTGAACACATGGATTGATAAACCGAGATGCTTTTTTTCTTAGCCCCACCCCTGTGAAAATTCGGAGAATGGCTTGCCGGTGAGAGGTTGTTCATGGACCACTGACGTTCTGTGCATTCTAAAATTTACATTCTTACCGTGTTTTAATCCCTGGAATGAATAGGATATGATATAGATATGGAGAATTTCTTCATCATGAAATGCATTGTATTGTTTTTAATCACTTTAAACACAACCCATGAATTTTTACGCTACTTAAAATGAATAAATAAAACTAGTGTTTCCATTGCAGTATGTTTCACAGCATCGTTAATTTGCCTAAGTTACCTTTGTTTTCTGCAGTATATTTGATAATCAATGGACATGTGTTAATGTTTTTGCTGTTAATGTTATGGCTGATAATTGGATAAATTGGATAAAACATCAAATTAAGGAAAATTTAATTAAGGTAAATTAAGGATGTCTTGAATCATAATTCAATAATTTATTGCATAGTATATGGAGTTTTTACCAAACAATACAGTGCGTTATAATGAGAAACATCACCGTCTCTTACATTCCAGGCATTAAAAACGGTATCAATGTCAAGTTTATAATCTGTAGAAGTTCTGTGATCTGTGCACAATCTCTGGCGGACAAGCCTCTTCAGTAATTAAATACGGGCAATCCTCAGCAGAAACAGTTCAAAGATCAGAAAAGTAAATCTTTCTTGATTGGCATTAACCAAAGCCATTATGTTCTCGATCAAGTCGTCCTCGGGCTCCAATGCGTGTCTCAGTGGGAAACAGAAGACCAGGCACCTGAGAAGTGCAACGACACAACGGGTGGAATCCATTGATAGATAGGGTGTAATTAACGGCATGCAATATAATGACCCCCCAGGTAAGAGTCCAGAAGTAAGGAACTGGTGATGAGTGTGAGCCTTGAATCTTAATGATAAGCCTCCTCATTTTTCCTGGTGCCTACAGCGTTTAACTCGGGTGTATGATGCAAACAGAGCAGCCTAGGTTCACCAGTATGTTTGATAGAAAGAGGGTTCAAATTATTTGGAGGCAGCAAGCAAACAAAACAATTCAGGAGATTTTAAATTACTGGAACTGACTTATGGACTCTTCGATGCATTATTAAGACCAGAAAGGATAGTGCTGAATGTAGTGGAGGAAAAGTGGTCAGAAAATGAATCATGAATGGAGATCACTTAAACGCTTGTTGAAATTTCATGGTAAAAACAGTAAAAAGCATAGCTATGTTTAATAGTAGGAGTAAGAGCATTTCCATACACACACAAACACAATGTGATGAGAACTCACAGGATTGGGACTAAACAGCTGTTTCCACAAGAAAACAACTTGTTAGTGAGACTCATCAGAAAAAAGGCTTCAGTTTGCTAAGGAGCATAAAGACTGGACTTTTGAGCAATGGATAATAGTCATGTGATCTAATGGGTCCAGATGTAGCCCGTGATGGAGTGATGAGCATGGTGGGAGAAGATACAAACTTCAGGGTCACAGATCTTAGGCAGAAATCAAACGCTTGGCCAGATGTCTGTTTATTTAAACAATGCCTCAGTAAATGATCAAAGATGAGCATAATCCAACCAAATTTTTGTAAATAGTCTATTTAAAATATAGTTTAAAATTGTAATGGCAAAGCAAGGCAAGGCAAGTTTATTTGTATAGCACATTTCATACACAATGGTAATTCAAAATGCTTTCCATAAAAGAGAAGAAAATAATCATGAACTGAAATAACAGCAATAAAACTTTTTAAATGAATTAGAATTTGTTTTAAAATAAAAAATAACAACTGTTTGCAGTTAAACGTTTAAAATGAATTAAGATTTTATTTGAAATAAAAATAAAACAGTTAAAAATATTAGATAAACATAAAATAGTGCAGTCAGTTTGGACATAGCACAGCGCTTATTCAATAAATGCACAGCTAAACAGTTGAGTTTTAAGTCTAGATTTAAATGTGACATCTGATCATATCCAGCACATCCAACTGCGGGCAGCATAATAACTAAAAGCAGACTCCCCTTGTTTTGTGTGAACCCTTTGTATTTCTAACTGATTCGGTCCTAATGATCTGAGTTTCGGTTTATATTCAGTGAGCATATCTGCAATGTATTTAGGTTCTAGTGCCCTGAGTGAAAGGGCATAAATGAGTAAATGTACCTTAAGATCCTATCCTAAATGTTACAGGAAGCCAGTGTGAGGACCTGAGGACGGGTGTGATGTGCTCAGATTTTCTGGTTCTAGTCAGAATTCTGGCGGCAGCGTTCTGGATGAGCTGCAGCTGTCTAATGGTCTTCTTGGGAAGGCCGGTGAGGAGACCATTACAATAATCCACCCTGCTGGTGATAAAGGCATGGACAAGTTTCTCCAAGTCGTGATTGGAAACAAAATGAGGTGATTGAGATGATACTATGATGATATAGTTACTGCTTTGACATGACTACTGAAACTAAGGTCTGTCTCCAGAATCACCCCAAGATTCTTGACTTGAGTTTTTCTTGTTTGACCCCTAGAGTGAAGGTCTGCATTCACCTTCAGAGCTTCATCTTTGTTTCCAAATGCAATGACTTTTTCTCCTTGTTTAACTGAAGAAAATTTTGGCACATCAAACTGTTAATTTCATCAATGCATTGGCAGAGGGAGTCTACGGGACTGTAATCATTTGGAGATAAGGCTCGGTAGAGCTGGGTATCATCAGCATAGCTGTGATAGGCAATTTGGTTCTTTCTCATTATCTGACATAGTCAGAGCCAGAGGTGCACATTTGCTGAGGGGGATGCAAGATCATGGGTTGCACCCCCCCCCTCCCCCATTTAATGACATTTACATATAAAATAGCATCAGTCAATGTTCAAATCCTTAGACTGGCAAGCTGCAAAAATAACTTAGATTTTCAAATACCCTGCAGTACTCTGACAAGGAAAAGTCCGTACAGTACGTATGCTTTTGGCGTATCTTCATCTTCACAACTGAGTAAACAAAATAGATGTTTCACAAACTTTGTTTCTTAAGGCTACAATAACTTAACTCGTAACTTGTAAGTCATAAAATCCTGTCTGGCCTTTACCTACCTGTTTTCTTCACCTGCTCTTGACTTATTTGCTTTCTCTCTGTACTCTTCATCTTCATGGCTGAGTAAATGGACCAGATATTTCACACTATTTATTTTAATTCACACTATTTATTTATTTCACACTATTTATACTTTAATTCTGCAGTACTTCAATCTGCTATATTTCTTGGCCCATTCTTACTTGTTCTCTTCACCTGCTTTGTCATTCTCTTTCACCTGCAATTTACCTGCAGTAAAATATACAATTATGTTATTATTATACCTACAGTATACTACAGCAGGCAACTTTCAGTATGAAACTACTTGCATATTTCTACACACTATGTAAGAGCGCTTAAAAACTACCAGAAATGCAAAAATGTAAGTGATTCAAACATTCAAGTATATATATATATATAGTGTGTTTGTGTGTGTTAGATCAGGCCTTTAAGATGTCTTTTTATGAACACTCATATACAAAGCATTAAAATGATTGTATTTGCTAAACAGTGATATCATTTCATTAGCACTGTTATTACAACAGAAACAGGAAAAAGCTCATGCATTAATAAATTTAAACTGCATAATTTTTAGAAACTTTATGGTTTTTCAAGCTGTTTTTAGAATCCTGTTTACAAAAATCTAACAATAGGGTCTCGAATACTGTATGAATGAACGTGTAGAGGATCCATACGCTAGTGTTTACACAGCAAGGGCTTTCCGGGAAATTTTTTTTTGCATTTATTGCACCCCTGGACTGAACATAATGAACTGAGAGGATAAGGCAAAAGAGCCCAGTAACTTCAGTTAACATTTTTAACAATAAGTTACATTTTTTTAAACCAAACGCCTATTTTTTTTTCAGGAATAATGATTTGATATTAACGAACATTAACTATGCCCAGCCTCGCTGGCAATAACGTTAAATGTTAAAGACTTACAGTAATACAAAATGATAGGTCAAGCTTACCAATATCTTTTTATCCACTTTGACATTGCTGTCCTCATTTTTAAGACACTGTTTTTCATTTTCTTTTTTTCTTTTTCTGTTCTGCGCGCCAGAAAATTTCCCTCTTCTATCCATTTTGCATACGTGACTGTCTGGCAACTATAAGGGGGTGGGGCTCAATTATATATATATATATATAATTTTTTTTTTTTACTCTTTTAAAATGCCAAACAAAATAGTCTCTTAACAAATATAATTTTTCAAATATTTTAAAAGCTTTATTAAAGACAATTTTTAACGATTTTTTTTTTCACAATGGCGCCCATGTGGCGCCCCCATGCACTGCATATACTGCATACCCCATTTTTGCACCCCTGTGGGTGGGAGCATATACAGGCTAAACAGGAGCGGTGCAAGACTTGATCCTTGTGGGACTCCGCGTGTCATGGATGACTTATACTGTCCTATACTCACATGATAACCGCTCCCTTCTAAGTATGACCTGAACCATTTGAGTACCATTCCAGAAAGCCCGACCCAGTTTTTCAGTCTTTCTATTAGTATGTTATGATCGACATATAGATCTAGCAGTACCAACACTGTTATTTTGACAGAATCAGAAGCTAATATAATTTATTATCTTCATGAGTGCTGTCTCTGTACTGTGATGCGCTCGGAAAAAGATTGAAAACTGGCCAGGTATCCATTTAAGTTTAAGTGGTTGTGTAGTTCAGTGGTGTGTAGTCTTTGTCTAGGTGCTAGATCAGAGCAGATGGAGGGAATATTTAAAGAAATAGAGAAACTATTGATTAGGAATCACTGTTCTCTGTCATTTTAAACTGCATTTTATGTTTACTGAACAGAATAAAACACACTGTGAATAGTTTCTTATTGGCTCTGTTCACCATGCATTCCAGTAGGGGGCAGTCAAACATCTAACTAAAAAACAAAGAAGAAGAAGAGCTGAAGACGTTGTGCCACTAGGACGGCCTAGTTATCCAGCTAAGCTAAAACCGTCTCTACATGTAGCTGTTTCTATCTGCAGTTTTACAAAGAATCTTAAATCTGATAGAGTTAAAATAATTGGAAAGGACTAACTCACTTATCCTGAGGTAAATTATAGTCTAAACAGTTACTGACTGGATCCTAAATAGAGCTCTGTTCAGGTAATAGTTTTTGCAGTACTAGAAAATAATAATAATACATTAAATTAAATTATATAAGATTTGCTATTGTACAATGTTTTCTATTTTCCATGATGGTGAAATCTATTTCATTTCCTTAACCAGATCAAGAAGAAAAAAAGACGTATTCTTTGTACTATGACTAGTCAAGAAGAATCTCAGACAGACCTTCACCACTGCTTAGAGTGTGGAAAGAGTTTTAGTCAAGAGAAGGATCTCACAGCACACCAGCTCATCCACAGACAAGACGAACAACATCAGTGCTCACAGTGTGGAAAGAGTTTCATTTATAAATGTCGTCTCAAACAACATGAGCACACTCACACAGGAGAGAAGTCGCATCAGTGCTCACAGTGTGGAAAGAGTTTTAGTCAAGAGAGGTACCTCACAGTACACCAGCTCATCCACAGACAAGACAAGCCACATCAGTGCTCACAGTGTGGAAAGAGATTCTTTAAAAAATATCATCTCAAACAACATGAGCACACTCATACAGGAGAGAAGCTGTATCAGTGCTCAGAGTGTGGAAAGAGTTTCATTCATAAATATCGTCTCCAACAACATCAGCGCACTCATATAGGAGAGAAGCCGCATCAGTGCTCACAGTGTGAAAAGAGTTTTGCTAACATGAGAGATTTGAAAACACACAATTACATCCATACAGGAGGGAAGCCGTATGAGTGCTCACAGTGTGGAAAGAGTTTTGTTTACATGAGAAATTTAAAAGCACACCAACGCATCCATACAGGAGAGAAGCCGTATCAGTGCTCACTGTGTGGAAGGGGTTTCATTAACAGGAGTCATTTTCAACAGCATCAACACATACACACTGAAGACAAACCATATCACTGTTCACAGGGTGGGAAGTGTTTTAATCAAAAGGAGTCTCTCAAGCAACATCAGCGCATTCACACAGGAGACAAACCGTTTCACTGTTCACAGTGTGGGAAGAGTTTTAATCGAAAGGATTCTCTCAAGCAACATCAGCGCATTCACACTGGAGAAAAACCATTTCAATGTTCACAGTGTGGGAAGAGTTTTACTCAAAGGGCCTCTCTTCGAGAACATCAGCGGATTCACACGGGGGAGAAGCCATATTACTGCTCAGAGTGTGGGAAGAGTTTTAGTAATTTGAGCAATTTCCAGCAACATCAGCGCATTCACACTGGAGACAAACCGTTTCACTGTTCACAGTGTGGGAAGAGTTTTACTCAAAGCGGCAATCTTCTGCAACATCAACGTAGTCACAATGGGGAGAAGCCATATTACTGCTCAGACTGTGGGAAGAGTTTTAGTAATTTGAGAAATTTCCAACAACACCAGCGAATTCACACTGGAGAGAAGCCGTATTACTGCTCCATGTGTGGAAAGAATTTTTCTCGAATCAGCTCTTTTAATAAGCATCTACACACGCATACTGAAGGAGAGGGAAAAAAGTTTCTCAAGGTACATGTCCTTGAAGGGGTGCTTTAGGGCCACAAACTGAGATGCACTATGTCAAATACATGGTGAGGACATTGATGGACTGATTGATGGTGGTTGTTGTAGTTTTGACATGCTTTAAATTTAGCACCAGTTGTGTGAAAGCTTTATGCACACAGACCAATCTCCTAGATGCGGGACTTTGCTGCATGAAGTTATCCTAATGTCACTGCTCTAATCACAACTGTTTCAAGTGCCTGTAATAGAGCTATGCAAGACTGTTATAATCTAAATGGGATCCAAGAAAATTCCAAAGTAATGAATAATTGGGACAAATTTGCTGCCATCAAGCACCTGAACAATGAATGGTTGATTTAAAGATGTGAGGGCAGTCTTGAATTGGGAAGACATGGAGGAAAAGACGAAGTAGTTTTGGTCTTCCTTTGGAGTCCACAAAGACATGCAGTGAAATGTGGGTGCTCACCCCAACCACAAGAGGGAGTCAGAGTCTGATAGTCGATGGCATAGTCAGAGATGTAGTGGGATCTCTGAGGTAGCTTGAGCATTAGGGTGTCTGCCTGATAGCCCATGAATTAATGGTCAATTTTCTTTCTTATTTCGTCAGTTATTTTTACAATTTTAATTTTATTTTTTTACACATTAAGCAGCAGGGAACATGATCATCCCATAATGCTCTTCCCCACTCCTGTGCCTTTCCAGAAAGGAGGGTAATAATGTGTGCAACATTGGACCATTCTGTGGGGAATGATGAGGTCTTCAATTCAAGCTTGAGGGAACATTGAGAAAGATAAGAACAGAAGGTGGAAGGATCTCCATCATAGTAGGCAGTGTGGGGAGGCATGTCTCATGAACAAAAGAATGCACTGGAAGGAGTGATGTCAGGGTCTGTGATGGCTTGGAGGGTGTTGGTAATCTGCCAGATCTCATGCCCCGCTCAGACGAGTACCCCATACTGGCTCCTTATTTGGCCTGATTATACTACAGATGTCGCCATTAAGAATGACCGTCTTGAGGAACGGGACCTCTGCCAGCTGTGATGTTCTCAGGCATATGATGTACAATACATGTACAATGCAGTCATGTTTAAATTTCAGGTATTGCGTGCCTACTGAAGCCGCTAATGTGTCAATCTCTCTTAGGTGTCTATTGACGGCAAGCAACAGAGTTCATGAACGTGACAAGCTCAAACTGTAAATACTGATATGGATTTATTCTTCAATAACTTCTCTCCTTTTGACTGCGCTTTCTCCATTAATAATAATAATAATTCATATATTGCATGCACATGTAACAGAAAAAAAACTGCTTGAATGGAGAAACAAAATTCTTTAATGGCCATTCATGTAACATTATGATGTTGATAACGTGTTGTTATTAGATGGAACACTATGGTACCCCACAAGTAACGGTCAGATCTGTGGGGTCAATCTTGGGATTTTGCAGTGGAGTCTGAACAAAAGCACGTTTAAAAGCATCAGGAACAATTCCAGTTTCAAGACTACGATTAATTAATGTTAAAATGGTAGGAGCAATTGTATTAAAGGTCTCTTTAATGACTCAATAAGTTGGTTTCAAATGTGTGATTATATCATGCAAATAACAGAGAAAAACAGGGTTAAACTGATTTAGAACAGTTACCCACACTGGAGGAACAGATGGGTCATAAGCAGGAGGTGTAATATGTGCTCTAATGTCATTGATTTTATTAATAAAGAATGTCAGGAGATTCTCACACAAAAGGAGAGTTTTTCATGGATCTACAGGGATCATCTGGTAAAAACAATAACAAACCATGCACACTGATTACTAAAATGAGTGTGCGGATTAATAAAACTGAACACATGGATTGATAAACCGAGATGCTTTTTTTCTTAGCCCCACCCCTGTGAAAATTCGGAGAATGGCTTGCCGGTGAGAGGTTGTTCATGGACCTCTACCGTTTTTTAATCCCTGGAATGAATATGATATGATATAGATATGGAGAATTTCCTTATCATGAAATGCATTGTATTGTTTTTTAATCACTTTAAACACACCCCATGATTTTTTACGCTACTTAAAATGAATAAATTGATAAATAAATAAATAAAATTAGTGATTGCATTACAGTATGTTTCATGACATCCTTAATTTGCCTAATTAATAGCAGTATATTTGATAATCAATGGAAATGTGTTAATGTTATGGCTGATAATTGGATAAAACATCAAATTAAGGAAAATTAAATTAAGGTAAATTAAGGATGTCTTGAATCATAATTCAATAATTTATTGCATAATGTATAGAGTTTTTACAAAACAATACAGCGAGTTATAATGAGGAACAACACCGTCTCTTACATTCCAGGCATTAAAACCGGTATCAATGTCAAGTTTATAATCTGTAGAAGTTCTGTGGTCTGTGCACAATTTCTGGTGGACAAGCCTTTCTCTGTTTTCTTGAGCTGGGGATAAGAATAACACATCTTGATGGGAGAACCAACTTCGACACAACACTGGTAAACCCATCAGTGTGCTCAGTTTATTAATCCGCTCGCACGGTTTAGTAATCCGAACATTGTATAAATGCAAACCATGTGATAAAATTAGATCCAGGATGGGACCATGTTCATGAGTCGGGGTACACCCCCACTGAAGAAAATTAAAAGACTCAATGAGATAAACCAGACGTTTAGATGGACAACATACATGAATATTAAAATCTTCAGTAATTAAACACGGTCAATCCTCAGCATAGACAGTTAAAGTTTTAAGACAGTTTTAGCACATCTGATCTCATCTGGAAGTTGGTTCCAACTGCGGGCAGCATAATAGCTAAAAGCAGACTCCCCTTGATTTGTGTGAACCCTTTGTATTTCTAACTGACTCGATCCTAATGATCCGAGTGGTCGGTTAGGTTTATATTCAGTGAGCATATCTGCAATGTATGTAGGTCCTAGGCCACTGAGTGATTCATAAATGAGTAAAAGTACTTTAAGATCTATCCTAAATGTTACAGGAAGCCAGTGTAAGGACCTGAGGACTGGTGTGATCTGCTCAGATTTTCTGGTTCTAGTCAGAATTCTGACAGCAGCGTTCTGGATGAGCTGTAGCTGTCTAGTGGTCTTCTTGGGAAGGCCGGTGAGAAGACCATTACAATAATCCACCCTGCTGGTGATGAAGGCATGGACAAGTTTCTCCAAGTCGTGATTGGAAACAAAACATCTAATTCTTGCAATGTTTATGAAATGATAGTATGCTGATTTAGTTACTGCTTTGACATGACTACTGAAACTAAGGTCTGTCTCCAGAATCACCCAAAGATTGTTGACTTGATTTTTTTCTTGTTTGACCCCTAGAGTGAAGGTATGCATTCACCTTCAGAGCTTCATGTTTGTTTCCAAATGCAATGACTTCAGTTTTCTCCTTGTTTAACTGATTTTTAACTGAAATTTCATCACTGCATTGGCAGGAGGGTGTCTTAGGGGCTATAATTATTTGGAGATAAGGCTAGGTAAATCTGGGTATCATCATAGGTGTCATAGGCAATTTGTTTCTTTCTCATTATCTGACATAGTGGGAGCATATACAGCACGGGTGTCCAAATCCAGTCCTGGAGGGCCAGTGTCCAACACAGTTTTGTGCTTCTTCTTCTCAAACACAGCTGATTTAACTAATCTGTTCATTACTAGGTTCAGTGGGTGTGTTTAGGTGTTGGTGATTTACAAACTGTGCTGGTCACTGGCCCTCCAGGACTGGATTTGGACACCCCTGATATACAGGCTAAACAGGAGTGATGCTAGAATTGAGCGTGTCATGGACATCCACATAGACCTATGCTCTCCTATACTAACATGATAACCTCTCCCTTCTAAGTATGACCTGAATCATTTGTAACTGGATCCTGAACTTTCTGACTGGAGGAGCAGTGCGGATCGGGAACTGCTCCTCCAGCACCACCACACTGAGCACTGGTGCCCCCAGGGCTGCGTGCTCAGTCACCTGCCGTTCACGCTGCTGACTCATGATTGTGTAGCGACACACAGCTCCAATCATATCATCAACTTTGCTGTTGACACGACCGTGGTGGGTCTCATCAGCAAGAACGACGAGTCAGCGTACAGAGAGGAAGTGCAGAGGCTAACGGACTGGTGTAAAGACAACAACCTGTCTCTGAACGTCGTTAAGACAAAAGAGATGGTTGTTGACTTCAGGTCACGGAGCGATCACTCTTCGCTCAGCACCGCCGGCTCTTCTGTGGAGATCGTCAAGAGCACGAAATTCCTGGGTACCTGGAGGAGAACCTCACCTGGTCCCTCAACACCAGCTCTCTGCATAAGAAAGCCCAACAATGTCTTTTCTTCCTGAGAATGCTGAGAAAGGCACAACTTCCACCACCAATCCTCACCACCTTCCATAGAGGAACAACTGAGAGCATCCTGAGCAGCTGCATCACTGTCTGGTTTGGAAATTGTACCATATCATGCCGCAAGACCCTACAGCGGATAGTGAGAACAGCTTAGAAGATCATCGGGGTCTCTCTCCCCTCTATCGATGACATCTACACCACACGCTGCATCCGCAAAGCCACCAGCATTGTGGCTGACCGGACACATCCATCACACTCACTCTTCACCCTCCTGCCATCTGGAAAAAGGTACCGAAGCATTCGGGCACTCGCGTCCAGACTATGTAATAGTTTTTACCCACAGGCCATCCGTCTCCTCAACACAAAGGGACTGGACTGATAAACATACACACACACACACACACATACACAAATCATTCAGACGAACTAAACAACATCAGGACCGAACTCATAAACACACATATGTACAATCACACTGATCTACAACCATCTTAATTTGTTCATACCTACCTACCTGTGCTGCTCTTTGCAATTTTTGCACAGTATTTATTTCACTTGCTATTTGCACACAATATTTTTGTCACAATGTCAATTGTTTACTGCTGCTCTTCCCACTACTTCAACTCATACCTCATCTCAGCCAGTCAGCTAATTAGGTCCCTTAGTTAGCCAGCTGGTTCCGGTAAAGTGTGTTGTTAATTTATGTTGTTGCATGTTTGTAGCTTGTTGTTTCCTTTCATTATGTAGTGAACTGTATATGTTTGAAATGTCAATAAAAAGCCTACTTGCTTTTGAGTACCATTCAACGGAGTTAGAATTGCACTTTGCTAAAATTATTATAATATTTTGAAATTGTATTGCAATTTTTATTAATTTAAAGATTTTATTTAATATTTGTGAATTTTATCATTTTGAACATTTTGCAGTCATTCTTATTAATTTTCTGTGGCAATTATAAACGTGCGCATCGCCCTTTTTGTACCTCCTGGGTTCCCGTAGTTCGCCCCTCCCCCTCGCGGTGCTGCGGTGTATTGATGAGGGTAAGTTGTACAGAGAGCTGCTTCTGAGAATATTTGATTTTCTCTTGTTGTAATGTAAATGTTTGTCATTTCGTGGAGACAATGTTCAATTATTATGGTATTTTTGTTTGGTTTTTATCGCTGAATTAGGTTTGTGGCAGTTTTATGGAGTTTAACATAAGCGCTAAGTGCTCGTCGGCAAGTCGCCATTTTGTATTTGTGTTTCTCCTATTTCTCAGTGAAAACACTGTTATTTTTGTTTGTATAGGGGTCAGAAGTGCACTGCAGTCTGAAGGTGTGTGTGTGTGTGTGTGTGAGAGTTGTCTTCTACAGGTACATTTTCTACTGTTTACGTTTTATTTACCTAAACGCACATTTCTATTTGTCCATAGGGTGGCTCTAGTGCATTTCATTTTTTTATATATATAAATTTTTGTATGTAGCTTTTAAGGTTGGTTTAAAGTTATAAATGGAAAATGTGTTAATTCTGTTGTAACTGGAAAGAAAGGGGGGAAAAAAGATGTTCTCCTGTAAATTTTAATGTATCCTTCCTTATGTATGCAAATGTGGGTAGATTGTAAAATTCATGAAATACCCTTACATGTACATTCGAGAAAATAATTAATCTGATCTCAATATGCTGCTGTCTATTGATGAGGCGGTCAGATGTGCACTGCAGTCTGAATACAATATATATGTGTTTAATTGTCTTCTACAGGATCCATTAAAATAATGGAAAGCAGCTCTTGGTGTCGTCTTGGTATTTGAGAGTAAAAAGCAGATCCGTTACATATGTTATGATCGACAGTGTCAAACGCAGCGCTAAGATCTAGCAGTACCAACACTGATATTTTTACAGAATCAGAATTTAAATTAATATCATTTATTATCTTCATAAGCGCCGTCTCTGTACTGTGATGCGCTCGGAAACCAGATTGAAAACTGTCCAGGTATCCATTTAAGTGTTTGTGTAGTCTTTGTCTAGGTGCTAGATCAGAGCAGGTGGAGGTAAGATTTAGAGAAATAGAGAACATGTTTCTAAGGAATCACTGTTCTCTGTCATTTTAAACTAAATTTTGTTTAGTGAACAGAATAAAACACACTGTGAATAGTTTTTTAATGACTCTGTTCATCATCCAGTCCAGTAGGGGGCAGTGAAAGACCTAACTAAAAGAAGAGCGGAAGACGTTGTGCCACTTGGATGGCCTACAAAGAATCTTAAATCTGATGGAATTTAAAATAATGTGAGTGAGCCCAGTCCCTTGGATGAGAAGCAACCCCACACATGAATGGTCTCAGGATGCCTTACTGTTGGCATGACACAGGACTGATGGTAGTGCTAACCATTTTTCTCCGGACAAGTCTTTTTCCAGATGCCCCAAACAATCGGAAAGAGGCTTCATCCGAGAATAGTCCTCAGCATACCATACTTTTTGCAGAAGATCAATCTGTCCCTGAAGTTTTTTTGGGGAGAGAAGTGGCTTCTTTGTTGCCCTTCTTGACACCAGGCCATCTTCCAAAAGTCTTCTCATCCAAGGGAGTGGATAGGGATTTTGCCCAAAAACACAGCCATGAATAAAGAATGGTACCAAAACTTCTTCCAACAATCCAACAACAGTTTGGTGAAGAACAATGCATTTTCCAGCATGGTGGAGCACCGTGCCATAATGCAAAAGTTATAACTAAGTGGCTCGGGGACCAAAACGTTAAAATTTTGGGTCCTGTGCATGCAGATGCGCTCACACCTGCTAGCTGCCATTCCTGAGCAAGCTCTGCACTTGTGGCACACCAATCCCGCAGCTGAATCCTCTTTAGGAGACGATTCTGGCGCTTGCTGGACTTTCTTGGATGCCCTGAAGCCTTCTTAAAAATAATTGAACCTCTTTCCTTGAAGTTCTTCATGAGCCTATAAATTGCTGATTTAGGTGCAATCTTAATAGCCACAATATCCTTGCCTGTGAAGCCATTTTTCATGCAACGCATTGATGGCTGCATGCGTTTCTTTGTAGGTCACCATGGTTAACAATGAAAGAGCAATGATTTAAAGCCTTTTTATTTTTCGTCACACATAAATTACACACAGTGAAATTCCTTCTTCGCATATCAGAGGTCAGAGCGCAAGGTCAGCCATGGTACAGCTGGAGCAGTTGGGGTTAAGGGCCCAACAATGGCAACCTGGCTGAGCTGGGAATCAAACCGTCGATCTTCAGATCAGTAACTCAGTGCCTTAGCCCTCTGAGCCACCACTGCCCTAAAGCATCACCCTCCTTTAAACATGTCAAGTCTATCCCAATTCAGCCTGACATAATGATCTCCAGCCTTGTGCTTGTCAACATTCTCACCTGAGTTAACAAGACGCTTGCTGAAATGATCTCAGCAGGTCCTTTAATGACAGCAGTGAAATGCAGGGGAAAGTTTTATTCGGGATTAAGTTAATTTTTCATGGCAAAGAAGGACTATGCAATTCCTCTGATCACTCTTCATAACATTCTGGACTATATGCAAATTGTTATTATAAAAACTTAAGCAGCAACTTTTCCAATTTCCAATATTTATGTAATTCTCAAAACTTTTGGCCACGACTGCATATATTTGCTATTGTACAATGTTTTGTATTTTTTCATGATGTTGAAATCTATTTTCTTTCCTTAACCAGAGATAAAGAAGAACAAAAGACATATCCTTTGTACTATGACTAGTCAAGAAGAATCTCAGACAGACCTTCACCACTGCTTAGAGTGTGGAAAGAGTTTTATTCAAGTGAAGGATCTCACAGCACACCAGCTCATCCACAGACAAGACAAACAACATCAGTGCTCACAGTGTGGAAAGAGTTTCCTTTATAAATATCGCCTCAAACAACATGAGCAAACTCATACAGGAAAGAAGCCGTATCAGTGTTCACAGTGTGGAAAGAGTTTTAGTCAAGAGAGGTACCTCACAGCACACCAGCTCATCCACAGACAAGACAAGCCACATCAGTGCTCACACTGTGGAAAAAGTTTTGTTTACATGAGAGATTTGAAATTACATGAATACATTCATACGGGAGAGAAACCGCATCAGTGCTCACAGTGTGGAAAGAGTTTCATTCATAAATATCGTCTCCAACAGCATCAGCGAACTCATACAGGAGAGAAACCGCATCAATGCTCACAGTGTGGAAAGAGTTTCATTCATAAATATCGTCTCCAACAGCATCAGCGCACTCATACAGGAGAGAAGCCGTATGAGTGCTCACAGTGTGGAAAGAGTTTTGTTTACATGAGAAATTTAAAATCACACCAATGCATCCATACAGGATTGAAGCCGCATCAGTGCTCACAGTGTGGGAAGAGTTTTAATCAAAAGCATTCTTTCAAGCAACATCAGCGCATTCACACAGGAGACAAACCGTTTCACTGTTCACAGTGTGGGAAGAGTTTTAATCAAATGGCCTCTCTTCGAGAACATCAGCGTATTCACACTGGGGAGAAGCCATATTACTGCTCAGTGTGTGGGAAGAGTTTTAGTAATTTGAGCAATTTCCAACAACATCAGCGCATTCACACTGGAGACAAACCGTTTCACTGTTCACTGTGTGGGAAGAGTTTTACTCAAAGCGGCACTCTTTTGCGACACCTACGTAGTCACAATGGGGAGAAGCCATATTACTGCTCAGAGTGTGCAAAGAGTTTTAGTAATTTGAGAAATTTCCAACAACATCAGCGCATTCACACTGGAGAGAAGCCGTATTACTGCTCCATGTGTGGAAATAATTTTTCTCGAATGAGCTCTTTTAATAAGCATCTACGCACACATACTGAAGGAGAGGAAAAAAAGTTTTCTCAAGGTACATGTCCTTGAGGGTCTGCTTTAGGGCCACAAACTGGGATGCACTATGTGAAACACATGCTGAGGACATTGATGGAGTGATTGTATTAGTCAGTCAATGTTGGAATGTTGAGGTTTGGTGAGCGTGAATGAATTTAATATGTTCTTTAATAATTTTAACGTAGTATGCTCTGTCCTCCTACAGTTCAGAGTTTTAAACACCTGGAACAATTGGAACTGTGGCAGCTTCCTCAGTCTGTCCTTGCCCTGTAAAAAATGACAATAAATATGACAATACACACTGTGATGCCATCTTGAGCTCATTCCCACTCGCCCCTCTTTCCTAGCTTACCACAGTTCCCTGGTTACTGGACCCTTTGCAGTTTCTGCACAAGAACCATATAGAGGTGGATGATGCATTAATTAACCTTCTGCATAAAGCCTACTCAATCCTGGATCATGGTGAGGATTGTTTGTTTGATACATGTTGTAGTAGTTTTTACATGTTTTAAAATTAGCGCCAGTTGTGTGAAAGCTTTATGCCCACAGACCTCACAGATCAGACCACAGATCTCCTAAATGCAGGACCCTGCTGCATGAAGTTATCCTAATCACACTTCTCCAATCACAACTGTTTCAAGTGCCTGTAATAGAGCTGATATCCAAGAAAATTACAAAGTAATGGGAGCAGGGTAATGAGTGATCGGGACAAATTTGCTGCTGTCAAGCAACTGAACAATGAATGGTTGATTTAAAGATGTGAGGGCAGTCTTGAATTGGGAAGACATGAAGGAAAATACGAAGTAGTTTTGGTCTTCATTTGGAGTTCACTAAGGCATGCGCTGAAATGTGGGTGCTCACCCCAGCCACAAGAGGGAGTCAAAGTCTGATAGTTGATGGCATATTCAGAGATGTAGTGGGATCTCTGGTGTAGCTTGTGTATTAGGGTGTCTGCCTGATAGCCCATGAATTAATGGTCAAATTGTTTTCTTATTTCGTCAATGATTTAAAAAAAAATTTTTTAATGTGAAGCAGCAGGGAACATGATCATCCCATAATGCTCTTCCCCACTCCTGTGCCTTTCCAGAAAGGAGGGTAATGATGTGGGCAACATTGGACCATTCTGTTGGAAATGATGAGGTCTTCAGTTCAAGCATGAGGGAACATTAAGAAAGATAGGGATCCTTTCACCTTCTGTTCTTATCATAGTATGGGTATAGTATAGGCATGGCTTATGGCTCATGACCAAAAGATTCACTGGAAGAAGTGATGTTAGGGTTGCTGTGATGGCATTCATACGGGAGAGGGTGTTGGTACTCTGCCAGATCTCATGCCTCCCTCAGACGAGTACCCCATGCAGGCTCCTTATTTGGCCATTTTTATCATTAAGAACGTTCATCCTGAGGAAGCTGTGATGTTCTTAGGCATATGATGCACATTACGTGTAGAATGCAGTCTTTTTCAATTTTAGGTTTTACTGAAGGTGCTATTGACAGTAAGCAACAGAGATCATGAACGTGTCAAGCTCAAACTGTAAATACTGATATGGATTTATTCTTCAACAACTTCTCTCCCTTTTTTGTATCAATAATGATTCTTGTTTGACTGCACTTTCTACATTCATCATATGTATTATTTGTAGTAGTTGTAGTGCTACGTTATTATTATTATTATTATTAGTAGTAGTAGTAGTAGTATATTTGGTTTTGCTATGAATATTAAAGTGCTACATGATTAAACTCAATGTAAATATGTTAATGTCATTGTAAATATTGACATGACATGAACAAAGTGGAGTAAGCTTTGCCAATCTGTTTTTGTAAATGAAATGATATTGTGGCAATCCAGAAAAAAATATGATTTAGGTCAACAGCTCTATGTTTATATATAGTTATTGTTATTATTATTATTATTATAATTTACAGAACAAAAACTGATTGAATGGAGAAACAAAGTTCCTTAACAGCCATTAATGTAACCTTATGATGTCGATAACATGTCGTTATTGGATGGAACACTGTGGTACCCCACAAGTAAGGGGAGACTAAATTTGTCAGATCTGTGGGGTCAATCTTGGGCTTTTGCAGTGAAGGTAACAACAGCATGTTTATAATCATCAGGAACAATTCCAGTTTCAAGAGTATGATAAATTAATATTAAAATGGTAGGAGCAATTGTGTTAAAGGTCTCTTTATGGAGTCAATAAGTTGGTTTCAAATGAGTGATTATATCATGTAAATGAGAGAGAAAAACAGGGTTAAACTGATTTAGAACAGTTAACCACACTGGAGTAACAGGGTCATAAGCATTGTTACTTTGGTCCCAGCTCTCTGCAGGTCATTCACTAGGTTTCCCCATCTGGTTCTGGGATTTTTGCTCACAGTTCTTTTGATCATTTTGACCCCACAGGGTGAGATTTTACTTGGAGCCCCAGATCGAGGGAGATTATCAGAGGTCTTGTATGTCTTCCGTTGTCTAACAATTGCAAATACTTATTTTACAGAGGAATTTACTAATCAATTAGTTAAAAAGCCTACAATGTGATTTTCTGGATTTCTTTTCTTATTTTGTCTCTTATAGTTGATGTATACCTATGATGAAAATTACAGGCCTCTCTTATCTTTTTAAGTGGGAGAACTTGCACAATTGGTGGCTGACTAAATACGTTTAGTACATGAATATTAAAGTCTCGAGTAATTGGTCAAACCTCAGCAGAAACACAGCTAAAAAATCATTGTTGAACTTCGGTGGGTGGTAAATCACAATATATAGTATGTTTCTAGGCCATATGAAAGAACTAGAGTTCAGAACTGGAATAAGGTTCTGTAGATATTTGGCGGCAATGAAAACTGTTACAAAATATTGAGACCAAGCCACCACCATGACTCATCAGCTGGGGATAGTTGAAGAAATTGCAGTCCACAGGAACAACTTCGGATAAAGAACTCGACTCGGTTCTGGACCGAGTCGTCCTCAGGCTCCAATGCGTGTTTCAGTGGACAAAGGTTGTGATGATTCACTCCTCCTCTGTGGAGATGTGGAAACAGGAGACCAGGCATTTGACACGAGTGCGATGGCACAGCAGGTGGAACCCATTGATAGATGGGGTGCAATAAGAGTCCAGAAGTAAGGAACTTACCGATAAGTCTCTCCATTTTTCTTGGCACCTACAGCGTTTAACTGGGGTGTATGGTGCAAAGAGAGCGGCGTAGGTTCACCAGTATGTTTGCTAGAAAGAGGGGTTAAATTATTTGGATGCAGCAAGCAAACAAAACAATTCAGGAGATTTTAAATTACTGGAACTGACTTACAGACTCTTGAATGCATTATTAAGACTGGAAAGGATAGTGCTGAATGTAGTCGGAGAAAAGTGGTCAGAAAATAAATCATGAATGGAAATCACTTAAATGCTTGGTGAAATTTTATGGTAAAAAATCAACAGTAAAAAGCATAGCTATGTTTAATACTAACAGTAAGAGCATTTCCATACACACACACACACATGTGATGAGAACTCACAGGATTGGGACTAAACAGAATATAAGAAATAAGTCCATAAGAAAACCACTTGTTAGTGAGACTCATCAGAAAGAAGTCTTCTGTTTGCTAGGGAGCTTAAAGACTGAACTTTGGAGCAATGGAAAAAAGTCATGTGATCTAAAGAGTCCAGATGTAGCCCATACCAGAGTTGTGGGCATGGTGGGAGAAGATACAACCTAAGCCAACATCTTGTGATTCGTCTCTCGACGGACACCTCTCTGTCATCCACTCCTTCAGGATTTCACTAGGACATTGACAATGGTTGATGTTCTTTGTAGTAATATATGTCGATGGCACAGGCGTTTGGTCAAACATATAAAAAACCCATCTTTTTCTGTTAATAAACAGAGACCTTTCTGAAAGACAACGTGTGTGTGTTTGACTGAGTCTCGCCTGGTGCCAGAAATGCTTACTGAAGCACAGCGGACCGACCGAGCAACTCGCTTCTTCTACAACGAAACTTTAAAAACTTTACAATGATCAAAGATGAGGATAATCTAACAAACCCGATTTTTGTAAATAGTCTGTTTAAAATATAATTTAAAAATTGTAATGGCAAAGTGCTTTCCATGAAAGAGAAGAAAATAATCATAGAAAATAATAGCAATAAAACGATTCAAAATTATTTAGAATTTAACAGTTTGCAATGAAACTTTTAAAAGGAATTGAATTTGAAGGGGGGAAAAAGAATTTGATTTAAAATAAAAATAAAACAGTTAAAAATATTAGATAAACGTAGCGATAGTTTGGACGTAGCACAGTGCTCATTAAAAAAATGCACAGCTAAACAGATGAGTTTTAAGTGACTAATGTTTTAGCACACCTGATCTCATCTGAAGGCCGGTTCCAACTGCGGGCAACATAATAGCTAAAAGCGGAATCCTCTTGTTTTGTGTGAACCCTTTGTAATTCTACCTGACTCGATCCTAATGATCTGAGCGATCTGTTAGGTTTATATTCAGTGAGCATATCTGCAATGTATTTAGGTCCTAGGACACTGAGTGATTTATAAACGAGTAAAAGTACTTGAAAATCTATCCTAAATGTTATTGGAAGCCAGTGTAAGGACCTGAGGACTGGTGTGATGTGCTCAGATTTTCTGGTTCTAGTCAGAATTCTGGCAGCAGCATTCTGGATGAGCTGCAGCTGTCTAATTGTCGTCTTGGGAAGGCGGATGAGGAGACCATTACAATAATCCACTCTGCTGGTGATGAAGGCATGGACAAGTTTCTCGAAGTCTGAATTGGAAACAAAATTTAATTTTTGCAATGTTCTTGAAATGATAGTATGATGATATAGTTACTGCTTTGACAAGACTACTGAAACTCAGGTCTGTCTCCAGAATCACAACAAGATTCTTGACTTGATTTTTACTTGTTTGACCCCTAGAGTGAAGGTATGCATTCACCTTCAGAGCTTCATGTTTGTTTCCAAATGCAATGACTTCCGTTTTCTCCTTGTTTAATTGAAGATAATTTTGGCACATCCAACTGTTAATTTCATTAATGCATTAGCAGAGGGAGTCTGTGGGGCTATAATCATTTGGAGATAAGGCTCGGTAAAGCTGGGTATCATCAGCATAGCTGTGATAGGCAATTTGTTTCTTTCTCATTATCTGACTTAGTGGGAGCATATATAGGCTAAACAGGAGCGGTGCAAGAATTGAGCCTTGTGGGACTCATGGACGTACACATAGACTCATGCTCTCCTATACTCACATGATAACCTCTCCCTTCTAAGTATGACCTGAACCATTTAAGTACCATTCCAGAAAGCCCGACCCAGTTTTTCAGTCTTTCTATTAGTATGTTATGATCGACAGTATCAAACACAGCGCTAAGATCTAGCAGTACCAACACTGCTATTTTGCCAGAATCTGAATTTGAATTAATATCATTTATTATTTTCATGAGTGCTGTCCCTGTACTGTGATGCGCTTCGAAACCATATTGAAAACTGTCCAGGTATCCATTTAAGTTTAAGTGGTTGTGTTGTTTACACAATCAGTTAACACAATGGCACTCTGCAAGAAAGGACAGAGCAGGTTGTACTTTCTGAGAAGGCTCAGGTATTTCAACATCTGCAATACCATTGTTCGGATGTTTTATGAATCTGTTGTGGCGAGTGGCGTTTTCCGTTCTGTGGTCTGTTGGGGCTTCAACATGAAAGCGGCAGACAGAAACAGACTGGACAAGGTCATTAAAAGGCCCGGATCTGTCTTTGGCATGTTGTTGCAAGGAGGAGGATTCTGTCTAAAATTCACACAATCTTGAACAATCCTTCTCACCCCCTATACAGTATACTCTCCGACCAGAGGAGAAATTTCAGCCAGAGACTGAGTATGACCAGGAGTTCTACAGAACGCCATTGGAGATGTTTTCTCCCAATGGCCATTAAATTATACAACTCGTCTCTGTAACGTTTAAACTATGGGATATGGACTGTCAGTAGTTACTGTTCAATAATACTTTATCACACTACTGTTCCCACAACTCAAGATAAGTTCCAAGCGCAATATCTGATTACAAGTACAGTTCTGCAATATTCTTTCTTTTCACTTACATTACATTTCAAGTGCAATATTGGTACATTGATCATTTTCAGTGCAATATGTAACCTTGTGTGGTATATTATATATATATATATATATATATATATATATATATATATATATATATATATATATATATATATATGTGGTATATATGAATTACAATTTTTTCCCCTTGTCTTATTTTTTCCCTTTCTTACCGGTAAATTAAAGCAATGTAATTGTATGACCAAGACGAAGCAATTTCCCTCTGGCATTAATAAAGTTCTTTGAATCTTGAATCTAAGAATCTAATGGTGTGTAGTCTTTGTCTAGGTGCTAGATCAGAGCAGATGGAGGGGAGATTTAGAGAAAGAGAGAAACTATTACTAAGGAATCACTGTTGTCTGTCATTTAAAACTATATTTCAGGTTTACTGAACAGAATAAAACACACTGTGAAGTTTCTTATGAGCTCTGTTCACCCTCCAGTCCAGTAGGGGGCAGTCAAACACCCGACTAAAAGACAAAGAAGAAGAAGAGCTGAAGCCGTTTTGCCGCCTGGGCTGCCTAGTTACCCAGCTAAGCTAAAACCGTTTCTACATGTAGCTGTTTCTGTCTGCAGTTTTACAGAGAATCTTAAATCTGATCGAGTTAAAATAATAACAGCATTTGGAGAGGATAAAGTCACTGATCCTGAGGTAAGTTAAAGTCTAAACAGTTACTGACTGGATCCTAAATAGAGCTCTGTTCATCTAATAGTGTCTGCAGTACTAGAAAATATTGATAAATATTGATAGTACATTAAATTAAATATTTGCTATTGCACGATCTTATCATTTTGATTCTATACACATTCACATTTCATACAGACTTAATTCTTTTGATCGTGTAAAGCTGCTTTGTGACAATGTCAATGTTAAAAGTGCTGTATAAAATTTTTTTTATTGAATTGAATTGAATTTTGTATTTTTCATGATGCTGAATTCTATTTTCTTTCCTTAACCAGATATAAAGAAGAACAAAAGACGTATTCTTTGTACTATGACTAGTCAAGAAGAATCTCAGACAGACCTTCACCACTGCTTAGAGTGTGGAAAGAGTTTTAGTCAAGAGAAGGATCTCACAGCACACCAGCTCATCCACAGACAAGACAAACATCAGTGCTCACAGTGTGGAAAGAGTTTCATTAATAAATATCATCTTAAACAACATCAACACACTCACACAGGAGAGAAGCCGTATCAGTGCTCACAGTGTGGAAAGAGTTTTAGTCAAGAGAGGTACCTCACCGCACACCAGCTCATCCACAGACAAGACAAGCCACATCAGTGCTCACAGTGTGGAAAGAGTTTCATTTATAAATATCATCTCAAACAACATCAGCGCACTCACACAGGAGAAAAGCCGTATCAGTGCTCACACTGTGGAAAGAGTTTTAGTCAAGAGAGGTACCTCACAGCACACCAGCTCATCCACACTCCAGACAAGCCACATCAGTGCTCACAGTGTGGAAAGTGTTTCATTTTTAAATATCATCTTAAACAACATCAGCACACTCATTCAGGAGAGAAGCCGTATCAGTGCTCACACTGTGGAAAGAGTTTTAGTCAAGAGAGGTACCTCACCGCACACCAGCTCATCCACAGACAAGACGAACCACATCAGTGCTCACAATGTGGAAAGAGCTTTGTTAACAGGAGAGATTTGAAATTACACAAATACATCCATACAGGAGGGAAACCGCATCAGTGCTCACAGTGTGGAAAGAGTTTCATTCAAAAATATCGTCTCCAACAACATCAGCGCACTCATGCAGGAGAGAAGCCGTATCAGTGCTCACAGTGTGGAAAGAGTTTTGCGAACATGAGAGATTTGAAAACACATGAGTACATCCATACAAGAGAGAATCCACATCAGTGCTCACAGTGTGGAAAGAGTTTTGTTTACTTGAGAAATTTAAAGACACACCAACGCATCCATACAGGAGAGAACCTGTATCAGTGCTCACTGTGTGGAAGGGGTTTTATTAACAGGAGTCATTTTCAACAGCATCAACAGATTCACACAGGAGACAAACCGTATCACTGTTCACAGTGTGGGAAGAGTTTTAATCAAAAGGTTTCTTTCAAGCAACATCAGCGCATTCACACTGGAGACAAACCGTTTCAATGTTCACAATGTGGGAAGAGTTTTGCTCGAAAGGGCTCTCTTCGACGACATCAACATAGTCACAATGGAGAGAAGCCTTATTACTGCTCAGAGTGTGCGAAGAGTTTTCGTAATTTAAGGAATTTGCAACAACACCAGAGCATTCACACTGGAGAGAAACCGTATTACTGCTCCATGTGTGGAAGGAATTTTTCCCGACTCAGCTCTTTTAATAAGCATCTACGCACACATACTAAAGGAGAGGAAAAAAAGTTTTCTCGAGGTACATGTCCTTGAGGGTCTGCTTTAGGGCCACAAACTGGGATGCACTATGTGTAACAGAGGGTGAGGACATTGATGGAGTGTTTGACTTACTAATACAATATTGGACTGTGGTTTGGAGAGCGTGAATTAATTACATATGTTCTTTAATAATTTTAATGTAGTATGCTCTGTCCTTCTACAGTTCAGAGTTTTAAACACCTGGAATAATTGGAACTGTGTCAGCTTCCTCAGTCTGTCCTTGCTCTGTAGCTCCAATAAACATGACAATACACACTGTGATGCCATCTTAAGCTCATTCCCACTCGCCCCTCTTTTACTGGGGCTTACTGGACCCCTTGCAATTTCTGCACCAGAACCATATAGAGGTGGATGATGCAGTAATTAACCTGTTGCATCCTAACCATGGTGAGGATTATATTTGTTTAATGGTGGTTGTTGTAGCTTTAATATGTGTTTTAATTATCGCCAGTTGTGTGAAAGTTTTATGAACACAGACCAAATAGATGCGGCACTCTGCTGCTGAAGTTATCCTAATCACACTGCTCCCATCACAGCTGTTTCAAGTGCCTGTAATAGAGCTGTGCAAGACTGTAATAATCTAAACAGGATCCAAGAAAATTTGAAAGTAATGGAAGCATAGTAATGAGTGATGGGGACAACTTTGCTGACATCAAGCACCTAACAAATGAATGCTTGATTTAAAGATGTGTGGGCAATCTTGATTTGGGAAGACATGGAGGAAAAGACACAGAAGCTTTGGTCTTCCTTTGGAGTCCACTAAGGCATTCGTGACATAAGACTGATTCTCTATGGTCTATAAAGCTGATGACAATCTTCTTGTTGAAACCATTTTCAGGTGTTGATGAGGGTCACTAATTTATTGAATACCTGCAGGTCAATACCTTCTCGGGCTGCAAACTCATCCTTGATTGAGTCAGACAGAGTGTTAAGGAATGTGGTGAAATGTTGTTGCTCACCCCAGCCACAAGAGGGAGTCAGAGTCTGAACGTTTACGGCATAATCAGAGATGTAGTGGGATCTCTGGTGTAGCTTGAGTATCAGGTTGTTTGCCTAATACCTCATGAATTAACGGTCACAAAGTTTCCCTATTTCATTTTATTATTTATTTTAAACATGAAGCAGCAGGGAATGTGATCATCCCATAATGCTCTTCCATTTTCAATTTTATTTATATATAGCGCTTTTAACAATGTTCATTGTCTCAAAGCAGCCTAACAAAAAAAAAAAAGGAGAAAGGAAAGGAGCATAATGATGTGGGCAACATTGGACCATCCTGTGGGGAATGATGAGGTCTTCAGTTCACGCTTGAGAGAAAATTTGAGAAAAATAAGAACAGAAGGTAGGAGGATCCAGTGGGGAGGCATGGCTCATGACCAAATGTATGCACTGGAAGGAGTGATGTCAGGGTCTCTGTGATGGCTTGGAGGGTGTAGGTAATCTGCCTCATCTCATGCCCCCCCTCAGGCGAGTACCCCATGTAGGCTCCTTATTTTGTCTTATTATACTACAGAAGTGGTCAACATCTCTATTCATATTATTAATATTTGCATGCCCATGCACTCAACAGAACAAAAACTGCTTGAATGGAGAAACAAATTTCTTTAACGGCCATTAATTAGGGCCCAAGCACTATAAAGTGTGCAGGTCCCTCTTGTTTTCCTAAGGATTATTTTTAGGGCCCAAGCACTATAAGGTGCACAGGACCCTCTTGTTTTCCTATGGATTATTAGGGCCCAAGCACAACAGGATTTTTTTTCCCCCCAACCTTTTGGACTTTCGCGGGTCTTGCTCAAAAACTCATGAAACTTGGCAGATAGGTTGGAATCTGCTGCCATTCGGATGCCTGGGAGTCTGGGCATAGCTCGTGGCCTTCAGGGGCCCTCACAAGAAATTTTGCTCCATAGCTTGTACACACTTTCATGTAGGCACACTCGGTACACATTTAGAGGTCATTGAGCCAAACAACTTTCGCGCTCCATGTGCTGGGATCAACTCAACAGGAGGCCAGTTATTTTGGTTCGTTCGCAAAAATGCACCCGATGAATTTTGATATACTCCTCCTAGGGAATTTATACAATCGCTACCAAACCAGGCCGATGTGATCTAAAGACATTGAGGATGCAAAATTGCAGAGGGATTTTTGATATCTCAAATGGGTCAGCCCTGATAATGTCTTAAACTTACACCAAAAAATGATTAATAACTTTCTGTGTGGCATTATATTGAGTGACATTATATTCAGTGACACCACATTGAGTGATGCTTTTCTTCCAGCATCTGCAGCCTATTTAACACATGTACACATCACAAATGTTAACACACACACATACATCACACACATGCACACATACACACACATTAAAAATGTTAACACTCACACACACACACACCTCTCTCATGATGCACACACGCACACGAACACACATCACAATTTTAACACTCTCACATTCATACAGACGCACACACATGCACACACCTCTCACGATGCACACACATGCACAAACACTTGTTAACACTCTCTCACTTGTACAGACACACACACGTATACATAAACTCACTCGTACTCATGTATCGCACATCACAAATTTTAACAAACATCTCTGTCTCACACGCCCACACACACTGACAAGTCACATGTTTCACACATACTAACACACATCACTAATGTTATCACACAGACTCGCGCACACAAACACGCACAAACACATTTACTCGTCACACAATTCTGTCCCTCACTCTCTCTCTCACACACACACACACACACACACTACAAATGTTAACACTCACACACACCTCTCACACACACACACACACATTGAGTAACGTCATAGTGTGATGTTTACTTTCCAGCACCTGTGGTCTATTGAATACACGTACACATCACAAATGTTAACACTCACACACACAAACACATCTCATACATCACACTCATGCACACATACATACACACTCATTACAAAAGTTAACACTCACACCTCTCTCACGATGCACACACACGTATATCACAATGTTAACACTCACACACGCATACGCATGTATATCACAAATTATAGCACTCACACACTCACATCTCTGTCTCACACGGCCATACGCAGAAACAAACACACCCACACACACTGAAAATTCACGTCTCACACATACTAATGTTAACACACAGACTCACACACCACACACCTCTCTCCCTCACTCTCACACACACACACCAACGCACTCAACAAATATTTAGAGCCCAAACTGACATTAGCGCTGTATAGTGTGTGATGTGTGCAGTTTGTGCGGTGCCCCTGGGGTGGCAATGGCGCAGGGTGCTTGGGCCCATCATTGTTGCTTGCAAATATATTGTAACCTTATGATGTCAATAACACGTCATTATTGGATGTAATCCTGTGGTACCCCACAAGTTAGGGAAGACTGAAATTTGTCAGATCTGTGGGGTCAATCTTGGGCTTTTTCAATCTTGGGAGTCTGAACAACAGCATGTTTAAAAGCATCAGGAACAATTCCAGTTTCAAGACCATGATGAATTAATGTTAAAATGGTAGGAGCAATTGTATTAAAGGTCTCTTTAATGAGTCAATAAGTTGGTTTCAAATGAGTGATTATATCATGCAAATGAGAGAAAAACAGGGTTTTAACCTGATTTAAAACAGTTAACCACACTGGAGGAACAGTTGGGTCATAAGTAGGAGGTGTAATAAGTGCTCTAATGTCATTGATTTTATTTATAAAGAATGTTAGCAGAATCTCACACTTATTTGCAGTGATATCATGGTAGGGGGTTGTTTAGGGGGTGTTTTGGGGGTCAGTAACAGTGTTTAATGTTTTAAATAGAACTCTTGCACTGTGCTGGTTGTTTTCAATTAAATCAGAAAAATATTCAGTTCCCTCTGCTTTGTCAGTTTACTAGGGAGGCTCCCCAAGGGTCATAACAATAACAAACCATGCACACTGATTACTAAAACGAGTGTCCGGATTAATAAAACTGAACACACAGATTGATAAACAGAGATGCATTTTCTTAGCCCCATCCCTGTGAAAATGGCATATTCAAAGAATGGCTTGCCAGTGAGAGGTTGTTCATGGACCAATGACGTTCTACACATTCTAAAATTGACATTCTCACCGGTTGTTAATCTCTGGAATGAATATGATATGATATAGATATGAATTTGGAGAATTTCCTTATCATTAAATGCATTGTATGTTTTTTTTTTATCACTTTATACACAACCCATGATTTTTTATGCTACTTACAATGAACAAATGAATAAATAAAACTAGTGATTGCATTATGTTTCATGACATCTTTAATTTGCCTAATTTAATTTAGTTAACTGGAGTATATTTTTGATAATCAATGGAAATGTGTTAATGTTTTGTGGTCTTAATGTTATGGCTGATAATGGTATCTTGTAAAAGGATTTGTGGACATCTAGTTGAATAAAACACCAAGTACCTACAGTAAATTAAGGATGTCTTGAATCATAATGCAATAATTTATTGCATAGTGTATAGAGTTTTTATGATAAGAAAAATCATTGTCTCTTACATTCCAGGTATTAAAAACAGTATCAATTTCAAGTTTATAATCTGTAGAAGCTCTGTGGTCCTCAACCTCTCGCAGACGAGCCTTTTTCTAAATACACCAGTTTTACTTAGCTGGGGATAAGAATAATGCATCTTGATGGGAGAACCAACTTATGGCACCGGTAAACCAATCAGTGTGCTCTGTTTAGTAATCTGCACAGTTGATTTAGAAATCAGTGCACACGGTTTTTTTTTTTTTTTTACCACTTGACCACTTGGTCTATGTACTTTTCTGATATCCTGACAGATGTTCTTAAAAAATCTCGAAGGATAACAGTAACATCAATTTTTCCTGTTTACGTTCAGCTGTCTTTAGTTTAGAGTTCTTTAAGAGGGCCGACACAGTCAAGGATGAGCGAACGGTAAACTGTCGGTGCTCGCTTTGGGATTAGGATTCACTGACTCAACCAATTTAACAGCATACTCATATTGTGTAGAGAATCGTCCCGCAGTACCCTGCAGGAATTTGGAATGCGGATTTTAACAGGACAGAAAATGTTGATATAAAAAAAAAATTGGATCACATATCTGAACATTGTATGAATGGAAACCATGTGATAAAATTATATTCAGGGTGGGACCATGTTCATGAGTCGGGCTACACACCCACTAAAGAAGATTAAAGGCTCAATGATGAACCAGAGGTTTAGATTGAGAACATACATGAATATTAAAATCTCCCGTAATTAAAATATGGTCAAACTACAGCAGAAAAACAGCTAAATGATCAGAAAAGAAAATCTTTGTTGAACTTTGGTGAATGATCACAGCACATAGTACTGGATGGTTCTAGTCCATATGAGAGAACTATAGTTCAGAACTAGAATGACCATCAGTAGATATTTGGTGGCAATAAAAACTGTTTGGAAATGTTGAGACCAAGCCATCACCATGACCCGTCAGCTGGGGAGAGTTGAACTTACAGTCCACATAAACAACTTTGGATAAAGAGCTCGTCTGACCGCCGCTCAGCCACATTTCAGTCACAATTTTGACCCATTTGAAGTGAAAAAATATTTAAGAATGAAAGTCTTGTTTGTTAGGGATCTGGCATTAACCAAAGCCATCATGTTTTTGGACAGAGTCGTCCTCGGTCTCCAATGTGTGTCTCAGTAGACGAAGGTTCCGATTCTTCACTTCAAAGAAGAGGGTAATCCAACATAACCCCATTTTTGTTAATGGTCTGTTTAAAAGATAGTTTAAAAATTGTAATGGTCTGAAATCTTATGTCTAGGTGCTAGATCAGAGCAGATGGAGGTAAGATTTATAGAAATAGAGAACCTACTGCTGAGGAATCACTGATCTGTCATTTTAAAATACATTTCGGTTTACTGGAGAGAATAAAACAAAACGTGAATAGATTCTTAATGGCGCTGTTCACCCTCCAGTCCAGTAGGGGGCAGTCAAACACCTAACTAAAAGACGAAGAAGAGCTGACGACGATGTGCCGCTTGGGCTGCCTAGTTATCCAGCTATGTTATCCAGCTATGTTAGCTGCCTGGTTATGCAGCTGTTTCTACCTGCAGTTTTATAGAGAATCTTAAATCTGATCAAGTTAAAGTAATAACAGCATTTGTAGAGGATAAACTCACTGATCCTGAGGTAAATTAAAGTCTAAACAGTTACTGACTGGATCTTAAATAGAGCTCTGTTTAGCTAATAGTGTCTCTAGTACCAGAAAATAATGATAATAAAAAAAAGTCATGAATATTTTTTTCGCTATTGGACAATGTTTTGTATTTTTCATGTTGTTGAATTCTATTTTCTTTCCTTAACCAGAGATAAAGAAGAACAAAAGACATATTCTTTGTACTATGACTAGTCAAGAAGAATCTCAGACAGACCTTCACCACTGCTTAGAGTGTGGAAAGAGTTTTAGTCAAGAGAAGGATCTCACAGCACACCAGCTCATCCACAGACAAGACAAACCACATCAGTGCTCACAGTGTGGAAAGAGTTTCATTCATAAATGTCGTCTCCAACAACATCAGCGCACTCACACAGGAGAGAAGCCGTATCAGTGCTCACAGTGTGGAAAGGGTTTTGCGAACATGAGAAATTTGAAAACACACGAGTACATCCATACAGGAGAGAAGCCGCATCAGTGCCCACAGTGTGGAAAGAGTTTTAGTCAAGAGAGGTACCTCACAGCACACCAGCTCATCCACAGACAAGACAAGCCTCATCAGTGCTCACAGTGTGGAAAGAGTTTTGCTAAAATGAGAAATTTGAAAACACATGAGTACATCCATACAGGAGAGAAGCCGCATCAGTGCCCACAATGTGAAAAGAGTTTTGTTTATATGACAAGTTTGAAAGCACATCAACGCATCCATACAGGGGAGAAGCTGTATCGTTGCTCACTGTGTGGAAGGGGTTTCATTAAAAAGAGTCATTTTCAACAGCATCAACAGATTCACACTGGAGAAAAACCGTATCACTGTTCACTGTGTGGGAAGAGTTTTATTCAAAAGGATTATCTCAAGCAACATCAGCGCATTCACACAGGAGACAAACCGTTTCACTGTTCACAGTGTGGGAAGAGTTTTACTCAAAGGAGCACTCTTGTGCAACATCAACGTATTCACACTGGGGAGAAGCCATATTACTGCTCAGAGTGTGGGAAGAGTTTTAGTAATTTGGGCAATTTCCAACAACATCAGCGCATTCACACTGGAGAGAAGCCGTATTACTGCTCCATGTGTGGAAAGAATTTTACTCAAAACGGCTCATTACAGAACCATCTACGCACTCATATTGTATGAAGAGGGGGAAAAAGTTTTCTCAAGGTACATGTCCTTGAAGGTCTGCTTTAGGGCCACAAAGTGGGATGCACTATGTGAAACATATGGTGAGGACATTGATGGAATGTTTGACTTACTAATACAATATTGGACTGAGGTTTGGAGAATGTGAATGAATTTAATATCTTCTTTAAATAATTTAAAAAATTCTGTCCTCTTCCAGTTCAGGGTTTCAAACACCTGGAACAATTGGAACTGTGGCAGCTTCCTCACTCTGTCCTTGCCCTGTAAAAAATGACAATACACACTGTGATGCCATATTAAGCTCATTCCCACTCGCCCCTGTTTCCTAGCTTACCACAGTTCCCTGGTTACCCTTTGCAGTTTCTGCATCAGAACCATATAGACATATAAATACTGATTTATTCTTCAATTTCTTCTCTCCTGTTTATGTCAATCATGATTCTTCTTTGACTCTGCTTTTTATTATCTTTGGTTTTGCTATGAATATTAAAGTGCTACATGATTAAACTAAATGCAAATATGTTAATGTCATTATAAATATTGACATGACATGAACAAAGTGGAGCCACCTTTGCCAATCCCTTTCTCTGTGCAAGTGTTTTTGTAAATGAAATATTGTAGCAACCCAGGAAAAATGATTTAGGTAAAAAAAAAATTTTAAAAAACTTTTTTTTTTTTTTTTATTTCAAATTTTTGTTCCTTGAACCTGCCCAAAGACCTAATTTTAATAGTATTTTACACAGTATAAAGAATTGTGCCTATTTTTAGTGGATTACAAGGGCCATATTTACGTGCTTTTTACTGCTCTCCTTACCTTTCATTCATGTAAAAGTTGTAATGGTGTGAAGTTGTTTGTCTAAGTGCTAGATCAGGATGTAAGATTTAGAGGAATAGAGAAGCTACTGCTGAGGAATCACTGCTATTTTAAACTATATTTTACATTTACTGAACAGAATATAACAATGTGAATAGATTATTTTAGGCTAGAGCCTTTTCTTCAAGAACATCAGCGCATTCACACAGGAGACAAACTGTCAATATCAATTCAATTCTATTCAATAAAAATTTTATTTGTATAGCGCTTTCAACAATTGACATTGGCACAAAGCAGCTTTACACAATCAAAATAATTATTTAAGTTTGTATGAGATGTGAACGTGTATGGATCAAAATGATAAGATTGTCCCTGATAAGCAAGTTGAGGATGACGGCGGCAGTGGCAAGGAAAAACTCCCTGACGTGGTAATAGGAAGATACCTTGAGAGGACCCAGACTCAACAGGGAACCCATCCTCATTTAGGTAAAATGGATAGCAGGGATTGATCTGCATCATACTGTGTGAGCTTGGAAGTTCAGTATAACAGGAGATGTGTTTAAGTTAAAATTAGGGGTGCTCCGATCAGGATTTTTGGGGCCGATCACCGATTACAGGGTCTACTTGACACCTTATCGTGTAGCATTATTTATTAAACTATATTTTACAACAATGTAAATGAACTATTGAAATTACAAGAAGAGGAATATCATGAATTGACAACTGTATTTATTGGCAAACATGTGCAACACGTCAACTTAAAACATAGAAGCCTGTTCGATTCGCGGCTCTGTGTGCATGGAGTTTGAATGTTCTCCCTGTGCTTGGTGGATTTCCTCTGGGTACTCCGGTATCCTCCCACAGTCCAAAGACATGTAGGTTAGGTTAATTGGCCATAGTCTGTGAGTGTATATGTGTGTGTGCCAGTGATGGATTGGCACCCTGTCCAGGGTGTACCCTGCCTTGTGTCCAAAGTCTCCTGGGATAGGAGACAAATCAAAACCTCCTGCAAAAAAATTGCAGGAAGATTTAGTAGACAAGACCTTCACAGAAGAGTCAGCAGAAGAAAACCGTACCTGTGTCCCCATCATAAAATCCAATGTCAAAAGTATGCAACAGAACATCTACAGAAGGCTGATGCGTTTTGGAAACAAGTGCTGTGGACTGATGTAGTTAAAATAGAACACTTTGGCCACAATCAGCAAAGGCATGTTTGGAGAAAAGAAGCATCATTTCAAGAAAACATCACCTTGTTTCCAACTATTAAGCATGGGGGTGGATCTATCATGCTTTGGGGTTGTGTTTGGGGTTGTCGCACGGGTGGAGGGAAGCATAAAGTCCACTAAATACCAGCAAATTCTGGAAGCAAACATCTCACCATCTGGAAAAAAGCTGAAGCTGAAAAGAGGAACGGCTTCTACTACAGGACAATGATCCTAAACATACCTCAAATCCACTATGTAATACCTGAATAGACGCAAGCTGAAGGTTTTGGAACGGCATCACAGTCCCCTGATTTAAACATCATTGAAAATTTGTGGGTAGATCTTAAAAGAGCTGTGCATGCAAGATGACCAAAGAATATTAAAGAACTAGACGTTAGTGAGGAAGAATGGGAGAAAATCCCAAGTACAAGAACTGAAAGACTTTTAGCTGGCTATAAAAAGCTTTGCAAGCTGTAACATCTGCCAGAGGAGGTGTTACTAAGTACTGATTATGTAGGGTGACTAAACGTTTGACACAATAATATATATATACAAGATAATATATATATATATATATTATCTTTGTTCAATTTATGACAAGAAAGTATGCATTGATGTTTTCTAAGAAAAATATTGTGCATTTTTTCCATTTCCAAGAGAGAATGTATTAACACCTTTTTAATAAAAAAAAAAAAATCACCAAAATCTGTTATTTATCAATGGGTGCCTTTTAACTTTTGCATAAGACTGTGTGTGTGCGCATTATATATAAACACCTCACAACAGGACAAAAGAGAAAGAGCTATGGTTGTTGCGGTGCTTAGATTGCCTAATTATTCCACTGACCTAACCCCCTCTCTACATGGACCTGTTTAAACTGGATTTTAAGGTGCTTAACCTTGGTAATTATTTGCTTGTCCCCAAATCACATTTTTATCCCATTTGATCCCACTGACAAAACTGACTCAGAATGCCTACTAACTTAAACAAAAAGCCCAGCACAAATATTCCTCAGCTTTAATCACACCACGCACAGACAATATTCCCTCCAATCCTCCAGCACTGCTTAGCTGATCCCACCATCTCTCAGAGATTAAGGAAAACATGCAGCTAGACTCTTTTCTGCTCTGGCACCAAGGTGGTGGAATGAACTTCCTCTAGGTCTCCATACAGCTGAGTCTCTCAGGCAATCTTTAAATGACGACTTAAGATATATCTATTTATCTTTCTTCAGTACTTTGATCCCCCTCCCCACCCCCAAAGGAAAAAAAGGGTTTGACTGGTACTTAACCTAGTAACTCAATGTAAGGATCTATCCAATGATGTAAACTTAAGATGACATGATGTAACCAAAGCAGCGGAGTTGGTTTCAGAAACAAGCTGAGAGCTCATGCATACAATACACCCCTGCTAACATACTACACCGTCAAGTTTATTGACAACACTGTTGTTTGGGACTGACCTCTGACAACGGAAAGGGCTACTTTGAGGAGAATAAAAACCTGGAGAACTGGTGGCAGAGGAACAACCTCCTCCTGTCAGCAACACAAAGGAGTTGGTAGTGGACTTTTTAGGCGGTTCTACAGATGGTGGTGCAATCAGCTTGTTTTCTTTACAGTTTTATTAATATTTGCAAACTTGAGATTAATTTTAATGTGGATTTATCTTACACTGTATTTATCTGGACATTAAGACTTGTGTAAACATTTCACTGCATGCCAGACTGTGTATGGTTGTGTACAGTACGTGACAAAATATGAATTAAAATTTACATCTAGAAATTTTTATGGATGTATTTATGCTTTCCATGGAAGGTTTCATGTGATATCGAGGAAAAAGGTCTCGGCAACATGTAGGGAGTTGTTACTTTCAGTGTCTGGTTGCTCACACTGTTTCATCCTTGTAGTATCACAGTGTTTATCTTCACCATGTTTTCTGTCTAAAAAAAATATCACTATAAAAATAAAATGTATACAGCCACATTATACTTAGTCCAATGTTAAGTGAGCTTGATGAAAATAAAAATCAGTTAAACAGATTACCAAAAATCAACAATCTTTATACAAATGGAAGTCTCTACATGATGTCCAATGATATTTCCTGCCAAGTATACACAGTCAGGTCCATAAGTATTCGGACAGTAACAATTTTCATTTTTGTGCCTCTACATTAGAATATCATCAAAAGGTTTATTTCAGTAATTCAATTCAAAAAGTGAAATTCATATATTATACAGATTTATTACACACAGATTGATACATTTCAAGTATTTATTTATTTATTTACTTATTTTTATTCTTATGACTTACAGCTAACAAAACTCCAAAATTCAGTATCTCAGAGAATTAGAATATTGTGAAAAAGTTAAATATTGGAGACTCATGGTGTCACTCATTGAGTTCGTCAGCTAATTAACTCAAAACACCTGCAAAGGTTTCCTGAGCCTTTAAATGGTCACTCAGTCTTGTTCAGTAGACTGGCTGTTCACAGAATGCTGTATACAAGCATATTAATGGAAAGTTGAATGGAAGGAAAAAAAATGTGGTAGAAAAATGTGCACAGGGAACAGGGATAACCGCATCCTTGAGAGGATTGTGAAACAAAGCCCATTCACGAATTCGTGGGAGACTCACAAGGAGTGGACTGCAACTGGAGTCAGTGCTTTAAGAGCCACCATGCACAGATGAATCCACAACATGGGTTACAACTGTCACATTCGTTGTGTCAAGCCACTCTTGAACCAGAGACAACATCAGAATGTGTCCTATCTGGGCTAAGGACAAAAAAGACTGGACTGTTGTTGAGTGGGCCAAAGTCCTCTTTTCAGATGAAAGTAAATGTTGCATTTTATTTGGAAATCAAGGTCCCAGAATCTGGAGGAGGAGAGGAGAGGCACAGAATCCAAGTTGAAGTTCAATGTAAAATTTGCACAGTCAGTGGTGGTTTGGGGAGCCATGTCATCTGCTGGTATTGGTCCACTGTGTTTTATCAGGTCCAAGATCAGTGCAGCTGTTTACCAGGAGGTTTTAAAGCACTTCATGCTTCCCTCTGCTGACCAGCTTTATGGAAATGCTGATTTCATTGTCCTGCAGGACTTGGCTCCTGCCCACACTGCACAAAGTACTAATTCCTGGTTTAAGAACCATGGCATCCATGTACTTGATTGGCCAGCAAACTCACCTGACCTTAACCCAATAGAGATCTCTTGGCTGTTGTGAAGAGGAGGAAGCAAGACACGAGACCCAACAACACAGAAGAGATGAAGGCCACTATCAGAGCAACCTGAGCTTCCAGGGCCACATACTGATCGCCTCCATGCCACGCCGCATTGCAGTAATTCATGGAAAATTAATGGGAAACCCCAACCAAGTATTGAGTGCTGTACATTTTCATCATTTTCAGTAATCCAACATTTCTGTTTTGTTTTTTTAATGTATTTTTTTTATTGGTCTTAAATAATATTCTAATTCTGAGATTTCGGGTTTTCATTAGCTGTAAGCCATGATCCAAAATTAAAAGAAATAAACACTTGAACTGTATTAGCATGTGTGTAATGAATTTAAATAATGATTTTTACTTTTTGAATAGAATTACTAAAATAAAAAAAACTTTTCCATGATATTCTAATTTATGGAGATGCACCTGTGGAGTGATGGTCTGTTTTTTAAATTATTCTATTACACATCAAGAAGATAAAAGGTCTGAAGGTGATTCACTGGGTCTCTGCTGTCTGCTTTTCTTTGTGTGAATAGCTTGGTGTCTTTTAAGATGACATGACTGGGTAAAACATTTTCCACACTCTGAGCAGTAATACGGCTTTTCTCCAGTGTGAATACGCTGATGTCCTTTTAGAGCACTTGCATGATTAAAACTCTTCCCACACATTGAGCAGTGATATGGTCTTTCTCCTGTGTGAATGCGCTGATGTGCCTTGAGAGTACTTTTGTCAGTAAAACTCTTTCCACACTCTGAGCAGCGATACGGCTTTTCTCCTGTGTGAATGCGCTGATGTAGCTTGAGAGTACTTTTGTCATTAAAACTTTTTTCACACTTTGAGCAGCTATAAGGCTTCTCTCCAGTATGGATGTGCAGATGTGTTTGGAATTGGCTCACATTATAAAAACTTTTGCCGCACTCTGAGCAGTAATATGGCTTCTCTCCAGTGTGGATGCGTTGGTGACTCTGTAGAGAACTCTTGTGATTAAAACTCTTTCCGCACTGTGAACAATGATACGGTTTGTCTCCAGTGTGAAGGCGCTGATGTTGTTGGAGAGAACGCTCTAGTTTAAAACCCCTTCCACACTGCGAGCAGTGATACGGCTTCTCTCCTGCGTGAATGCGCTGGTGTTCTTTTAAATGACTCGTGTTAGTAAAACTCTTCTTACACTGTAAGCACTGATATGGCTTTTCTCCTGTATGGATGCGCTGATGATACTGGAGATTACGCTGGTGAGTAAATCCTTTCCCACACTGCGAGCAGATAAACGGTTTCTCATCTGCATGAATTCGGAGGTGTTGATATAAATTACCCTGCTGAGTATAACTCTTTCCACACTGTGAGCACTGATACGGCTTCTCTCCTGTATGAGTGCGCTGATGTTTTTGGAGACGGCATCTATACATGAAACCCTTTCCACACTGTGAGCACTGATACGGCTTCTCTCCTGCATGAGCGCGCTGATGTTGTTGGAGACGACATTTATACACAAAACTCTTTCCACACTGTGAGCACTGATGTTGTTTGTCTTGTCTGTGGATGAGCTGGTGTGCTGTGAGATCCTTCTCTTGACTAAAACTCTTTCCACACTCTAAGCAGTGGTGAAGGTCAGTCTCCATATCTTCCTGACTAGTCATAGTACAAATAATGTTTTATGTTCCTCTAACCCTAAGGAAAGAAAATAGATTCAGTATCACGAAAAATACAAAATACAAGTGTTGTCCAAATACCTCAAAAGTAATTTAATATGTATTACCATATGATCATGAATAATTCATGGTTGCAGATGAATTAATGTCCATTTTGTTGTAGTTGCTAAGAGTGAAACACTCTTAGAGCGCTGGCACATGATTCATTAACTCACTTTTTTTTTTTCCACATGACAATATATATTTTTGCTTTTGTTGATCAACAGAGCTTGTTTTATATTTGTATCCATTGATATGCTTAATGGTAGTTTTGTGTCAGTTTGATTCTGTTATTGAAAAGTCTGCTGTTTGCAAATTACACCTTAACGACATGGCCCTGATATATCAAATAATGAAAATAATGATTAACTTACATTAACATACTTCTTTAAACGGTAAACACAGTCTGATATTCCTGGCCATGCTCGAAGGACTTGTGGAATGTTACTGTGGCTGTGTCCATAATGGACCACTCACCTTCATTTGTTTACTATTTTAGATCATAATTATGTAATTGAAAATATTTGATTAGTGAAGTTATATATTACATATTTTGAGATGGTGCCTCATACAGTGACAAGAATTTTTTTTTAAGCTAATTTCAAAACTTGTATTTTACCCAAGTAAAAGCAAATGTGTTAGTAGTAAACTAACCTAACTAATTAATTACCACATTTAAGCCAATTAATATGCGGTTTATCAGCACTACAGGCACTATTATATATAAACTAAAAATCCATTTAGGATCCAGTAATTAACTGTTTAGACTATAACTTACCTCAGGATCAGTGAGTTTATTCTCTCCAAATGCTGTTTTCGATCAGATTTAAGAGTCTCTGTTAAACTGCAGGTAGAAACAGCTACATGTACAGATGGTTTCAGCTCGGCTGGATAACTAGGCAGTCCAAGTGGAAAAACCTTCTTCTTCTTCATCTTCGTCTCTTTTGTCTTGTAGTGCGGTGTTTTACCGCCCCCTACTGGGTGGGTGATGAAGCAGGACCACAAGCTCTCCTCACGTTGCACTGCATTCTGTTCAAACCTAAAATGTGGTTCAAAGTGACAGTTGTGTGATTCCTCAGCAGTAGGTTCTCACTCTCTCACTCATCGTCCACACCAGGGTTCGGCAACCTTCTGCTGCGGCTCCCTGTGGATTTGGAAAATAAATAATGATTATTTAATTTTTATTAATTTCATTTAAATTTGTTCATTTTTTTAATGTAATTCTAACTTTGAAGATTATGGTGATCTTTTTTTGTTGTTGCTCAAAATATGTCACAACCAGCGTTGGGTGTAACGCGTTAGTTTTATTATAGAGTGTTCAGGGTTTAACAGTAGTTACTAGAACATGTAACTTTAGAGACATCAGTTAATTATATTCTATAGATAAAGAACAATATGTTTGTTTGTTAGAAAAGTTATCTTGGTAATTATATACATTTTACTTTAACTGGGGTTTTTTTTTTTCAGAAGCATGACACCTCAGGAGACCAAGAATCTCAACAAAGAAACTGCAGGAGAATGTTCCGGAGTCTCCATCAGCACCACATCATCAGTCAGGTAAGCACCAGCCCTTGAGCAAGCTCAAGCCCACCTCTCAACTGTCAGAAAGTTGAGAATGGAGTCGCTGGATGGTGTTTAGGTAAATCTTACATGTTTTAATATATGTATATATTTTTATTCTGGTGTCTGTTATTGTGTGAATTATAAATTTATTACACTGTATGCTGTTAAATGAGGATTTTGATATGTTCAATAAAATTATATTTCCATTTTTATCTCATGCATCTCATTTATTTCTGTTTCTCATGTACATTGCAGATTTCTCAAATGTTGCTCAAATGTATGTCTCAGGTTGTGTCTCAGTTATGTCTCTTTGCTTCTCCTAAGTGGGGTTTAGGAGAAATAGAAAAGACAAAGTTGAGCTTGTAATGAGACAGCTCAATTCAGTCTCATGAGAAAAGACTCTGTAGAGAACTCTTGTGATTAAAACTCTTCCCACACTGTGAACAATGATACGGTTTGTCTCCAGTGCGAATGTGCTGATGTTGTTGGAGAAAACGCTCTAGCTTAAAACCCTTTCCACAGTGTGAGCAGTGATACGGCGTCTCTTCTTTGTGAATACGCTGGTGTTCTTTTAAATGACTCGTGTTAGTAAAACTCTTCTTACACTGTAAGCACTGATATGGCTTTTCTCCTGTATGGATGCGCTGATGATACTGGAGATTACGCTGGTGAGTAAATCCTTTCCCACACTGCGAGCAGATAAACGGTTTCTCATCTGCATGAATTCGGAGGTGTTGATATAAATTACCCTACTGAGTATAACATACACTATATATGAATCCCTTTCCACACTGTGAGCACTGATACGGCTTCTCTCCTGCATGAGCGCGCTGATGTTGTTGGAGACGACATTTATACACAAAACTCTTTCAAGAAAAAACTAATTTTTTGCAACAAAATTTTGCTATGGGTACAGTTAGTATCCTGGTAAAATGAAGCAACACCCAATGACATTGAGCACTCACTCTTGTGCAAAGACACAAACGTTTAAGTTAATTCAGCAACTGTACATATCACTACCTTGAACAGATATTAACTACACGTTTAGTTATATGCTTGAACCTATATCCTATATGCTTGAACCGTGTAAAATCGGCCACGGGACAGACGACATTGTGAGAGGCAATGCACAAATTGGTTAAATCCATATTACCATTAAGATAAAAATAATGGGAACTTTATTTCTGACAGCACCTTTTCTGTCAGGCAAATGCATAATAAGCAATGAAACATTAATAAATGGTGAGGGCAGATATAAAAAAGGACATTTTTGATCAAACGTAAGCTGTTGGAAGAAATATAGTGGACTCATTATGGCACTGCAAATTAATGTGGTGTTTTTCTGTGTTTCAAATCTTATATGCTTTTATTTATACTATTGTTTTGTATTTGTTGCATTTCCATCAATTTGTCATATGTTAATTATACAGAGCTATCCTTTTTATTTAATATGTAATATATATGTAATATATAAACCATCACTGATCCACCCCCATGCTTCACTTTGAGGCAGTTGAGGAGCACAATTTGTCCTCTTTTGAACTCTGATACAGTATGTCACCCAGAATGTTGTGTGCATTGCAATATTGTAAGCAAAATGGTGCTATTACTTTGCTAATTAAACCTTCACACTCTGCTTTGTCTGGTGAAATGTATAATCAATGAAGACCACCAGGCTGAACAAATTTAGCCATGAAACCTCCAACATTAAATTGGCCAGTGTTACAGTTTCATTGCCCAACTCCTGTAGATCACTGTGATGGATTGGCACCCTGTCCAGGGTGTACCCCGCCTCATACCTATCCAAGTCCATCTAAGTCCATACCATCTAAGTCCCCCCCCCCCCCCCATGACTCTGAATACAGGATAAAGCGGAATTGTATCATATTTAATGGGTCCTTGTGTAGCGAGCATAACAAAATGTTAATGTATTGACGTTCTATTGTGTTGAGAACGAAATACTTTTAATAACGTGTGTGGGGGCTTTGTTGTAAGATGAGGCCCTGGGCGACCGACTGTCTTGCCTGTTAGATGGGCCGGCACTGCTCCACCTGCTGAAACCTGGTCTAGGTGCTAGATCTCTAGCCTCATGCCCTAAGTCTCCCGGGATAGGCTCCAGGCCCCCCATGACTCTGAATACAGGATAAAGCGGTGTAGACAATGAGTAAGTGAGTGATTGAGAATAAAGATCAACATGAGTAGATCCTTAAAGTCTTTGGTCATCACCCAGTCCAGTAGGTGGCGATAAAACATCTCACTGTGAGACAAAGGAGAAGAAGAGCTGAAGTTGTTGTGCTGTTTGGACTGCTTAGTTATCCAGCCAAGCTAAAACAATTTCTACATGTAGCAGTTTCCACCTGCAGTTTTACAGAGAATCTGATCGAGTTAAATTAATAACAGCATTTGGAGAGGATAAACTCACTGATCCTGAGGTAAATTAAAGTCTAAACAGTTGCTGACTGGATCCTAAATGGATCTCTGGTTCATATGTAATAGTGTCTGTAGTGCTGATAAACTGGATATTAATTCTCTTTACTTTTAGTTAGGTATTTTTTAGTTCCTAATTCCTAAAAATATCTTCCAAATGATATATAGATTGTTAATTTTCTTTTCTAAAATAATTGTGTTTTTGAGCTGTGTGCCCTTCATTGGTGTTTCGAAAACACTGTGGCTGCTTGAGTGCATCAGCCGCCATCTTAAAATATCTTACATATAACTTATGAAGGTGGTGTTATGAACAGGATGAATTACATCTGACACATTCTTTTACAGTTCATCGCAGACTGAGCATTGCTAGCAACATAATATTGTGTGTACTGTTTAAAAAAGTATGTTAAAGTATACTAATTGTTATCTTAATTATTTCATTTATTGGGGCCATGAAACCACAGAAAGGGGAAGTCTGACTCTGCAGTCACAGGTGTGTCACTAAGGTGTAATTTGTAACCAGCAGACTTCTTCAGTAACAGAAACAATCAAACTGCCATTAAATATATCAATAGAAAAGAAAAAAAAGAATAGCTCTGGTGAAAAACAAAAATGTATGTTATCATATAGAAAATAAAGTGAGTTATTATTACATATTAAACAGTACAAACTTCATATTGTGGTATTGGACACGGTTTATTTTTTTGATACTGAATTTTATTTATTTTGCTTAACTAGAGATAAAGAAGAAAAGACGTATTCTTTGTACTATGACTAGTCAAGAAGAAATTCCGACAGACCTTCACCACTGCTTAGAGTGTGGAAAGAGTTTTAGTCAAGAGAAGGATCTCACAGCACACCAGCTCATCCACAGACAAGACAAACCACATCAGTGCTCACAGTGTGGAAAGAGTTTCACTCATAAATATTTTCTCCAGCGACACCAGCGCATTCACACAGGAGAGAAGCCGTTGCAGTGCTCACAGTGTGGAAAAGGATTTCCTCGCCAAGATAGTCTCCAGTATCACCAGCGCCTCCATACAGAAGAGAAGACATATCAATGCTCACAGTGTGGGAAAGAATTTTCTCACCAGGTTAATCTACAACATCATCAGCGTGTTCATACAGGAGAGAAGCCGTATCAGTGTTCACAATGTGGAAAGAGTTTCACTCATCAGGGTAATTTATATCAACACCTCAGAATTCATGCAGATAAGAAACCATTCATCTGCTCACAGTGTGGGAAAGGATTTAATCACCAGTTTAATCTCCAGCGTCACCAGCGCATCCATACAGGGGAGAAGCCGTATCAGTGCTCACAGTGTGGTAAGAGTTTTGCAAACATGAGTCATTTGAAAGCACACCTACAAATTCATACAGAAGAGATGCCGTATCACTGCTCACAGTGTGGAAGGGATTTTAAGCTAAAGCGTTCGCTCCAACAACACCTGCGCATTCACACTGGAGAAAAGCCGTATTACTGCTCTGAGTGTGGCAAGAGTTTTTATAATGTTAGCCAATTCCAAACACATCTTCACATCCATACTGGAGAGAAGCCTCATAACTGCTTACACTGTGGAAAGTGTTTTAATGACAAAAGTACTCTCAGGGTACATCAGCGCATTCACACAGGAGAAAAGCCGTATCACTGCTCGGAGTGTGGGAAGAGTTTTACTGATCCGTCAGCATTTAAGTCTCACCAGCGGATTCACACCGGAGAAAAGCCTTACAGCTGCTCAGAGTGCGGAAAAAGCTTTACTCAGATAAGTGCTCTCAAGGTACATCAGCGCATTCACACTGGAGAAAGACCTTATAGCTGCTCAGAATGTGGAAAGAGTTTTATTCGTAAAAGTGATTTCCAAGCACATCAGCGTATTCACACTGGACAAAAGCCGTATCCCTGCTCAGAGTGTGGAAAATGTTTTACTCATTCAAGTAGTCTCAGAAGACACCAAGCTGTTCACAAGAAGAGAAGCAGACAGCAGAGACCCTGTGAATCACCTTCATATCTTTAATCTTGTTAATTTGTTATGAAATAATGAAAAAGTAGACCATCACTCTTCTTATAGGAAGCTGTCCAGTTGAATACTTTTTGAGTCTGCAAAAATGGAGGGACTTTGTCAATCTCAGGGTAATTACTGAACTGTTAATGTGATATTTTAATAGGTCTTGAAATTAAAAGGCCTGCACTTTCAGTGACATATTAGATGGATTTAAATCCACTGTGGCGGTGTAGAGGCACAACAATGAAAATTGTCACTGTCTGAATACTTATCGACCTGAATGTGTATACTTGGCAGTAATCATCACTGAATATCATATAGGGACAATATGCTGAAACCTAGTATCCAACGCCCGGATGGCAAGTGGACAGACCAACATCAAAAAAAGTACAAACTATACCTGCCGGCCTTGATTCAGTTGTTTGATTAAGGAACTTTACGCCAGAAATTTATTCAAGAAATTATTCAAAATTTCTCAGTTAACATCTGAAGATATGTTTCACCAATTTAACCATGATTATAATAACTTCCTCACAGTGCTACATTAAAGGCACTTTGGATTATTTTACACTGACAAGGTGCTTCAGAGCTAGAATAGTGTCAAATACAGTGGGGCAAAAAAGTACTTAAAAAGATAAGAGAGGCCTGTAATTTTCATCAGAGGTATACCTCAACTACAGAAAATTACATTGTAGGATTTTTAAAGAATTTATTTGCAAATTATGGGGGAAAATAAGTATTTGGTCAATAACAAAATTTCATCTTAATACTTTATATACCCTTTGTTGGCAATGACTGAGGTCAAACGTTTTCTGTAAGTCTTCACAAGGTTTTCACAAGCTGTCGCTGGTATTTTGGCCCATTCCTCCATGCAGATCTCCTCTTGAGCAGGGAACATAGACTTTCAACTCCCTCCAAAGATTTTCTTCCTTTACACGGCTCAGTCATCTTTGCAGGAAAAACATCCCCAAAGCATGATGTTCCCACCCCCATGCTTCACAGCAGGTATGGTGTTCTCTGGGTGCAACTTTCTCCTCCAAACACGACAAGTTGAGTTTTTACCAAAAATTCTTGTGATCATTCTTGTGATCATTTCATGGTCTTGGCCATAGTGGAGTTTAGAGTGCGACTGTTTGAGGTTGTGGGCAGGTGTCTTTTATGAGTTCAAGCAGATGCCATTTATACAGGTAACGAGTGGAGGACAGAGGAGCCTCTTAAAGAAGAACTTGCAGGTCTGTGAAAGCCAGAAATCTTGCTTGTTTTTAAGTGACCAAATATTTGTACTTTACTGAGGCATTTACCAATCAATTCATTAAAAATCCTACAATGTGATTTTCTGGATTGTTTTTTCTTATTTTGTCTCTCATAGTTGAGGTATACCTATGATGTAAATTACAGGCCTCTCTCATCTTTTTAAGTGGGAGAACTTGCACAGTTTGTGGTGACTAAATACTTTTTTGCCCCTCTGTAAATAGTGGTGGTATTGTTTAAAAGGGGGACTGAGGGAGGACTCAGGGGCGACTCATGGACTCTACTGTAAAATCATATTGTTGTGTAGCTGACATGTCCAATTCATTTGTGCAATGAAAATGTAACTCAAACACATTACATATTTTATTGAAATTGTTATTTCTGTATGTAAATTCAAATTCAGATTTTGTCACAACCATACACAGTATGAAGTGCAGTGAAATGCATACACAACTATAAACAAATGGAAACATACAGTGTAAGGTAAGTTAAATTAAACCAACATTAAAATTTACAGAAAATAAGAATACAATTTTCAAAGACAATTGAGCATAAAATACAAAGCATCATATCAAAGTCTGTGCAGGCGGAATTTAAAATAGAAATATGTAGAGATGTGTAATGCTGCTATGAGGCACCATAACAATGTGCTTAAGGATGGGTGGCAGAATTTATGATTGGCAAACATGAAAAAATAATACCTAACCACCTTTCGTCAAACTGCTTTTGACAGTTTTATGGCCTAGAGGAATGATAGAAAAAAAAGGGGGGGGGGGGAAACATGCTTATTTTATTTCATTTATTTGTTTATTTCATTTCTTTATTTCATTTATATATGTATTTATTTATTTATTCATTGTAAGGATTTGTTCAGTGTGTTTTTATTTGAAAGTCATGCTTGGTGAGGGGACACATTTCAAGGTGTTTGTGTTTAAGACAGGGAGATTTATTTATTACCAACAGGAGAACAGTGAAACGTTTAATCAGGGTGGGTAAAAAACGTGGATCACTTTGAATAACTGGAGACTGTTGAACCTGTTAGTTTTTCAACTTACTTAAAGAGAAGAAGAAGAAGAAGAAGAAGCGTTACCAGAGAGCCCCGAGTCGCGCGCCCGGGGACTTGAAGAAAAAGAAGAAGAAAAAAATGGTCTCGATGATGCGAGTAAAACGTTGTTGCGCGCGAGCGAGTCTAAGAAAATAATAATAACATGCGCGACGAAAGCCAGGTCTGCGGGTAAACGGTTTTAGCGCGTGAGCTTGTCCGATGTTAAACGCGCGTGGCGCATGCGCAGCGAGTTCTCGTCTGGCGCGGGATGCGCGCGGAGTTTGTTGAAAGGGGAATCGAACAGGTTTTCTCTCGCGCATTGCGATTGGCCGGATCTGCGCGTGACGAAACCCCGCCTCCGCCTCTTCTGCTTAGTCACAAAAGGCGTTTCTTTTTCAGAGTGTTCATCTAAATCTGTTCTTTTATCCACAGTTTTAGGTTGGACTGCGACTATTTAGTTTTTAAGTTCTCTAGTGTGAGGTGACCGTGTGTGTGTGTGTGTGTGTGTGTGTGTGTGTGTGTGTAGAAGAAACACAAGCTGCTCCGTGAATTATCAGTGCACTCTGAGCCGTGACCATTTAGTCAGGAATGGCTGAACTGATCCAACAGCTCGGTGAAAAGTCTCCCTGCTTTTACATCTGCTTATATATTTATATACACGAGGACCATGTGTTAAAAACCAGGTACTATACCTTTCTTGAAAAGAGTAAAGTTGTTTTCTGTTCGTCATAGCAGCGTTGTAATGGCAGAGGGCTGTTAGTTAGCTTCCATTATCAGATTAGGATGTAATAAAAGTTTAACCAGATATTTTTTCATGGGAAGATGAGGCTAATGTTTAATAGCATTGTTTAGAAAATGCCAAGGGTGTGTGTGTGTGTGTGTGTGTGTGCGCGCATGTACAGGTGTATTTATGTCCATGCACAGGGTTGTATTAATATCTAGGTACATTCACACAGGGATAGGAATACCTTACAGTGTTAATTTGATGTTTCACTAGACCCTAACATATAAGCTGAGTTAGCTCTCAATGCTAAGTTTAAATAACCGGTAATGTGAGTTACACAAAGTATTTTCTTCAAAAATCTGAGCAAAAACTGATCTGAAGTAAACAGATCAGTAAATGTTCTTGGGTTGTTCTTGGGGGTTTAGTCTTTTTTTAGTTAATTTAGTCTTTTTTCTTCTGTCACTAAACCTTCACGCTTGTAAGTTCGGTTAGCTGTCATTGCATATAATGTTATTTTAGAAGCTTTTCAGAAAACACTTACAAAAACATCCGAGGTAAAGTTGTTGTTCTTCTTTTTCTTCTAGGCTTTGTCTTCCATTACAATATTTCTTCACCTAAGTAAAATGTAATTAGACTGGAATTTTAGTTACAAATTATTTTTGTAAAGAATCTAACAACATACTGTATCTGAGTTAGAAGTTGATACTGTTGAATGATTAGACTTGTTTCCTGTCATTAAACTTACGCATATGAAAGTTCTTTTAGGTTCTGTTAGTAAATGTTGTGAGCAATAATTTGATTTTTAGAAACTTAAAAAAAGAAGAAGTTCTTCATTGTTTAAGACTTGGTTCCTCTGCCACTAAACCTTCATGTATGAGAGATCTGTAAAGCATCAAGGCTATGTGTAAGTATAATGTCGTTTTAGAAACTTTTCTAAAGACTAGAGAGTTTCTATTAAACTCTTCTAACACATCTTAAGCGACAGTTTTTTCCTAAAAAACAAACAATGTATCTGACAGAGAAAAAAAAGCTGATATCTTTTATGGTTTTGTCTTATTTTCATGTATATGTGTCTGCGTACATATGTGTATGATTGTGGGGATGTAACAAGAGGGCGGATTTAAAAAAAAAACAATGCACAATAAAGTGATAAACATTTGTTACAAACCTAAGTTAAAGTCAACGTTCTTCATGGTTTTGTACCGTTCCGCTATGTCTTTACTTTTGAAAGTTCGGGCAACTAAATTTAAATATTAAATCTTTATATGCGTGGCAATTTTGACTACACAGTCTTTTTCGTAAACATTTAGCAACATACTTTATTTGTGGGAATTTATGTTTTTGTTTCATGTTTCCTCTGTCACTACTGCATGGACGTTCTGTCAGGGGTCATAGGGGCGATAGTTAATAGAATATAATGGTTTAGGAGTATTTACTACAGGTGAGTGTCCTTGTGCCTGATGTAGTAAAAGCTTGGCCAGACAACTATGTGTTCAAAGGAGATGCTAAACTTATGTTAGAAACTTTTCTCAAAAATCTAAGGTAAAAGTCAACATTCTTTAGGGTTTTGTCTTGGTTTCCCTGTGTCACCATGCCTTCACTTGAGGAGCGGTGCAAGAATTGAGCCTTGTGGGACTTTGCATGTCATGGACGTCCCCATAGACATATGCTCTCCTATACTCACATAATAACCTCTCCCTTCTAAGTATGACCTGAACCATTTGGGTACCATCCCAGAAAGCCCGAAACAGTTTTCCAGTCTTTCTATTAGTATGTTATGATCGACAGTGTTAAACGCAGCGCTAAGATCTAGCAGTACCAACACTGATATTTTGCCAGAATCAGAATTTAAATGAATATCATTTATTATCTTTATGAGCGCTGTCTCTGTACTGTGATGCGCTCGGAAGCCAGATTGAAAACTGTCCAGGTATCCATTTGAGTTTAAGTGGTTGTTCACCTGATAAAAGACAGCCTTTTCAATAATCTTGCCTATAAAAGGATGGTTTGATATTGGTCTGTAGTTTTTTAATATGGAATTATCAAGATTATTCTTTTTCAGAAGTGGCTTAACAACTGCAGTTTTCAGAGAGTTTGGAAAAGTCACAGAGAGAAGTGAGGTGTTCAACACTTCTAATAGATCTGTTTCCAAACAGTCAAATACACTTTTGAAAAAAGATGTGGGAAGTGTGTCAAGGTCGCAGGTTGACGATTTGAGGTGATGTACTATTTCTTCCAAGGTTTTGCTATTAATCACTTAAAAGACAGACATAGTTTTTTGAGGTTGTGTTTGTGTTTTTCTGATCTCTGGACAAGTTGATGTGTTAATAGCCCTTCTAATATTACTGATTTACTCAGAGAAGAAGGAAACAAACTCATTGCATTTGCTGTCGGAGGGCATTTCAATGGGAATCTGACTTGGTGGGTTTGTCAGTCTCTCAACAAAAAAAGTAGCAAAAAGAGTGCGAGTGTTGTTTAAGTTGCTGTTTATAATGTTTGTGAAGAAGGTCTGTCTAGCTGTCTGTCTTCACTTGAATAGTGAATTTCAAGTTTCGTCTTCCGCCACATCCGCTCAGCTTTTCGGCATCGTCTTTTCATATTCTGAACTGCTGTTGATCTTCTCCATGATGATTTCGGTCTGCTCGTCTTTCTGAACTTTTCCAGAGCAATATCATCAATAACATTCTTTACTTTTGAGTTAAAGGAATCAAGGAGAAGACCAACAGAGTCTGCAGAAATGCTTGGTGTTAAGGAAATAGCCTTCATAAATGGTGCACTTGTGTTCTCATTAATGCATCTTTTTCTGACAGACACAGATCTAGGTTCAGTGGTAACAGAGATCAATATATCAAAGAAAATACCGCAGTGATCAGACAGTGCTACGTCCTGAATAACAATGGATGAGATGTTTAGACCCTTACTGATGAGTAAGTCTAGAGTGTGTCCACGATTATGTGTGGGCCCGTGCACATGCTGAATCAGGTCAAAAGTGTTTAAAACACTTATCATTTCTTTTGTAATATTGATTTCTGCATTATCAATGTGAATATTAAAGTCCCCTGCTATGGCAAAACAGTCGAACTCTGAGGAAATCATTAATATCAGTTCTGTGAATTCTTCAACAAAGTCTGGAGAGTATTTTGGAGGTCTGTAAATAATGATGAACAGAATGTGTGAAAACAGAATATTAGCAAAATACCTAGACATTCAAAAGACAAGTACTGACCAAATGACGCTTGCATTGAAAGACATCTTTAAATAGAGCAGCTACACCTCCACTGTGGAGGAGACAACAGTTCTGCAGAGACTCATGAAAGTAAAGTTAGGAGGGGCTAATTCATTTAGGACTGTTGCACTGCAGCTATCGTCTAACCAAGTTTCATTAAAAAACATTAAATCCAATTTGCTTGTGGTGATCAGATCATTGATTAAAAATTATTTATTTTTTCCCGAGCGGATATTTAAAAATGCTAACTTGATGGCATTTCTTTGTGTCCCGACAGTAATCTTTGTTTGATGCATAATAACTCAGAGATTAGATGGGTCAGTCGTGCGGCTAAAGAAGGCTTTGGGCTTTCTATCACTTGATAAAACAGAGATAGAGAAAGCTACAGGCACACTGGGTTCCCGCTTGTTCTGTAAACATTTGTGAATGTTACTGCTATCGTAGCGGCGACCCGACACACATCACTGAGAGCTGCTATCTGTTTGTTTTAATTCACCTAGACCAGATGTAGGAGGGGGGTTTGAGCCCTGGCACTGTGGCAGCGGTCGGAGAGCTCTCACAGGAGGAGGAGGATGAGCTGGGGCCACAGGGGCCTGGGTGGTAGCGGAGCTCTGTGTTTTTTAGTTGGCATCTGGGGGCTTGCAGCAAAAGAGTGGGAGAGTTTGGTCCCAGTATACACCAGTTCCTCCATTTTCTGTGAGAAGCTTAGAAGTGGAGATACTGGAGAGACGGATATTATGTCTGGTGAGATGGGCTCTGGCTCTGGTGTTTCCAGTGACTTTAGTATATCGTCCTGAATTCCCTGGCTGTTTTCCAGAATGTTATCTTGAAGCTGCTGTAGTATGTCACAATCTGTCTGTGATGAGCTCTGTGAGCAGGACTCAGCCGGGATGTCCATGAGCAGTGGTTGTTTTGACTGTGTGGTGTTATCAGTGTCCTTGTGGGATTCTTTAGCCACATGATGATCACTCATGATCACTGTGACTGTGACTGTGGTCACTCATACTTTGTCCAGGCATGCATGTGCCATTCAGGTTGAGAGGATTGGCACACTCTGCTGAAGGATGATGGAGGGAGAAATAGATATTTTCCTTTAGCACCCTTGCACCAAGTTTGTTTGGGTGGAGACCATCCAGTTTGAACAGTTGTCTATGGCCCCAGAAAAGATTGAAGTTGTCGATGAAGTTGACTCCTTTTGAACTGCAGGTTCTTTGTAGCCATGTGTTCAACCCAAGCAACCGTGAGAACATGTTAGTTCCCCTTGCTGGGAGTGGTCCACTGATGAACGACTGGACTTCAAGTCTTCGAAGTGTTTCAAAGAGTTCACTGAAATCCTTCTTTAGGAGTTCTGGCTGCTCTTTCCGAATGTAATTTTTCCCCACGTGGAGAAAGATTCGATTTGCAGTCTTGTGCTTTGTCAGAATGTTCCGAAGTTCCCTGTTCACATCAGAGACGGTTGCTTGAGAAAAGCAGCATAGTGTCACCCTATGATCCTGCCTCTTCTAAAAGAAATTTCTGGAGATTTAACCACAGCTAGATTGGGTATCTAACTGCATGTGCGCCGGTCCTGACACCTGCATGCTACTATTAATAAAATGTGTGCGATGAACTTGCTACTGTTCCTCATGCTTCTTCAATGTTTCGGCAATAGTTTCTTCTGCCTGTCATATGCACTGTCACTGTAGACGCTCTGCAGTCTGATTTGGGGTTTCTGTAGCTCTGAGCTGGGTGTTACGCACTCGTAGACGATGCTCCCTACTGATACAGTCAGTGAGGAATGCGTGTGATATAACTGTAAAGGAACTAGCTATCTGTGCAAACACTGCTGGGCAAACCTAATTTCTGTTTTAAATATATAGATTTAGCAGAAAAACATTGCGTCTGAACATAAGTGATATCTTTCCAGTAATACACAAACACAAATATTTCTCAGCTCATTTCTAACCTATAAGAAATTGACTTTTTTTTGCACTCATTCTGGACATTCATGGAGACCCTGGACACTTATGGACATTGCACACCTCTACATTCATGCACATTTACACATATTTCTATTTCCTTTTTCCTGCACATAAACACATTCATGCATGATTGCACACTGCCCAGATATTTCTATTTAAATCCTATTTCATCTCCACACTAAAAATTTTTTTGTATATTTGTACGAAACAAAAAACATTTTAAAAATATTTTTCCCTGTATTTGTTCAGAAAGCTTTTTCTTTATTCCATATTTTGTTTTGTTTTCTGTATTTTATTTCTTATTTTATTCCATATTTCTTTTCTATTAATAATCTTTTTTTCAGGTCACAGGTCATGGTTTAAGCATTTCACTGCATATCGTATTGTGTATGACTGTGTATATGACAAATACATTTTAATGTATAATTTTTGATCAGGGAAATTTTATAATTTGACTATGGGTCAATATTATAAGTATATCAACCATTACAAATATATAGTACTATGCAAAGGTCTTCATCCAGTGAGAGAGTAGCTGTGGCTTCGCCCATGTGACCTAAAGCCTGCATGTTACGATTACCTGCCGTTTCGTCCCGCTGCTGCAATGATTGGTGGCACTTACTTCCATCGTTAAGTAAGGTCACCTTGTGTTAGACTCTGTGAGGATGCGGACTCCTGTTATATTCGATAAAAATACAGCCTTTTGTTACATGACATAAAAGTTGATGATGACGCTGCCTGCTGTTACATATAGGGGGTAAACCTATAAAATTTCTGTTACAGAAATACCTGCGCAAAAACACAAATCCACAAACATGATTTTGGATTTATATTTTTATAGATTCAGATTCTGGAGTAAAGTGGAGTGTCTAGGTGCTAAATTTATAGACTAGCTAGAGAGAGCAAATGGGGGTAAGACTTAGAGGAAAAGAAAACATCCTGCTAAAGAACACTGCTCTGTAAACTACATTTTAGGTTTACCGAACAGAACACACACTGTACTGTAGATCAACATGAGTACTGTAGATCCTTAAGGTCTTCCATCATCACCCAGTCCAGTAGGTGGCGGTAAAAGATCTCACTGTGAGACACATGAGAAGAAGAGCTGGAGTTGTTTTGCTGCTGCCTAGTTATCCAGCCGAGCTAAAACCATCTCTACATGTAACTGTTTCTACCTGCAGTTTTACAGAGAAAATCTTAAATCTGATTGAGTTCAGTTAAAACAGCAGAGTTAAATTAAGCTCACTGATCCTCAGGTAAGTTATAGTCTAAAAAGTTTTAAAAAAGACTAGTTCATATGTTATAATGTTTGTAGTGTGTTTTTTTTTTTCTTTTCTTTACCTTGGTAATTAGTTAGGTGGTTTACTACAAATTAACTGTTGCTTTATCAAAATAAAGGTCTTAAACATAGCTTTTTAAATAATATATAGATCGTTTTTTGTTTCCTTCCAAAATTGTTTTTGAGCTGTTTGCATTTCATAGGTGTTTCAGGTACACTGTGACTGTATGAGCGATTATTTAAAAAAAAAATCTATATTACTTTACTGATTAAATATGAGCCTTTTCAGAATTATAATATTTACATTTACATCTAGGCACTTGGCAGATGCAATTATCCAGAGCGACGTACATTTTTATCTTATTATACATCTAAGCAGTTGAGGGTTGAGGGCCTCGCTCAAGGGCCCATTAGGACAACTTGGTGGTTGTGAACCTGTAACTTTACGAGCCATAGTCCAATGCTTTAACCATTGTGCTACTCCTGACCCCATCTAAAACATAAAACTAATGAAGGTGATGTGGTCCATCATGGACAGCCACAAAATTACATAAATTCACGTACATAATTCAAGTTATTTTACAGTTACAGTGACATGGTGGACTGAGCGTTGGCCATAACATTTTGTGTACCATTTAAGAAAATATTCTGATCATTATTTTCATTATTTGATCTATTGGGGCATGACCTCACCAAAGTGTATTATCGTCCATGAACAGCACATTCTATTCCTCTTACATAAAAAATGGAAATCTGTCATTAAGGTGTAATTTGGAACCAGCAAACTTCTTCAATACCAGAAACAATTAAACATGTCAGTAAAGAAAAAGCTATGGTAAGAAAAATGTCAGTTACAAGTTTCACTCTCAAAACCTACCAAAAGAAAAAAATGGGTATTGATGCATCTCCAACAATAATTCATTTGCATTATAATGCAAATCTATTATCGTATTATTATACAATAATAGACATTAAGATGTTCAGTTTTGTGGCACTGGACAATATTTTTATGATCCTGAAAATGTCCCTTTCTTCACCAGAGATAAAGAAGAACAATCGACATATTTTTTTGTACTATGACTAGTCAAAAAGATACGCAGACAGACCTTCACCACTGCTTAGAGTGTGGAAAGAGTTTTAGAGATGTGCAGGATCTAACAGCACACCAGCTCATCCACAGGCAGGAAAAGCCACATCAGTGCTCACTGTGTAGAAAGAGTTTCACTTATAAATGTCTTCTGCAGAGACATCAGCGCGTTCACACAGGAGAGAAGCCGTATCAGTGCTCACAGTGTGGGAAAAGATTTCCTCGCCAGGATAATCTTCAGTATCACCAGCGCATCCACACAGGAGAGAAGCCGTATCAATGCTCACAGTGTGGGAAAGGATTCCCTTACCAGGTTAATCTACAACATCATCAGTGTGTTCATACAGGAGAGAAGCCGTATCAGTGTTCACAATGTGGAAAGAGTTTCACTCATCAGGGTAATTTATATCAACACCTCAGAATTCATGCAGATAAAAAACCATTCATCTGCTCACAGTGTGGGAAAGGATTTACTCAACAGTTGAAACTCTTGCATCACCAGCGCATCCATACAGGAGAGAAGCCGTATCAGTGCTCACAGTGTGGTAAGAGTTTTATTAACACAAGTTATTTAAAAGCACACCAACGAATTCATACAGGAGAGACGCCGTATCACTGCTCACAGTGTGGAAGGGATTTTAAGCTAGAGCGTTATCTTCTCCAACATCAGCGCATTCACTCTGGAGAGAAGCCGTATTACTGCTCCGAGTGCGGCAAGAGTTTTAATAAGCTGAGCCAATTCCAAACACATGTGCACATCCATACTGGGGAGAAGCCTCATAGCTGCTTACACTGTGGAAAATGTTTTAATGACAAAAGTACTCTCAAGGTACATCAGCGCATTCACACAGGAGAAAAGCCGTATCACTGCTCGGAGTGTGGGAAGAGTTTTACTGATCCGTCAGCATTCAAGGCACACCAGCGGATTCACACCGGAGAAAAGCCTTACAGCTGCTCAGAGTGCGGAAAATGCTTTACTCAGATAAGTGCTCTCAAAGAACACCAGCGTATTCACACTGGAGAAAAGCCGTATCACTGCTCCGAGTGTGGAAAGTTTTTTACTCACTCAAGTAGTCTCAAAAGACACCAAGCTCTTCACACAAAGAGAAGAAAACAGCAAAGATCCAGTGAATCACCTTCCGAGCTTTTGTCTTCTTAATTGATAAAATAACAACAACAAAAAACAGGCTGTAATTATAACTGTAATTGTAGTCTGCTGTCCAGTTACGTTTATGCCTGTGGAAATGGAGGAACTTTGTAAAACTTTGGTGTATTTGCTAAACTCTTAATGATATTTTAATAGATTTTAAAGTTGAAAGCCTACATTTCAGTCACATTTTGCTTGGGTTAGAGTCCACCGTGGTGGTGTAGAGGCACTAAAATTGTGTCACTAAATACTTATGGTCTGTTTATACTTGGCAGGAAACATCATTGGGTATTATGTACAATATCCTGTAGCACAAGCCTAGTACAAACTATAGCTGCTGGCCTTGAATTCCAGTTGTTGGATCAAAGACCATGACAGTGATTTATTGAAAATGTCTCAGTAAACACTTGCAGGTGCTTCATCAATTTAACATTAATTATAATAACATGCTCACAGTGCCGTGCAGGATAAATTAGAGGCACTGTGGATCACAGCAGGGTTTTTTGTAATCAGTTAAACTGATTTTTTTTTATTTTTAACTCTGGATTAAGTATAATGCGGCTATATACATATAGCATACACATACACATGGTTTTTAACTTTAGACGTTGTCGTAAACCAACTTTACAGAAAGCCGGGCCTGGTTTTAGGTCCATAATGAACAAGCTGGATGACAAAGTGGTGAAGAAAAACTGGTGTGACCAGACTATGAAGATCCTCTTCTTTGACACAGATGATCTGGTTATGAGCACTTCCTGTTTTCAAGTATGCACGAAGGGTTTTTAGTGGAATTGTCAAACTCCACTGGGACAAATACTCTCTGGGACAGCTCAACGTTTAGAAACTAAAAGCTGGTTGCAGCAGTGGCCCATTAGCTCCGTTTAAACGTTCAGAAACTACCTAAAATGAGTAAACACACACTATAATCATAAAGGATAAGAGAAAAAGCAACAAACAGACTATTATATATTAGGTGGAGTAACGAGCTCTGAAATGACAGCGTGAACTCTTAACATCCATTACTGTAACTAGAAGCACTACACAGGAGTCACATACAAATATATTTTGGCCAGATTTTTCTCCTAGAAACATATGGATTTTGGCTCAGTATAACCAGCCTGCCAAATGCAACTGTCCAAGATGAGTAACAAAATATACCCTGACATCCCATAATTTTAGTCTTACCAAACCCTCCAACAGTAAACTGATTAACTATTATTAAGTTAATTATTACAGAATTAAGATGAACACCCAGCAACTGGGGAACAAGAATCATCCCTGTTTTTTTTTTTTTTCAAAGATCAGTTGAAATTATTTTACCTCGCTATTACCCATTCAAATATGAACATAATGTAACCATCCTCGTTCACATTATATACAGCATGTGTATTATGTCAAAATAAAAGGCAGTCAGCTGTCTTAAAAATAAGTCACTCAATGAATTAAAAGCAAAAAATATATTTTCTTCTAGGTGATTTGCTTGATTTATATCATACATGTAATTATTATTTTATTTATTTTTGTAAGTTATTAGAACACAAAAATGTATATTGTTGGTAATAATTATCAGTGATGCTAAAATGTGATTATTGAATAAAAGTTGTAGCCCCTCTAAATCAATATAACTCAGTACACTTAGGGACCTTATAACTTCTTGTTAAGAGGGCTGCACCCTCTTGCATATGACAGCATCACGGCACTCCCTCTCATGGCATATTCCTTAATCGTTAGTGTTATTGTTGGTATTTTAATGTAAGAGACAGAAAAGCACTAGCTGTCTCTTACACCTTGGAGAAGGTACTGCTACTTCCCTGTTAATCTATTAAATGGTCTACATAATGCTATAACATTCTTGTTTGTATTTAGCACACATTTTATGATTTGAACATAATGTACATGATCTGTGACTTTGCGCTCCCAGGTATAAGCCTTATTCCTGCTTTGGTAAATTTACATGATTGTTTGCTAATAAGAGGAAGATCCTGAGATTCCACCATAACCAGTCATATGCGAGTATTCACCAGTAAATCATGTGATGTATACAGAGCAGGGCCATGAATGAAACGAAGTCCTGATTTATTTATTTATTTTTAATAAAGACATATTGGCATCTAAATTACACTGCCTTTCACTGTTCATATTGAGGAATTAACAGGTTTTATTATTTTATTTTATTTTGCACCCTTGACTGTTGCCTTTTTTCCACTTCTTCACTTTTTGGAGAATGCACTATTTTCTTTGTCTAAGAACACGAAGCGGAATCAATCTTCTAACAAACAAAACTCAAACTCAGGTAAGTTAGAATGGCTAATATTGACCTTGTTCAGTGTGTGGAGGTTGTTCATTTTCCCTCCATCATTAGTGCTAACTATGTTTGTTTATTAGTTAGCGTTCTGATAGAGGAGATATCATAATTTAAGGTGCGCATCCAAACTAGTGTTAGAGAATGCAAAAGCATTGTTATTTCTGCAGCGGAAAGTCTGGGTGCCAATGCCAGCCCGCAACACTGTCGTTAGAGCGCTGACATTTGGGCGAGTACAAGTTGGTGGCATACTCCCTCAGCTAAGGCTACTGTTAGCCCACCGGAGCACACCTCCTCTGCACTTCACATGCCCAACAGGTTTTCTCTCCTCGGTGAAGCACCCACTGAGAAACCTAAAAAAGCTCTGTTAAGACTAGATTCCATACTGAGGCATAAGAAATTAGCTTGGCCGTTAGTGGCGCCTGCAGCAGTGGTTAGGTGTATCCTGGGAGCCAGGGAACCAGACATAGCAGGTGATCTGCAGCCTTTAGGTTCTCAAAGATGGTGATACATGCTGGAGCTGATGATATACGCCTTCGTCAATTAGAGGTTAAAATAACTTTACAGAGGTGTTTAAATAAAGTCGATGTCCGATACAGTTGTATGCTTTATCCCCATCCCAATGCGATTTGGCGACATACTGTAGCTTACAGCAGGTTACTGTCACTGGACTACTGGATATCAAGGGAGTGCAATGAAAATAATGTGGGCTTCATAGATAATTGGCGTTCCTGTGATGCTGGCCTGTTACATCGGGACGGTGGCCATCCCACTTGGGAAGGTGCTGCTCTCATTTCTTGCAGCATAGCTCATAATCTCAGAAAAGGCCTAGTTAATCAGTGACTACCCAGAACCCACCGGGGAGCAGACTAACAGGCTAATCCAATTGTCACTCAGGTTAAATTTGTCTCTCAGAGTTGCCACTTGGGTTTCACCAGATTGAGTCTGTTCCCTGAGCACATTGAATACACAGCCAAAACCTCTAATGTGAAGCTAGGACTGTTAAATATCTTTCACATCTAAAGTGCTTACTTCAGATGGACACCTGACTTTGGTATACTGTGTTTAACATAAGCATGGATTTAACAGAATCAGTATGTAGCTTTAAATGAAGCTAGTTCTGCATACAGATACAGTTGTGGTAGCTTCCTGTTTTTCGTATTGTTCCCGCGAAAGTTCCTCGTCTGTTTGAAACAGCATTTTATATTATATTTTGTTTAGTTTTTTTTTTTAATTATATATTTTTCCCGTTTTTACGCTTTAATACTACTGGACTTTATCCGATTTTTTGCGCTTTTTGGGAGAACGCGCGTATCATGTGACAAACAACAAGCGAATCCATCACCAAATAATCACAACTCCGGCACAAAGGTACGTTATCATGTCTACCATTCAGCTCGCTCAGTGTGTGGAGTGCAGGATGTTTAGACATTCTTCCTCCGTCATTAGTGATAATTTTATTTGTGATAGGTGTGTGTTAGTTAGCACCCTGACGGAGAAGATAGTAGCATTAGAGGAGCGCATCCAGACTTTAGAGAGGGTTAGAGAGCGCGAGAGCAGCGTTAATCCTGTAGTGGAAAGTCTGGGTGCCACAGGTGGAGATAATCATCCCCCGACTCCGGCAGTAGAGCCTCACAGCGGGGCGAGTGGGTGACGACTCGGCGGCATACTCGTTCAGCCAAAGCTAACGCTAAGGCTAGCCCACCGGAGCACACCTCTTCTGCGCTTCACGTGTCCAACAGGTTCGCTCTCCTCAGTGATGCACCCGCTGAGAAACCTGAAAGAGCTCTGGTTATAGGAGACTCTATATTGAGACACGTGAAATTAGCTAGGCCTTTAGGGGCGCCAGCGGCAGTGGTCAGGTGTATCCCGGGAGCCAGAGCACCGGACATAGCAGGTAATCTTAGGGCTCTAGGTCAGCATAGGTTCTCTAAGATAGTGGTACATGCTGGAGCTAATGATATACGCCTTCGTCAGTCAGAGGTTAGTAAGAGTAACTTTACAGAGGTGTTTAAAATAGCGAAGGCGATGTCCGAAGAAGTAGTTTGCTCTGGTCCCATCCCAATGAGACGTGGCGACATAGCTTACAGCAGGTTATGGTCGCTGAACCGCTGGATGTCCAGGTGGTGCTCCGAAAACAACGTGGGCTTCATTGACAATTGGAAGACTTTTGAGGGCAAAACTGGCCTGTTAGGGCGGGACGGTGTCCATCCCACTCGGGAAGGTGCTGCTCTCATTTCTTGTAGTATAGCACATAGTCTCAGAAGAGGCCTAGTTAATCGGTGACAATCCAGAGCCAAGGCCAGGGAGCAGACAGACAGGCTAAACCAACCGTCTGCTAGCTGCATAGAGTCGTCACTCAGGGTTCATCAGATTGAGACTGTGTCTGTTCCCCGAGATAAACATAAACATACATTTAGAAAGACTCAGAAAGTCTGTTTTAGTAATTTAATTAACATAGACACCACAAACTCAGATCACACTGAATGCGCAGCCAGCACCTCTGATCTGAAGCTAGGACTGTTAAATATTAGATCTCTCGCATCTAAAGCAGTTATTGTTAATGAAACTATCACAGATCAGGAGCTTGATATATTATGTTTAACAGAAACCTGGATTAAACAGGACGAGTATGTGGCTCTAAATGAAGCTAGTCCTCCTGGATACAGCTACATACACCAGCCTCGGCTAACTGGTAGAGGAGGAGGAGTCGCAGTTATTTATAACGATAATCTGTCTCTCGTACAAAAACACAGTTTTAAATCTAATGCATTTGAAGTTCTCTATAGTAACATAAAGTCAGCTCAGTCAATCCCGCTAATCATCATTTACAGACCCCCTGGGCCGTACTCGGAGTTTCTCTGCGAATTTGCAGATTTCCTTTCAAACCTTGTTGTTTCTGTAGATAAAGCGTTAATTGCTGGAGACTTTAATATTCATTTTGAGAATCCAGAAGACCCTCTGAGAACAGCATTCTTGTCCATACTGGACTCAGTAGGAGTAAATCAGTGTGTAGTAGGACCCACTCATAAAGCAGCTCACACTTTGGATTTAATATTATCCTTCGGATTAAGTATAGGAAATATAACCACAATTCCACAGTCTGAAGTTATCTCAGATCACTACCTTGTCTCGATTAAAGCGTGTTATAGTAATAATGTACGCACAGCACCGCGCTTCCACCTTAAACGTACATTTACATCAAATACCGCACAGAGCTTTATCAATAATCTTCCAGAATTATCTACTTTGATTGGATCGCCATCTGACTTCACAGAACTCGAACAGGCGAATGAATATCTAGAGTCAGCACTTCGTTATAGCTTAGATAATGTCGCTCCAGTTAAAAGGAAAATGATTAGAGATAAGAAACTCGCTCCTTGGTATAATGACCACACACATGCTTTAAAACAAACCGCTCGCAAATTCGAACGTAAATGGCGCCAAACTAAATTGATAGTATTCAAAATAGCTTGGAAGGAGAGCATCCTGAACTATAAAAAAGCTCTCAGTGATGCTAGATCAACATATTTCTCCACTCTAATAGAAAATAACAAAAACAACCCGAGATTTTTATTTAATACCGTAGCTAAATTAACTAAAAACAAGACCACTGCAGAAATCTCCACAACATCATCATGCAGTAGTGAAGATTTCATGAACTTTTTCAATAATAAAATCATAAATATTAGGCAAAAAATTCAGGCTTTGAAACCAGACAATTTAAATAATTCAGATGATCTAACCACATCACATCAGAACTTAGAACACTTTACTCCCCTTGAAGCGAGGGAACTAATTTCACTCATCTCTTCTTCAAAATCGTCAACCTGTATATTAGATCCTATACCGACACATTTTCTCAAGCAGATAGTACCAGCAATAATAGAACCCCTGTTGAAAGTAATTAACTGTTCACTCAGTAGTGGGTATGTCCCCAAATCCTTTAAATTAGCCGTTATTAAACCGCTAATCAAGAAACCTGACCTTGACCCCTGTCTGCTTTCTAATTACAGGCCGATATCAAACCTTCCGTTTATCTCCAAGATTTTGGAAAAGGTAGTATCACAGCAGCTATGTTCACATCTACACAGAAATAGCATAAATGAAGTGTATCAGTCAGGATTTAGGCCTCATCACAGCACAGAGACAGCACTTGTTAAAGTAGTAAACGACCTCCTATGGGCCTCTGATCAGGGTTGCGTCACTATACTTGTGTTACTGGACCTCAGTGCAGCTTTTGACACCATTGATCATAGTATTCTCCTTCACAGATTAGAAAAGGTAGTAGGAATTAAGGGAACTGCCCTCTTGTGGCTCAGATCCTACTTGACTGATCGTTATCAGTTTGTAGATTTAGATGGTGACCATTCCTCATGTTCTCAAGTGGAGTTTGGTGTTCCACAGGGCTCAGTTTTAGGCCCACTGCTTTTTTCCCTTTACATGCTTCCTCTGGGCAACATAATTCGTAAACATGGTATTAGTTTTCATTGTTATGCTGATGACACACAATTATATGTCTCAGCAAAACCAGATGAGAAAAACCAGTTTGCTAAAATTGAGCAGTGTGTGCAGGACATACGAGATTGGATGTTAATTAATTTTCTTCTGCTTAATCCTGATAAGACAGAAGTTCTAGTCATAGGACCACAAGTAGCTAGAAGTAAGCTTTCTGATCAGACTGTAACTTTAGATGGCCTTTCTGTTCCATCAAGTGCAACAGTTAAAGACCTCGGTGTGATTATAGATTCCAGCCTTTCGTTTGAAGCTCATGTAGATAATATCACCAGGATAGCTTTCTTTCACCTTAGAAATATTGCCAAGATAAGAAACATATTGTCACTAAATGATGCAGAAAAACTAGTTCATGCTTTTATCACCTCTAGGTTGGACTATTGTAACGCCTTACTGTCTGGTTGTTCAACTAGGTGTATAAACAAGCTTCAGTTAGTCAGAATGCAGCAGCGAGAGTCCTCACTAGAACCAGAAGATACGAGCACATCACCCCTATCTTATCTACACTGCATTGGCTCCCTGTGAAATTTCGCATCGATTTTAAGATACTACTTTTGACATTTAAAGCACTAAATGGTCTCGCGCCACAGTATTTGAGTGAACTGTTAGTGTCTTACGATCCGCCACGCCTACTTCGATCAAAGGATGCAGGCTGCCTGTCAGTACCACGTATTATTAAAACTACAGCAGGGGGCAGAGCTTTTTCTTACAAAGCCCCAAAGTTATGGAATAGTCTTCCTGTTAATGTTCGGGACTCAGACACAGTCTCAGTGTTTAAGTCTAGGCTAAAAACTTATTTATTTAGCCAAGCATTTTGTAAATAGATTAACCTTAGGTAAAGGAGCAGATCTGGGGGACTCATGGACGTAGAGTATTCTGGTGAACTGGCTATGTTTAGATGCTGTCCTCCCCACTCTCATTGTTCACTCAGGTTTGTTGACGGTGAGGTGATTGGTTGCTTTACATCTCAGTTCCCCTCATGTTTGTGTTTCCTTCTGGCTCCTCCCTTTTAGTTATGCTGTTATAGTTAGTCCTGCCGGAGTCCCTGCTTGCACTTTGCACTAATATACATTCACCTTATACATGTTGACTGTGACCAGACCTAACTGCCATCTCTCCTTATTTTCTGTTCTCTCCTTTTCTGCTCTCTCTCTCTCTCCCTCTCTCCTTTCCCTCTCTCTGTCTCTCTGTCGAGCTATACATGTTCGCTCCTGAGTTGCCAGTGATCCAGACCCCTCTGCCCTCTGGAGCCGTCTAACCCGTCCTGGAGTCCTGCTTCTGGTTGGAGATCCCGTCACATGGATGCCCCGTGTGGTCTGCCTGGATGCGCTTGGTGGCTGGGGATGGTTTCCATGAAGACTGTCCTATCATCGATTGATGCTCTGGGGACCTGTGACTTCAGTTGTTCGATAGCTCAGGACTGGAATCTCCTACAGTCTACCTGAGCCTCCGGGAACAAACTGGACTCCTTTTAATTTAAATTTTAACACATCTCCTGTTACACTGAACTTCCAGTACACATTATTATGCTGATCATTCTCTGCTATCCGTTATCACCCAGATGAGGATGGGTTCCCTGTTGAGTCTGGTTCCTCTCAAGGTTTCTTCCTATTACCATCTCAGGGAGTTTTTCCTTGCCACCGTCGCCCTCGGCTTGCTCATCAGGGACAATCTTATCATTTTGATTCATACACATTGCATAAAAACTTACTTCTTTTTATTGTGTAAAGCTGCTTTGCGACAATGTCAATTGTTAAAAGCGCTATATAAATAAAATTGAATTGAATTGAATTGAATTGTTCAAATAGCAGTGTGTTGAAAAAAGTGAGTAAAGCTCCATATAATTAAAATAAGTTTTAATTTAAATCACACAAATGTATTGGACCCCCTGCGCGTTCTATTCTGAATCACAACATGAAGAACATGTGCTAAATTTATTATTAGTTTACAGAAAGTTAAGAAAAACAAATATTAGTCTGTTAAAAAAAAATAGCAGCGTCATCGTTCATCTTTACAACGTGATAAATTTACTGTTTAAACAAAAGTGATTAAAGTTTAATCTTTCATGTGAATCTCTGAACTAATATTTAGTTGTATAACATGGTTTCTGAGAACTGCTTCATATCTGTGACTATTGTATTACACGCCACAATTCCTCTGCATTTCTTGGTTTTGCCTCAGAAACAGCATTTTTAATGTCGGCCCACAGGTTTATCTATTGGATTAAGGTCTGGGGGTTGGGCTGGCCCTCCATAATGTTAATCTTATTGGTCTGGAACCAAGATGCTGCTCGCTTACTGGTGTGTTTGGGGTCGTTGTCTTGTTGAAACACCCATTTCAAGGGCATTCCCTCTTCAACATAAGGCAACATGACCTCTTTAAGTATTCTGATGAACTCCATGATCCCTAAAATGTGATAAACAGGCCCAACACCACAGTACGAGAAGCTTCCCTATATCATAATGCTTGTGCCTCAATGCTTCACTGTCTTGAATTCAATGTTTGTGGGTCATCTGACAAACTGTCTGCGGCCTCTAGACTCATAAATAACAATCTTTCTTTCATCAGTCCACAAAATATTGCGACGTTTCTCTTTAGGCCAGTCAGTGTGTTCTTTGGTGAACTGTAACCTCTTCAGCACATGCCTCTTTTTGAACAGTGGGACACTGCGGGGGCTTCTTGCTGATTACTTGGCTTCACATAGCCGTTTTCTAATACTGTAGTAACAGTACTCACAGGTAACTGTAGATGTTATTTGATCATGATGGAACTGATCATTAGCTACTTTGCCAAATTTTGTTATTCTTCGATCCATTCGAATGGTAGTTTTCCATTTTCTCCCACTTTTTTCTGGTTTTGGTCTCCATTAGAAAGCATTTGATATCATTTTAGCAGAGCAGCTAATCAATTTCTGCACTTTTATGTATGTTTTCCCATCTCTAATCAACTTTTGAATCAACGTACGGTGTTCTTCTGAACAATGTCTGGAATGACCTATTTTTATTTTCAGAGAGAAACGCACAGAATAACCTTTTCTGCATTTATTCTTAAATAAGGGGAACATGTTCAACACCTGTTTTTCACAGAATAATTTACCTCTCCAATTGAACTCCACACTGCTATTATTTTAAACACGCTTGATTTCAATTAATGGGTCAATTACACAGAATGAAGTGCATCAAGCCATGACTGTTGGGTCTGTTGGTTTTCTGTTATTCTACTACACCTACAAGTAAAATATTTACTATGATCAAATATAATTTCTCCCAAAAACTATTATTGATCTGGTTACTGATGTTAGACTGCTATTATTTTGAACACAACTGTACATGTGCATCAACCCGGTAGAGAAGGAGGCGTCTCAGTTATTTACAATGATAATCTGACCATCGTACAAAAACATGGACACAAATTTAATGCATTTCAAGCTATCTATAGTAATATAATAATAAGTCTGCTCAGTCAATCCCACCCCAGGGCCTATAAACCCCAGAATATCCCTGAGATTTTAATATTCATTTTGAGAATCCAGAAGACCATCTGAGGATGGCATATATGTCCATTCTGAACTCAGTAGGAGTAAATCAGTGTGTAGTAGGACTCACTCATAAGGCTGGTCACAACACTCTAGATTTAATAATATCCTCTCGGATAAGAAATATAATCACAATTACACCGTCTGAAGTGGATCTCAAATCACTATCTTGTCTCAATTAAAGTGCGTAATAGTAATAATGTACACAAGACGCTGCATTAAACAAACATTCACATCAACTAGCTCACACAGAGATTTATCAGTAATCATAGTTGAGTCCATTCAATCAACTATGATTGGATCACTGTCTGACCACACAGAACTCGACCATGAAACTGAATATTTAAAGTCAACTTTTGGGCTTAACAAAATTGTGAACATTAGGCCAAAAATTAACTAGACAATTTTAAATATTCAAATTTAAATATTGATGCAGATGAACTAACCATATCAGATCAGCACCTGGAATATTATACTACCCTTCACTCATCTTTTCTGCAAAATCATCACCTCATGTGCTATATCCTATACCGACAAATTTCTCAAACGAATAGTACCAGTTATAACAGAAATGCTCTTATAATAGTTCAGTCTTCACCAGACAGTGGGAACATTCCAAAAATCTTTTAAATTAGCAGTTATCAAACCACTAATTAAGAAACCTGAGCTTGACTCCTAGCTTGACTACAGGCTGATATCAAACCTCCCCATTATGTCTAAGACCCTTAAAAAATAAATAATGCAGAAACTATCTACATAGAAATAGAATACACAAAATGTATTTTGCCTTCATCACAGCACAGAAAACGTGCTTGTTAAAGCAGTAAATTGTGTGACTGTGAACGCGCCTAACTTTTACCTCTCCTCCTCCTCTGCTCTCTCTCTCTCTCTCTCTCTCCCTGTTTCTTTTCTCTCTGTCAAGCTACACATGGTGCTCCTGAGCTTCCAGTAATCCAGACCCCATCTGCCCTCTGGACCCATTTAACTATTACTGGTGCCCCGCTTCTGGTTGGAGATCTTGTGGTATGGATGCCCGTGTGATCTGCTTACTTTAACATGAATATGGTCCTGGCCTGGACTGATGCAGACAGCTGTTCTCTGAGGACTTGTGACTGCAGTTGCTTGAAAGGTCAGGAATTAATTTCCTACAGTCTACCTAAGCCTCCAATAAGGAACTGGACTCCATTTTAACTTAAAGACATCAATTATTATATTGAACTGCCAGCTGCCTAATATATAGTAGGAATGCAGATCAATCCCTGCTATCCATTTTCTGACAAATGAGGATTCCCTGTTGAGTCTGGTTCTTTTCAAGGTTTCTTCCTATTGCCATCTCAGGGGAATTTTTCTCTGCCACCATCCGGATCAACCTCGGCTTGCTCATCAGGGACAATCTGATAATTTTCATTCAAGATTTCGTATGAACTTGTATAATTTCTTTTTATTGTGTAAAGCTGCTTTGTGATCAGTCAATCAGCCAAAGGTCTATCTGAGTAAAACTGAACTGTTGATTTATACATCAAGAACTTGTGATCTCCCTGGACAACAATCAGAACACTCCTTCAGCCTCTGCCCGCAATTTTGGGGTAACTGTGGACATCTGTCATTTTCCCCACACATCACTAACCTTACTAGCTCTTGTCGATTTCCTCTTTCAAGGAGGAATTCACCTATTTCTTTTCTTCACAGACTACTCAGATGCTTATTCAGTACCTTGTTATTTCAAGACTGGAGTAATAAGACTCACTCCTGACAGGTCAAAACTCTGATGCTCACGTACAAAGCTAAAAATGTCCCAGCACTTGCTTACCTCTCTGGTCTAAGCACACAATGCATTGCATCACAATCCCTCCAATCCTCCAGCACTGCTCACCTCGTTCCACCATCTCTCAGGGATCGAGGAAGACATTCATCCAGACAGTTCTGGCACCTAGGGGGTGGAATGAACTTCCTCTAAATGTCTTTGGCAATCTTTAAACAATGATTAAAGATGTATCTGTTTCTTCAATAGTTGGTCTACCCCCCCCCCATAAAAAACAAAAACAAAATCAGTTTGACTGATCACACTTAGTTAGTAACCTAGTAACCCAGGGTAAGTATCTATCCAATGGCAAACGACTTTTGTAAGTCGCTCTGGGTAAGAACGTCTGACAAATGCCTAAATGTAAAGTGAAATTTTGCATTGGTTATAAAATACTACTTTTGACATTAAATGGTCTCGCTCCAAAGTACCTCAGTGAACTGCTAGCATCTTACGATCTACCATGCTAACTTTAATCAAAGGATATAGGCTGCTTGTCACTACTGCATAATATCAAAACTGCAGTAGAGGGTTGAGCTTTTTCTTACATTGCCCTAAAGTCATGGAAGACAACAGACAACAAAGTATATGTGTATGTACAATTGTGCAAACAAGAGCTACATGATAACACAACAACGTAACACAACAATGTAACACGTTTCAGTACTGAAATGCCTTTTCTTTAGTGATGAGCTATGTGTTGAGGTAGTGAGAAAAACAGCAGTAAACAATCGACATTTGTCAAAAATAATTTTTGTGCAAATAGCAGACTGTAAGATGAGGTTTGAGTTGAGGTAGTGGGAAAAAAACAAAAAACAGCATTAGACAATTTACATTGTGTCAAAATATTTTTGTGCAAATAGCAGAGTGAGATAAATATTGTGCAAATATTGCAAGGTAGGTGATGTCCGGTCAGCCACAATGCTGGTGGCTTTGCGGATGTAGCGTGTGGTGATAATTATCTTCGATAGAAGGGAGAGAGACCCCGATGATCTTCTCAGCTGTTCTCACTAACCGCTTTAGGGTCTTGCGGTCTGATATGGTACAATTCCCAAACCAGACAGTGATGCAGCTGCTCAGGATGCTCCCAATAGTTCCTCTATAGAAGGTGGTGAGGATTGGTGGTGGAAGCTGTGTCTTCCTCAGCCTTCTCAGGAGAAAAGACGTTATTGGGCTTTCTTATGCAGAGAGCTGGTGGTGAGGGACCAGGTGAGGTTCTCTTCCAGGTAGATGCCCAGGACGATGCTCTCTTGACGATCTACACAGAAGAGCCGTCGATGCTGAGCGGAGAGTGATCGCCCCAAGTCCTCCTGAAGTCAACAACCATCTCTTTTGTCTTTTCAACATTCAGAGACAGGTTGTTGTCTTTACACCAGTCCGTTAGCCTCTGCACTTCCTCTCTGTACGCTGACTCGTCATTCTTGCTGATTAGACCCACCACGATCGTGTCATCAGGGAACTTGACGATATGATTGGAGCTGTGTGTCGCTACACAATCATGAGTCAGCAGTGTGAACAGCAGGGGACTGAGCACGCAGCCCTGGGGGGCCCCAGTGTTCAGTGTGGTGGTGCTGGAGGTGTAGCTCCCGATCCGCAATGCTTGAGGTCTTTCGGTCAGAAAGTCCAGGATCCAGTTACAGAGGGAGGTGTTCAGGCCGAACAAGCTCAGCTTCCCGATCAGGTGTTGGGGGATGATAGTATTGAATGCTGAACTGAAATCTATGTACAGCATTCTGACGTAAGTATCTTTCTTGTCAAGATGTGACAGTGCCAGGTGGAGTGTGGTGGAGATGGCGTCGTCCGTCAAACGGTTAGAATAATACGCGAACTGCAGGGGGTCCATTAAGGGGGGCAGCCGGGTCTTGATGTGTCTCATGACGAGCCGTTCGAAGCACTTCATGATGATGGGTGTGAGTGCAACAGGGCGGTAGTCATTGAGACAGGACACAGAAGACTTCTTCGGCACGGGGACGATGGTGGTAGACTTAAAACATGTGGGAACGACATCGCTGCTCAGAGAGATGTTGAAGATGTCGGTGAGAACATCTGCCAGCTGTTCTGCACATTCTCTGAGCACTCTGCCTGTGATCTTGTCTGGTCCAGCAGCTTTATGTGGGTTGAATCTGTGTAGAGTTTTTGTCACATCAGCCTTGGTGAGACACAGCACCTGGTCATTCAGAGGAGGGGTGGTCTTCCTCGCCGTTCTTCATGTCGTTCTGCATGTCGAACTGTGCGTAGAAGCTGCTCAGCGCATCTATAAGGGAGCCGTCACTGTCACAGGCAGGTGATGAAGTCCTGTAGTGAGTGATGGCTTGTATGCCCTGCCAATTTGATTGGTTGCTTTACATCCCAGGGAACCCTCATGTCTGTGTTTCCTTCTCGCTCTGCCTTTTAGTTATGCTGCCATAGTTACTTGATACCTGCTTGCTCTCTGCACTAAATATACCATCATCTTTTACATTATGTGACTGTGACCATACTTAACTGCTATGTTCTCTTCTCTTCTCTTCTCTTGTCATTACTACACATGGTCAAATTTTAACAATGCAATGCAAACATACAAACAATACTCTTGCTGAGGTAAAGAGACCATACTGCTGACATCTTAGAGATTAGAGAGATCAGTACAAGTGAAAACAAACTTAGACATAACATACTGTATGTTAAATAATGCTAAAAGATATATATATATGTTAATATAAATATTTAAAAATACATATAAAATATTATTTAACATTTTCAGCATTTGGCATATTTGGCCCTTATCAAGAGCAACTTTCGTTTATCCCTTATGAGAAGTTGAAGGTTAAGGACACAACAGTGGAAGCTTGGTGGGGGTAGGGGTTGAACCCGAAACCTGGAACTGATCAGGTCACCAAGTTTTACCACAGAGTTACCTCTTGTCCGTAATGTGTTGCTAATACCTATTGTGATACAGGGAACACTCTCTGAAAGACTGAATGGCAGAAGAATAAAAGGGTTTATAGTTTAAGTAGAACATGCTGAGGTATGGAGAACACACAAGACACAGATATATCTCCAATAAGAACTGACATTAAATTTTAATTTGATTTTAATTATCGGGAGCTGTAGGTGTACAAAATTCAATTTAAATTAAATTATATTTGTAATACACTTTTAACAATTGGCATTGTCTCATAGCAGATTTACACATTCAAAAGAATTATTTAGGTTTATATGAAATATGAAATATGAAATATGAATGTGTATGAATCAAAATAAGATTGTCCCTGATGAGCAAGCCTAGGACAACGGTGACGGTGGCAAGGAAAAACTCCCTGAGATGGCAGTAGGAAGAAACCTTGAGAGGAACCTGACTCAACAGGGAACCCATTCTTATTTGGGTGATAATGGATAGCAGAGATTGATCAGCAGTCATACTGTGTGAGGCTGGAAATTCAGTATAACAGGAGATGTGTTTAAAGTAATATGTATTAACTTAATATGGATAATATGGAACTATCGAGGGACTGCAGTCATGAGACCTCAGAGAATAGCTGTCAGTATCTGCCGAGGCCATTACTGTCTTCATAGAAAAATGGAACCGTCACAGCATCCCAGACAGACCACATGTGACCAGATCTCCAGCCAGAAGTGGGACACCAGGACGAGTCAGACAGGTCCAGAGGGCAGAGGGGGTCTGGATCACAGGCTGCTCAAGAGTGACATGTATAGCAGTTAGGTATGATCACTGTGACACAATGTATAAAGTGAATGTATATTTAGTGTAGAGTGCAAGCAGGGACTCCGGCAGGACCAACTATAACAGCATAACTAAAAGGGAGAGCCAGAAGGAAACACAGACATGAGGGGGAACTGAGATGTAAAGCAACCAATCAGCTCACCGTCAACAAACCTGAGTGAACAATGAGAGTGGGGAGGACAGCATCTAAACATAGCAGTTCACCAGAATACATAATACTGTCCCGAACAATAATTGGAAGATTATTCCATAACTTTGGGGCTTTGTAAGAAAATGCTCCGCCCCCTGCTGTAGTTTTCATAATATGCGATAATGACAAGCAGCCTGCATCTTTTGATCGAAGTAGGCGTGGTGGGTCATAAGATACTAGCAGTTCACTCAGATACTGAAGCGCGAGACCATTTAGTGCAGCATTTTTTTGCAAAATTTTACGGGCCAATGCAGTGTTGATAAGATAGGGGTGATGTGCTCATATCTTTTGGTTTTAGTAAGGACTCTTGTTGCTGCATTCTGGACTAACTGAAGCTTGTTTATGCACCTATTCTACCACATGTAGCAGGATGTTGAAAGAAACCAAAGCCATGGATGATTATATTCCTGAAGCACTACACCGAGAATACAGCTGCCCATCTGCATCAACAATATCCTACAGCTTCCTATTTGTAGAAAAAATGGCATTATGCCATATGGATTATCATGCGGTCCAACCATGTTCCAATGTTTAACATTTTTGGAAAGCTTGTAATCACATACATTGATGATATATTAAATATTCACCTAGATATAACACTCGTGTCGACCATGTCCAAAAAGTATTAAACTGACTTCAGAAAATACACTTATTTGTGAAAGGTGATAAATGTAAATTTCATGTAAGTAGAATCTCCTGTTTGTAATACATTATAGGACCAGAGCAAGTACAGATGGATCAAATGAAAGTGTCAGTAATCAAGCTAACTCCCAAAACAATCAAGGACCTACAATGTTTTCTGGGATTTGAGAAAATTTCCTTGATGTGAGTAATGAAGAACTCTTAGCAGTATATCCTTTTATAGTATACACAGACCATAAAAATCTAGAATACATCAAATCAGCCTAACAAATGTATGAACATCAAGTCCAATTATATATTTTATATCAATTTTACCAAGACTGCTGTGGGAAGATGGGGGGGGGGGGGGGGTAATTTTTCTGTAGTCGACGACTAAAGGTTGTGTTTACATCTCAAACACTGTGTCCCATCCAAGTTATTTATCGTGGAAGTGCATGTGTATTTTAGAAAGTTAAAAATTCTATGTCTTCTTTTGCCAGAATAAGTGTATGCAGGTAGTCAACAACTACAAATATCTGGGTGTGCATTTGGATAACAAAGTGGACTGGAGCACAAACACGGAGGCTGTATACAAGAAGGGAAAGAGTTGCTTCTATTTCCTGCGAAGACTCAGGTTCTTTGGTTATTTGCTGGCCACTTATTATTCTTTATCAGTCTGGTGTTGCCTGTGTGTGTTTCTTTTTCTGCTGTGGTGTGCTTGGCAATGGTGTGAATGTTTCATAAGCTTAATAAACTGTTCAGGAAAGCAGGCTCAGTCGTAGGAACTAGACTGTCATAACTAGAGACAATTGTCAAACAAAAATGCAGACCATAATGAACAATGAATCTCACCCACTGTGTTCTTTTAACAAAACAAAAGAGCACATTCAGTAACAGACTGAGACAGATTTGCAGCTCTAAGGACCGTTCTGGTTGGGTGATGGTTTATCCTTGCAACCATTAGGCACTTACGTGAGTCCCTGAAGGGGTGGGGTGTTGTTGAACCCCTTGCTGCTGATGAGGAGTAAATTGCCACTGTATGCTGTACTGTATATCTTTATTCTCACAGAAGCTGGATCCTAAACACAGTATACACTATTTTCACAAATTTCTTCTGAAGACATGCTACATCCGTGTAATAATGAACATTACTAATACAATACATCGATAGAACTTGTGGAGACTTGCTTTCTTTTGTTTTATTGTTTTATAGAGATTAATCCATATGTTGTCCCTGCAGGCATGGGTGAGTATGTTAACTTCTTACCAGTTTACTGGTATATCATTTATAAATGTTAATGCATACATTTTTTGTGTTGTTAATGTTGTGCCTGATCACTGTGCATTAAATCTTATGAATACAAAATTTCTCGCCATTTCCTTCAAAACTTTTAATAAACAATTGTTGTTAGAAAATATGCTCACCTGAGGGGAAATTAGGCATAGTAAATCACTCAAAGTGTTGCAATGCCTTTATCTATTATTTTATTATATATATATCTTATATTATTATATATTATATTTATATATATATATAGGGTGGCCATTTACTGTTTATGGATACACCTTAATAAAATGGGAATGGTGGTGATTTTCGTCTGTTTGTGGCACATGAGTATATGTGAGGGGGGCAAACTTTTTGAAAACAGTTGCCCCCAAGGTCTCCTGATCTTATAGACTTTTTATCTTTGGGGTCATCTGAATTTTGTCTATGCGTTTTTCCTGGTGTTGCTATCAGTGTGTGAAGAGTGGGAGAAGAGGTTGCATTGAAATCCATCACAATGGGCAGCACATTGAAACACATTTTATAAGTGGTCAAACTTGTAAATAACTCATGAAAGAATAAAGTTACGTTAAAACCAGCACACATTGTTTTTCTTGTGAAATTCCCAATAATTTTGATGTGTCACATGACCCTCTTCCTATGAAAAAACTAAAAGTTGGATCCAAGATGGCCGACTTCAAATGGCCATGGTCACCACCCATCTTGAAAAGTTTGTCCCCTCACATATATACTAATGGGCCACAACAGGACGTTAATCTTCCCATTTTATAAGGTGGATCCATATAATAATATATATATATATATATATATATATATATATATATATATATATATATATATATATTAATTTATTTATTTTTTTGAAACATTGAATTAAAAGCATAATATGAAAATAATAATAAAAAATATATACTGTAAACAGTCCATCTAGTGTGCAAATTCCATATGTGTATGAAGAAGTTTGCAATATGTTTGAGAAAAAAAGTCTGCAAAGTGTGTGAAATTTGTGCAAATGATTGTTCATGTGATTGTGCAGATGATTGTTTGATGATTGTTCATACTCATATGTATCAAGTCATACTTCTTTTGTCAAACCAACATAACATATTTTTACATTTCGCCACTTTTATACTTTACAGACTGTGAAAGACAACATCATGCCTCCAGATCCATGCTGTTACATACAACATCAATTAGCAACAATTTGTTTAGTCATTTGTCTGTGGTAAGATTTTTGAACATTTTGTGTTGCACAGCAGCAGAGAATTTTTAAAAAAAATTGAACGAACTGTGGATCTGGAAGAGATGGCTTTTTATTCCTGAGCTGAACAAAATAATCTAAACTCTGACAGGAGCTGGAACTCCGATCATTACTGTACAACATGAGTAGATCCTTAAAGTCTTTAGTCAACACCCAGTCCTGTAGGGGGCAGTAAAACACCTCATTACAATACAAAGGAGAAGAAGAGCTGAAGTTGTTGTGCCACTTGGACGCCCTAGTTATCCAGCAGAGCTAAAACCTTCTCTACATGCAGCTGTTACTACCTGCAGTTTTACTGAGACTTTTAAATCTGATTGAGTTCAGTTGAAAACATTTGGAGAGGATAAACTCACTGATCCTGAGGTAAATTACAGTCTAAACTGACTGTTACTGACTGGATCCTACATGGAGCTCTGGTTCATATGTAATAGTGTCTGTAGTGCTGATAAACTAGATATTAATGTGCTTAACTTTTACTACAAACAAACTTCATATTGTTTTATTTTGTTAAAAGTAAGGTTTTGAAAATAGCTTTCAGATGATATAAAGATAGTTTTTTTTTTATCATTAAAATAGTTGTGCATTTCAGTGGTGTTTTGGATACACTGTGACTGTAGTGCATCAACCCCCATGTTAAAACGTCTATGAGGGTTTTATATTTCCTTATTTCGAGCCAAACAGCAAACTACAAATAAAAGAATGTAAAATAATTTGTAAAATATGTCTGATCCTCTTCCTTCTTATAGTCACAAATCGAAAAAGAAAATAGTTTTAAATAAGAAACAATAAGAATAAAAATAAGAAAAAATTGTTTTTGTTAAAAAACAAACAAACATATGTGACCAAATTAGTTTTAGCACAATTGCAAGTCCTAAACAAATGCGCTATTGTTTTAGGAGCAGAATAACAGAAAGGACCGTTGGGGTCACATCCACCAAAAGTGGACCTTTGGGGATCCTAAAAAAATATGGTTTCAAGTTCTTTGAAAGTTACAGTGACATGGTGGACTTAGCATTGCCTGGAACATAACATTTTGTATACTGTTAAAAAAAAAAAGGGGGGGGGAAAAGAAGCTGTTCAAGTAGGCTATTAATGATTTTCATTATTTATGCAAATCTAATCCAAAAGTTACTTATTTTCAGCATGTTTTGTGTGTCTTATACCACAGACATATGAAATCTGACTCCCCAAAACAACCATTAAACATATCAATGGATAGAAATAAAGGAAAAGCTCTGGGGAGAAGCAGAAACAAGAATGTATGTTCCAATGTAGAAAAAAGTGAGTTGCAAGTTTGACTCTCAGTAATTAAAAATAATACAATTAAGTAATTCAATAATAAACAGTAAAAAAAAATATTTTGTGTTAATGGATAATGTTTTGTATTTTACCTGATATTAAATTGTATTTTTTTCCTTTTAACCAGAGATAAAGAAGGGCAAAAGAGGTAAGTCATATAAGCCATAATCTCTATATAGCAAAAAAAAAAAAAAAAAACAGTAAAATTAACAAAACAGTAACAATGGGGGAAAAAATTAAACAGATTAAGTTCTGGTGAGTAGCAGAAGCAAATCTGCCTCTCTGCTAGAAAAAAAAATGAGTTCTAAGTTTCACTCTTAGCAACTACCAAAAAATTATTTAAATCTATTGATGCATTTGTAAAAAATATTACATGGCTATTACATAAAATACATTAAGTAATTGTAGTATCTTGAATTCTATTTTCTTTCTAAACCAGGGATGAAGAAGAGCAAAAGACATAGAATTTGTATGACTAGTCAAGAAGAATCTCAGACAGACCTTCACCACTGCTTAGAGTGTGGAAAGAGTTTTAGTCAAGAGAAGGATCTCACAGCACACCAGCTCATCCACAGACAAGACAAACCACATCAGTGCTCACAGTGTGGAAAGAGTTTCATTTATAAATGTCTTCTCCAGCGACATCAGCGCACTCACACAGGAGAGAAGCCGTATCAGTGCTCACAGTGTGAAAAGAGTTTTACCTATTCGAGTAATTTATATCAACACCTCCGAATTCATACAGGGCAGAAACCATTTATCTGCTCACAGTGTGGGAAAGAATTCACTCAGCAATTCAGTCTTAAAACACACCAGCGAATCCATACAGGAGAGAAGCCGTATCAGTGCTCACAGTGTGGAAAGAGTTTTGCTTGTCAGAGTAATTTATATAAACACCAACGAATTCATACAAGAAATAAACCATTTATCTGCTCACAGTGTGGGAAAGAATTTGCTCACCAATTTAATCTCAAAACACACCAGCGTATCCATACAGGAGAGAAGCCGTATCAGTGCTCACAGTGTGGAAAGAGTTTTACTCAATATAGTACTCTCCAACAACACCAGAGCATTCACCCAGGAGTGAAGCCATATTACTGCTCAGAGTGTGGCAGCGGCTTCAAGCGAAAGGTTGATCTCCAGCAACATGAGCGCGTCCACACTGGGGAGAAGCCTTACATCTGCTCAGAGTGTGATACAGGTTTTAAGGTAAAGAGGGCTCTCCAGCAACATCAGCGCATTCACACTGGAGAGAAGCCGTATTACTGCACCGAGTGTGGCAAGAGTTTTAATCATGGGGGTAATTTCCAAAAGCATCTGCACAAGCATACTGGAGAGAAGCCGTTTAGCTGCTCAGAGTGTGGGAAAAGTTTTAATGAAAAAAGTACTCTCAAGGTTCATCAGCGAATTCACACAGGAGAAAGACCGTATCAGTGCTCAGAGTGTGGGAAGAGTTTTCTTGCTGCATCAGCATTCAAGTCTCACCAGCGGGTACACACTGGAGAAAAACCTTATAAGTGCTCAGAGTGTGGAAAGAGCTTTACCCAGTCAGGGGATCTTAAAAGACACCAAGCTGTTCACATGAAGCAAAGCAGGCAGAATCAACTTTAAACATTTTATCTCCTTAATTGTTTTATGAAATACCTTTAAAAAAAAAAGAATAAAAAAAAACCATCACCCAGGTCTGCACGATTGTGGCATTTATATCAACTAGGATTAACTTCTATTACGGAATATACACTGCCCACCACCTCTCCAAAAAACACACTATATTCATTATATAATATTTAATTGGTTCGTCTTTTGCTTTGATTATGGCAAACATTTGGTGTGACCTTGTTGCAACGTCACAACATTTATTTCATTCCAGATTCCCATTAATTTCTCTCTAAGATCTTGTATTTACGATGGGAGCGTCCTCTTCATTATCTTCTCCACCACATTGAAAGGATTCTCAGTGGAAGCACTCTTCCATAATTTGAACCTTATGAATGCTGGCATTGTCATCTTGGAATATGGCTCATTAGACTTCATTTTATTGCCACATAATGTTTCTGAACTTTATTATTGACCTCAACTCCAGATCATAACTTCACCCTCACACCCTCAGGCATTGCATTGTGCTTTCACTGTTAAATATACTGTAGCTTTATGTTTTATGTTAACTTTATTTTAAAGTCCCTTCATTCACGATTGTTCAGATTTTTTTTCCACCACATTTATTCCTCGGAGATGATGGTACACCAATGCCAAATTTGAGTAATTTCCGCAGTCTCCTTACTGGTTTTATTAGCATAACACAATAATAATTTGACCCTTCTGGAACAGAGTAGCATTTTTGCCACGCCCACAGGATGTATCTTCTGACATGGATGTGTTAGAAATGAGAAGCTTCTCACTGCATCAGTATGGGGAAATAACTTGGTGTAGCTTACCCATATTAACAAGGAACTTGGGATTACATTAGAATGTCTAGGTGCTTTAGTGATAGAATAGTCTCGGATAGGGGTGTTATTGTTTGAAATATTGTTTCTGTTATCAGGAGATTTATGGATTCTGCTGTAAAATAACAATGTTGTGTAGGTGGGATATTCCAATTCATTTGTTCAAAGAAAATCTAACTAAAACACTATAATAAACACACTCAAGAAAAGTGTTAGTTTTTTACTGCTCTTTTTAAACTCCTTTCTATTTTTATAGAGTTAATAAATAACTGTTTAAATCCAATGTGGCTATTTATACGGTGATTTTTTTTAACTTTAGACGTTGTCTTTAAGCAGCTTTACAAAAGCCCAGGTCCATAATGAACAAGCCAGAGTACAAAGTGGTGAAGAAAAACATACTGAGATGCTGCTGTTCATGAAATAAAACACCACTTTATCCATTATTAGGGCCCAAGCACTGTAGTACGCAGGGTCCTCTTGTTTTTCTAAGGATTATTATTTAATTTTTATATATAATGCTGAAGTGGCTAATAACTTACTGTACACACGTATAATAAACACACACACGTATTGTTATATACACACACAGTATAGACATTAGAGTTTAAATGCTGAGTCCATTATGCCATTGATCTAAGCTGTTTCATTTGACCCAAGCTGTCACTTTTGTCCTTAGGCATTCCCCTTTAAGTCTCGTCCGTTCTTTGGCCACCATCTTTCTGGTGTGCCCGGGTGGCGATGGCGTCGGAGCTTGGGCCCGTCATCGTTGTTTGCAACTATATTTGTTAGTATTGTTATTTGTACTGCTATATATAGCTGTTTGTACCTGCAGTTTTACAGAAATTCATAAATCTGATTGAGTTAAATTAAAACCAGCATTTGGAGAAGATAAGCTCACTGATCCTGAGATAAGTTAAGTCATGTTAATGAAGTGCTGGAATGAAATTTCAGCTTATGACAGAAAATCTTACAAATTTTAAGTGTAAACTGTCAAATAATTTAATATAAATATATAAAGATGTTATATACACTCAATCGATGGTCATATCACATCCATAATTAGTTAAGTGTTGATGCTGTGGTAATGATTTTGGCTCACATAAGCCTCATCAATGGTGTTAGAGGAGTAACATTTTAGACTGGACAGAATATAGAGCAATGCGAGAGTGTGTGTGTGTGTGTGTGTGTGTGTGTGTGTGTGTGTGTGTGTGTCTATGATCATCATCCATTCCTGAAGGTGGCAGTAAAATACCTCACTACAAAAAAGGAGAAAGAAAAAGGAGAAGAAGAGCTGAAGCTGTTGTGCCACTACATCTTCACTGCCTAGTTACCCAGCCGAGCTAAAACCATCTCTACATCTAGCTGTTTCTACCTGCAGTTTTACAGAAAATCATAAATCTGATCGAGTCAAATTAAAAACAGCATTTGGAGAGGATAAACTCACTGATCCTGAGGTAAATTAAAGTCAAACTGGCTAGAAAAGCGATGACTGCCCTGATGCTGTGGCTCTGTTTCTGTTCATCTGTGTGTTGTGCTGATAAACTGGTTCATAAGTAAATCATTCAAGAGTCTAACTGCTCACAAGTCTATTCTATTTCCTTCACTTTGGTAATTAGTAAGTTTGTTTAGTTAATAAGGATAATTTGTTTGATTTTGCTATTACTTTGTCACAAGCTGGGTTCTGAAAAGAACTCTATTTCAATTTTCCATTTTATTTGTATAGCGCTTTTGACTATTGACAATGTCACAAAGCAGCTTTACACAATCAGTAAGATCATTAATCAAAGGGGAAAACAACAAAATTAGACCTCTGTCCAGTTTGTAGTGGGAATTATATAAATACTAATGTATGAAACTATAAATTACATTTCGTAATCTATTAATCTGGTGGCCTAAAACAAAGATGATTTTTTACTGAAAGTCATATAATCTTCTCATTTATTGTGCAGTCATAGGAATAATGGTAACAATGGCGGGTATTTAACAATGGTCATAAATCTAATACAAGATGAATCTTTTTTAAATGAATGATTTGTTTGTTTTAACAGGGACAGGAGAAACCATGTAAATGAAGCATATACACTGCCTGGATTTAACTAAGCAAATAGGTAAGATCTCTCCATTGGATAATTACTGCAGTGATCAATACGGTCTACCCATAACTATTGCAGTGAGGCCATTTTCTTACACAGCTATGTCAGAATATATACACTACCTGACAAAAGTTTGGACACCTTCTCCTTCAGTTGGTTTTCTTTCTCCAAAGAAATGTGGAAATCTTATTCTCCAGCCATTGATGTCCCACTAAGGTGTAATTAGTAACCAGGAGACCTTCGATCCACAATCAAATTGACACAAAATGACCACTGAACATATTAATGGAGAAAAATAAAGAAAACCATTTTCTGATATAGAAAAAAGGTGAGTTACATGTTTCCTTCTCAGCAACTATCAAGAAAAGGTTGTTGATGCATTTGTAAAAAAATAATATTGGATAATGCAATAATACACATGAAATGGTTCATATTGAACAATGTTTACGACACATTGCCCTACTGTCAGTCACTAAGAAGCTCCATGGAGCTAGATCACATAAACTGCCATCTCTCCACATTCTTCTGGACCTCTCGGCTGCATTTGATATGGTGAACCACAAGATTATCTAGTACAGTGGAACCTCGGATTGCGAGTAACGTGGTTTACGCGTGTTCTGGAAGACGAGCAAAGATTGTTAATAAATGTAATGAATTTTGAAATAAACAAGTCTTGATTTACAAGTTCCGAGTATCATGTAACACGCATGCACATCTTGTTTTGATGCCGAGCATCACGTGATCACAACTGAGCCAATGGGTTTTCGCTCTCTTGCGCTGCGGAATTGTGGATTATCGTCTCTGCCGCTGGGTTTTAGTGTGTACAGCATGTGTGTACTTTCTCACTTTCTGCTCTACACAGAAACACTGCTCTGTTTCATTGAGCGGAAACACTTATCTGTCGGAATTTATGGTTACTTTACCTTATGGTTAAGGTAAAGTGCAGGTTAATTCGTTTTATTTTTACTTTATATTTTATATAAATAATTGTTTTTTGGGGGGGGGGGGTGTGGAACAAATAATTTAAGTTTCTAATTAATTTCTTATGGGAAAATGTGATTTGGTTTATGAGTGTTTTTATACAGTATATGAGCCTGCTTCTGGAACGAATTATGCTCGTAATCCAAGGTTCCACTGCATATTCTTACAAACCTTGGAATCTGTGAATGGCATGGCAATAGTTTGCTTCTTAAGTAGAAGATTGATTGTATAATGTGACATGGAGGGGATCCACACCTGTCCCATGCAGACTCTATACAGTAATGGTGTCTCTCAGGGTTCAGTACTTGGTCCTCTTTTGTTCTCCCTCTACACCTGGTTTCTTGGTAAATTCATGGCTTTTCATACCATTGTTATGCAGATGACACACAACTTGTTCTCCCCTTTCCTCCCCCAGACACTCGGGTTTACACCCAGATCTCAGTGTGTCTGGCAGACATTCAATTCAATTTCAATTCAATTTTATTTCTACAGCGCTTTTAACAATGGTCATTGTCTCAAAGCAGCCTCACAGAAATGAAAAGAAAATGAAAAGAAAATTTAAGGAAGTGTGTATGTGTAAGAAAAATGTGTCTAGATAATGAGATTGTTCCTGATGTGCAAGCCACAGGTGGCAACAGTGGCAAGGAAAAACTCCCTGAGATGAGATATGATTTTACACCCAGGTCTTTCACTGTCGAGCTGGTGGTAACAGTACATCCTTCTAAACGTAAGCTGAATTGTGAGAGCTGTTGTGTACTCTTTTTTTGGGGTCAATAAGTAATATCTCCATCTTGTCTGAATTTAGTAGAAGAAACATATCGGTCATCCAATCTTTTATATCTTGAACACACAGTTAGTCTAGACAACTTGTAGCAGTTTCTGTACTATGATGGGGCCTGAAACCTGACTGAAATTCCTCGAGGATATCGTTTTCCTGCAAGAATGTGCATATTTGGGCTGATACTACCTTTTCTAATGTCTTTGATATAAATGGAAGGTTTGAAATCAGTCTGTAATTTGTTATATCATTTGGGTCTAAATTAGATTTTTTAAGAAGAGGCTTAATAACTGCCAACTTGAAAGATTTAGGGACGTGACGTAGATATAATGAAGAGTTGATAATGTTTAGAAGCGGCGCTCCGGCTATATGTAACACTTCTTTTAAAGACATCTCATCCTGAGTGGCAGCTCATCAGCTAAAGCTCAGTCTAAGTAAAACCGTACTGCTGTTCAACTGATTTACCTGGGCAACAATCCGATACATTCTTTAGCCACTGCTCCTACTTGCCTCCCACTTATCTCTGACACCCAAAAAAAAAACACAACAGTGTGTGACTAATGGTACACTATTAGTAACCTAGTAACCCACTGTAAGGATCTATGCAATGGCGGAAACGTAAGCACTTTTGTAAGTCGCTCTGTAGAAGAGTATCTGCCAAATGCTTAAATTCAAATGTTTGTATTTTTCAAAATAATTAATTCTATTTTCCTTCTTTTACAGGAAAGAAAACAAAAAGACAGAACAAGAGAGACATTCCTTGTAATATGTCTAGTCAAAAAGAAACGCAGACAGACCTTCATCACTGCTTAGACTGTGGGAAGAGCTTTAGTCAAGTGAAGGAATTCACAGCACACCAGCTTATCCACAGAAAAGACAAGCCACATCAGTGCTCAGAATGTGGAAAGAGTTTCATTATTAAATCTCTTCTCCAGCGACATCAGCGTGTCCATACAGGAGAGAAGCCGCATCTGTGCTCACAGTGTGGGAAAGGATTTTCTCACCAGTTCAATCTAAAAGCACACCAGCGCATCCATACCGGAGAGAAGCCGTATCAGTGCTCACAGTGTGGAAAGAGTTTTACTCACTGTAGCACTTTCCAGCAACACCAGAGCATTCACTCAGGAGAGAAGCCGTTTCAGTGCGCCGAGTGCTGGAGGGGTTTCAGGAGAAAGGTCGATCTCCAGAATCATGAGCGCGATCACACTGGGGAGAAGCCTTTCGTCTGTTCAGAGTGTGGGAAGGGTTTTAAGGGAAAGAGGTCGCTCCAGCAACACGAACGTATTCACACTGGGGAGAAGTCGTATTACTGCTCGGAGTGTGGCAAGAGTTTTTATCGTGCATTTCATTTCCAGCAACATGTGCGCATACACACTGGAGAGAAGCCGTTTAGCTGCTCACAGTGTGGAAAAAGTTTTGCAGAAAAAAATAACCTAAAAAAACATCAGCGGGTTCACACTGGAGAAAAGCCGTATCACTGCTCAGAGTGTGGAAAGAGTTATGCCCAAACATGTGATCTGAAAAGACACCAAGTGAAGCACACTAAGTGAAGGAGTCACTATAAAAAAAGACCTTTTTATCTCCTTCATCTGTCATGAAATACATGACTGGACTCACTGTAAAGTCATAACGTTGTGTAGGTGAGACCTGTCTAATACCTTTATGGAGGGGATATGTAAACAAAACACTTTAAAATAAACACATTTAAAAGCAGTTGCTGATTTTTACTTATTGTTTTATACATATTTTTATTTTCATTAAACTATTAATATTAGACGACATATAATGTGGCTATGTCTTTGAAGATTCTCCGTAATCCATCTTTAATGAAGTGCTGGAATGAAATTTAAGTTCATAACAGAAAATCTTACAAACAGTTGTGTTCTGTCATATACTTTCATATAAATGTATAAGAATTGTATATAAACTCAATCGATGATCATATCACATCCATAATTAGTTAAGTGTTGATGCTGTGGTAATGATTTTGGCTCACATAAGCCTCCTTGTTGGTGTTCAAGGTAATTCAAACAACATTTTAGACTGGACAGAATATAGATCAATGTGAGTAGATTTTGATGTCTATGATCATCATCCATTCCAGAAGGTGGCAGTAAAATACCTCACTACAAGACAAAGGAGAAGAAGCGCTGAAGATGTTGTGCCACTACATCCTCATTGCCTAGTTACCCAGCCGAGCTAAAACCATCTCTACATCTTGTTGTTTCTACCTGCAGTTTTACAGAGACATTAAATTGATTCAAGTTAAATGAATAATAGCATTTGGAGAGAATAAACTCACTGATTCTGGGGTAAGTTAAAGTCAACCTGGCTAGAAAAACAAATACTGCCTCCTGTGTGACTCTCTGTTTCTATTCAGCTGTGTGTACAATAAGTCATTAGTAAGTTTGTTTAGTTATTGAGGTTGGTTACTTTTAATTTGCTATTACTTTGTCAAAAGCTGGGTTTTGAAAATACACAAGCTCATTAAACAGAGGGAAAAACAACAAAATCCAGTTTACTAGCACCACCTAACTGTAGTTGGACTTGTATATAAATACAAATGTATTTATATGTATTAAATGTATTAAATTATAAATTTAGTTTCATAATCTATTAGTCATTAGTGCCTTAAAACAAAGATGATTTCATTGAAAGTCATATAACCTTCCGTTTCATTATGTAGTCATAGGATTAATGGTACCAATGGGAAGTATTTAACTGAATCGTAAACTGAAAGTAATAAAAATCTAACACAAAATTAACATTTTAAAGCCATTTGTTTGTTGTTACAGGGACAATAAAACTAAGCATTGTTACACAAGAGAAAAACATGTAAATAAAGCATATACACTGCCAGAGGTTTTTTTTTTTTTTTTACAACAACTGAGTTTTTCCCCTCAGAAACATCACCTGTCAACCAACCATTTCAAAAGTGGATTGTCTTTGAACAGCACTTTCCAGGCAGTTTTATAGGTACGATCTCTCCACTGGATATTTATTGCAGTGATTAATACAGTTAAGCTGCAACAAGTTATTTAATCCTAACTGATGCAGTGAGAAGCTTCTCATTTCTTACACAGCCATGTCAGAATGTATACAATACCTGCAAAAAGTTTCTTTTCTTTATTTTTTTTTTAACATTGCACCTAAATGCTGAAGACACCCAAACTATGAATGACCTTGTATGGATTTATGCACTAAAATATATTGACAAGCAGAATAATTAATATTTAATTATAGACTGTAGATACATTCATCTTTCTTCAGGAAAAATTGCAAAAAAATCCTGCTTTCCATCATCACCCGAATGAGGATGGGCTCCCTGTTGAGTCTGTTTCTCCCTAATTTAGTCATGTTCAATTCCTCCCCGTCACTAGGGGGCTAGTGCTCTAGACCTCCGTCTGTGAGAGGTTACAGCATCACCCGGGATTCGAACTGGCGATCTCCGGACGATAAGGCGGGCACTTTACCACTGCGCCAGCTAGAATTGTTTTCTTCTTCACATCTTTACCACACTCCCCTATGCTTTGGACAATATTTTTAAACTAAATATTTAAGCAAAATATGTAAACCCCTCTGTCTTCATTATCTCTACTTCCTGCAACCTTTCCCCCCACAATCTTATTTACACACATGTACTCTTGCTCCTACTGGTCCCTCCACCTCTCCAGACTCATCTCAACCTGCTCCCTATTCTTGCTGCTGATCACAATATAATCCACAAACATCATAGTCCATGAGGTCTCTTGTGTAACGTCATCTGTCAACTTGTCCAGTCTAAGAGCTAAGAGCCGGTCACTGGTCCCACCTCCGCCGTAAGCCAGTTGGTCATACCCATCGCTGTAACACTGTCCTTGTACTGTACATATGGTGTACTACTGTACGTACCTTCACATATTTCTCTGCCACTCCTGACGTCCTCATGCAATACCACCGCTCATGTCTGGGCACCCGACCATACACTTTCTCTAGATCTACAAACATACAATGTAACCCTTTTGGACCTCCTGTATACTACTCTATTCTGACTTCCTCAAAGCAAGCATGGCATATGTGGTGCGCTTGCTTGGCATGAAGTCATACTGCTGCTTACAGATCGTCACCTCTCTTCTCAACCTAGCTTCCACTACTTTTCCCCCTAACTTCATGTTGTGGCCTTTATACCTCTGTAGAAGTTCTGCACATTTCCCTTGTTCTTAAAAATTGGAACTAAAACACTTCTCCTCCACAGGCATCCTTTCACTTTCTAAGATCTTTTTAGAAGTTATCCTAATCAGACCGATCCAATAACAGAGCTTTGTAGGACTGTCATGTTCTAAACTGTAGCGAATATGAGACCGTTATGTTTGTGGAGGAGGTGGTTACATGTAAATAAAGTATGGAATGAAAACTCTGTCCTACGTTTACCTGTAAGGATACAAAGAGTCAGTGAATAGCAATTTGCTAAAACATCGATGCTACCTACCAGTTTGTTATACATAGCCCTGAGGAGTGGTACAGACCGTTAATAAAATGCTGGAATGAAATTTTAGCTCATGCCATAAAATCTTAAAACCAGTTATGTACACTGTCGTATAATTTAATATACATGTATAAGAATTGTATTTACACTCAATCGATAATCATATCCATGATTACTTAAGTGTTGATGCTGTGGTAATGATTTTGGTTCACATAAGCCTCCTCATTGGTGTTCGAGTTGATTCAAAGAACATTTTAGGTTTAGTGGACAAAATATAGAACAATGTGAGTAGGTGTGTGTGTGTGTGTGTGTGTGTGATCATCATCCAGTCCAGAAGGTGGCAGTAAAATAGCTCACCACAAGACAAAGTAGAAGAAGAGCTGAAGCTGTTGTGCCACTTGGGCTTCCTAGTTATCCAGCTGAGCTAAAACCTTCTCTACATCTCTACTGTTTCTACCTGCAGTTTTATAGAGACTCTTAAATCTGATTGAGTTCAAATAGTAACAGCATTTGGAGAGGATAAACTCACTGATCGTGAGGTAAGTTAAAGTCAAACTGGCTAGAAAACTGATTACTGGCTTGATGCTGTGGCTCTGTTTCATATTCAGCTGTGTGATAATCTGGTCCTTAAATAAATCATTTGCATCAATTTGCTATTACTTTTTGTCAAAAGCTGGGCTTTGAAAAGAACTAAGATAATTAATCAGAGGGAAAAACAACAAAATCAGGCCTCTGTCCAGTTTATTAGTACCTCCTATTCCTCCTGTTGTTGGAATTATATATATGTATAAATACAAATGTATTATAAATTCAGTTTCAGCATCTATTAATCTGGTCCAAAGATTAAGATGATTTAATTGAGAGTCATATAATCTTCCCTTTCATTGTCTAGTCATAGGAATAATGGTAACGATGGGAAGTATTTAACAATTGTACTAATAATTTTACTAAAAATCTAACACACAATTTAACTTTTTTATTTTATTTTAACTATTTGTTTGTCTTCACAGGGCCAATACAACTGAGCATTGGTACACAATAGAAACCATGTAAACCATATACACCGCCTGGATTTAACTAAGCAATAGGTAAGATCTCTCCATTGGATAATTACGGCAGTGATTAAGCAACAAGTTATTTAACCCTAACCACAATGTAAAAGGTGAATGAATTTAGTTTAGAGTGCAAGCCAGGACTTCGGCAGGACTATGACATCATAACTAAAAGGGAGAGCCAGAAGCTGGTATGTTCTGGTTCTTAAGCTGGTATTGTTTAGTGACAATGTAATCCTTATCCTGCCAATAGTTCTGAGATGAAAGAATGCTGTACTAGTAATATTATCAGGAATGTATAATCACACCAAGATCTTTTACTGCCATACTTGATGAAACAGAAAGGCCACCCAGAGTTACTGTGTAATCACAAAGCTTACCTCTGGCTGCATGTGGTCATATTACTAGAACCTCCGTCTTATCATGATTAAACAAAAGTTGTGAATTATGATCCAGTTTCTTTACACATTGTCCTGACACATTGCTCAACTTTATTTGTATAATAGGAATAACTATGTCAATAGTTCATATTGTACAATGTTTTGTATTTTTCATGATCCTGAATAACCAGAGATAAAGAAGAACAAAAGACGTATTCTTTGTACTATGACTAGTCAAGAAGAATCTCAGACTGACCTTCACCACTGCTTAGAGTGTGGAAAGAGTTTTAGTCAAGAGAAGGATCTCACCGCACACCAGCTCATCCACAGACCAGACAAACCACATCAGTGCTCACAGTGTGGAAAGAGTTTCATTTATAAATGTCTTCTCCAGCGACATCAGCGCGCCCACACAGGAGAGAAGCCGTATCAGTGCTCACAGTGTGAAAGAAGTTTTACCTATTTGAGTAATCTATATCAACACCTCCGAATTCATACAGGGCAGAAACCATTTATCTGCTCCCAGTGTGGGAAAGGATTTTCTCACCAGTTCAATCTCAAAACACACCAGCGCATCCATACCGGAGAGAAGCCGTATCAGTGCTCACAGTGTGGAAAGAGTTTTACTCAACGTAGTACTCTCCAACAACACCAGAGCATTCACCCAGGAGAGAAGCCGTATCAGTGCTCCGAGTGCTGGAGGGGTTTCAGGCGAAAGGTTGATCTCCAGCATCATGAGCGTGTTCACACTGGGGAGAAGCCTTATGTCTGTGCAGAGTGTGGAAAAGGTTTTAAGGTAAAGAGTTCTCTCCAACAACATGAACGTGTTCACAGTGGAGAGAAGCCGTATTACTGCTCGGAGTGTGGCAAGAGTTTTAATCGTGCAGGTCACTTCCAACAACATGTGCGCATACACACTGGAGAGAAGCCGTATGACTGCTCAGAGTGTGGAAAAAGTTTTAATGAAAAAAGAAATCTGGAAATACATCAGCGCATTCACACTGGAGAAAGACCGCATCACTGCTCAGAGTGTGGAAAGAGTTTTAATGATCCATCAGCATTCAGGGCTCACCAGCGGATACACACCGGAGAAAAGCCATATCACTGCTCAGAGTGTGGAAAGAGCTTCACCAATTCAAGTGATCTGAAAAGACACCAAGCTGTTCACACTAAGAGAAGGAGACAGAATACATTTTAGACCTTTTTTCTCATGAATGTCATGAAATACCTAAGATAAGATACCCAAGTAAAACACCCCACTGTAAAATCATAATGTTCTGTGGGTGAGATCTGTTCAATTCATTTTTTGAAAGGGATATGTAACTCAAACACTTTAAAATAAACACATTTAAGAGGAGGTGTTGGTTTTTACTTATCTTTTCATATACTTTTTTATTTTCATTAAGCTATTTTAATATGATATATATATATGGGTAAAAAAAACTACATATAATTATTCTCATGACTGACTGAGTTTCATAAAAATCTTCCCATTAATTGTGCTATCATAAGAATAATTATAAAGATAAACTAATGGTAGTATTTAAAAATGCGGGACAAAACCAGGCAATCCGAATGTGGGGGTGGGCATAAGGCATTCACACTGGAGAAAAGCCTTATAGCTTCTTAGAATGTGGGAAGAGTTCTACTCGTTCATGTGATCTCAAAGGACATCTGCGTATTCACACTGGAGAAAAGCCATATCACTGCTCAGAGTGCGTGAAGAGTTTTGCCTACTCAAGTCATCTTTAAAGACACCAAGCTGTTCATACGAAGCAAAGCAGTTCCATGGTTGCAGGTGTATAAGATCAAGCCCTTAGGCATGCAGACCGCTTCTACAAACATTTGTGAAACACTGTGTCTCTCTCTCTCAGGAGCTCAGTGAATTCCAGCGTGGTACTGTGATAGGACGCCACCTGAGCAATAAGTCTAGTCATGAAACTTCCTCACTAGTAAATATTTCACAATCAACTGTTAAGTGATATTATAATAAACTAGTAGCAATTGGGAATGTCAGCAACTCAGCCACGGGGTTGTAGGCGGCAGAGCGGGATCAGCAGATGCTGGGAAGCACAGTGGTTGCCAACTTCCTGCAGAGTCGATAGCTACAGACCTCTGAACTTCAATTCAATTTCAATAAAAATGTATTTGTATAGTGCTTTTAACAATTGACATTGTCGCAAAGCAGCTTTACACAATCAAAAGAAGTATTTAAATTTGTATGAAAAGTGAATATGAATGAATCAAAATGATACGATGGAGGACAGTCTTATGAATTAGACAATCTTATCCCAATTAGTGGGATTGACTAAGCAGATTTCATATTTGTAGCTACACTTTTTGTTAATATAAATATATGCATTAAATTTGTATCCGTGTTTTTGTACGATGTTCAGATTATCATTGTAAATAACTGCGACTCCTCCTCCTCTACCAGTTAGCCGAGGCTGGTGTATGTAGCTGTATGCAGGAGGACTCGCTTCATTTAAAGCCACACACTTGTTTTCTTTAAAAACAAAAGAAACCCACCCTAACAGGCCAGGTTTTCCTTCAAAGGTATTCCAGATGTCTATAAAGCCCACATTATATTCAGGGCACCACCTGGACATCCAGCATTTCAGTGACCATAACCACCTGTAAGCTATGTCACCACGTCGCATTGGGATGGGACCAGAGCAAACTACGTCATCGGACATCGTCTTCGCTAATTTAAACACCGGTTTCCAGTAGGCTAACCTTAGCATTAGCTTTGACTGAACAAGTATTTCACTCACTCGTCCGGTTATCTCTACCTGCGTCACATAGGATTCCCGCTACAGGTATAATATTGCTCTCGTGCTCTCTAACCCAGTCCAAAGTCTAGAAGTGCTTCTCTAATCCTAATATCTTCTCCATCAGAGTGCTCACTAATACACGTCTATCACAAATAAAGTTATCTCTAATGACGGAGGAAGAATGTCTAAACATCCTGCACTCTACACACTGAGTTTTGATTGTTTGGGGATGGATTCCGTTTGTTGTTCTTAGATGAAGAGATATGCTTGTTCTTCAAAAGAATGCGCAAAAAAAAAACAAGTACAATGCAAAGCATTGAATGCAGTGGTGTAAAGCACGACGCCACTGGACTCTATATTCATGCTTCACTGTCCAGCAATCCATTGGACGAGTCTGGGTCTGGTGGTTGCAGAAGAATGGTAAAAGTGTGGTGGATGGGAGATTATGATTTGGGGTTGTTTTTCATGTGTTGGGCTCGGCCCTTTAGTTCCAGTGAAAGGCCATTTTGGACAATATTATGTTGCCAGATTTGGGGATTGCCCTTTCCTGTTCCAACATGACTGCGCACCAGTACACAAAGCAAGGTCCATAAAAACATGGATGAGCGAGTTTGGTGTGGAAGAACTTGATTGGCCTGCACAGGGTTGTGAAAACCCAGTAGAACATCTTTGGGATGAATTAGAGCGAAGACTGTGAGCCAGGCCTTTTTGTCCAACATCAGTGTCTGACCTGGCAAAAGTGCTTCTGGAATAGTGGTCAAAAAAATCCCCAAAACACACTCCTAAACCATCTGGAAAGCCTTCCCAGTAGAGTTGAAGCTGTTAGAGCTGTTAGAGCAAAGGGCCAACATCATATTAAACCCTATGGATTAAGAATGGGCTTACTCATATGCAGGTAGGCAGACGAGCGAATACTTTTGGCAAGATAATATATTTACTAAAGTGTTAATGCAATATTTTAAAGGGTCCTAAATGAACGTTGAAAGTGAACACTTCATTTGCATCATGTTTAGTTTTAAATCCATAAAGGTACAAAAAGAAAAGTGGCACTGTCTGAATACTTATAGACCTGACTGGTCATACTTAGTGTCAAACATCGCTGGATGTCATTTAGGGACAATATGCTGTTGGCCAAGCCTAGTACAAATAATAACTAGGCTTGATTTCCATTTGTTAGATTAAGGACCTTCACACCAGAGATTTATTGGAAATTTCCCAGTATTCATCTGCTGTAAATCTGCTGTGTAGGTGAGAGTTGTCAAATTCATTTGTGCAAAGAAAAATTTAATCCCATAATTCTAATCTTAATAAACCCATTTACAATAAACTTGTGAACTCTTATCCTAATTCCCGAGAGTCTAACAATCATTTTACACAGCTACTTGGGAACATGACTGAGCAGTGTTTTGGACAACTGTCTACAGTTTTACATTTCAAATCCTTTTATCTACCACATGAAAAAATACAACAAATAACTTTTTTTCCCACCATGTCATTATTTATTGAACAAAAGTGAAGACAAAAAGAAAACGAATTATTTTGTTTAATACTAATTATCCTTTCCTGCTTCTGAATTAAAAATAAAATCATACAGGAAATTATTACTTCAAGTCATTGCTGCTACAAGGTTATGAATTATGGGGATACTTGGTATTGTTCACATTTTGCACTTTGTTCAGCACCAACCTGGGTATACCTAGTAGTTGTTAGGTGCTATATAAATAAAGTTTTAATTGAATTGAATGTCTCTCACACTGGCTTCATTTTCATTGAATATAGAATGGCATGAAAAAAGTAAAAGTTAGATGTTGTTCATCTGAGTTTGCACTTGCCTAATACTGTGGCCTGCTTAGATACATGTTTTTAAAATATGTTCTTACACAAAAACACGTAAATTTAAATTTTAGCAATTTCCCTCTGGGATAAATAAAGTTCTTTGAATCTTGAAAAGGAGGGTAGTAACTTTTATACATGACTGCAAAGGGGTCAGGCTACAGGCAAATAGCCCAAGGAAAAGACTTATTGTGGTATGGAGAACCTGAACAGACGGAAAGATATATCTGCTTATGACCGTGTCAACATTAAGGATATGAAGATTTCATTGGCTGTTGCCATTTGTTTGAATGCCTCCAGGTGCTCTTGTGTACTTGTACTTCATAATCGATTCTCAGTGTACTGAAAAACACCTTTCACAGGCTACCTGTGTTACAGGCAGTGCAAGTTATAACTTGTATTCAAGGTCAATAGGTTGAACCATTTGGGAACCTGATGGCAACTTGCTAGCATTTTTTTCATGTCTTGAAGGCTTCTGCATCAGTCTCAAGACATGAAATGGATCATCAACCTGGATCATCACCCAATCCAGAAGGTGGCAGTACGACATCTCAGTATAAGACAAAGGAGAAGAAGAGCTGAAGATGTTGTGCCACTTGGACTGCCTAGTTATCCGGCCAAACTAAAACCATCTCTACACGTAGCTGTTCCTACCTGCAGTTGTTGAGACTTAAATCTGATTGAGTTAAACTAATAACATCGTTTGGAGCGGATAAACTCACTGATCCTGAGGTAAGTTAAAGTCAAACTGGCTAGAAAAACAAATACTGCCTTGAGATAAATTGGTCTCTGTTTTATATTCAGCTGTTCGTAGTGCTGATAAACTGGTCTTTAAATACATCAATCAAGATTCTAACTGCTAACAAATCCATTTTATTATTTACTTCTCTGATTATTAGTAAGTTGGTTTAGTTATTTAGGTTAGTTTTAATTTACTATTTGTCAAAAGCTGGGTGTTGAAAATAACTTTAAGATAATGAATCAGACCTGTGTCCAGTTTAGCTGTGGTTAGAATTATATATAAATACAAATTTATGGAACTATAAATTTAGTTTTATAATCTATTAATCTGGTGGCCTAAAGCAAAGATGTTTCCATTCCAAGTCCATCAACCTTCTCTTTCATTATTCAGTCATCAATAAAATCAAACATACCATTTAACAAATTTATTGTTTCTTTCTCTCTTTTTTTTTTTTTTGTCTTTCCAGAGACAATACAACTGAGCATTGTTAAACAGGAGAAAATGTGTCTATAGGGCCTGTGTATATACACAGCCTGGATTTAACTATGCAAATAAGTAAAATCTCTCAATTGGATAATTCCTGCTTACTGTATATGGTTTAGCTGCAACAAGTTATTTATCCCTAAGTGATGCAGTGAAGAGCTTTTCCTTTAAATCAACCATGTCAGAAGATGTATCCTGTGGCCATCGCAAAATGTTACTCTCTCTTAGAAGCATCAAATTATTCAATTATTCTGCATCAAGCAAAGAAAACATCTAAGGGGATTGCTGAATCTGCTTAAATACATTATTAAAACCTGGAAGGACAGTGGCTATCTTCAAGGAATAAATGTGTTCGGAAGGGGAATTATTGTAATGGGAGTTTGCTTAAACTGTTCATGAAATCAATGAACAGTTTCATTGATTTCATTGAAAATGTAGCACTCAGGGCTGTGTTTAATAATTAAGTAAAAGCATTTCCACACTCACCATGCAAAAGTTTGCTGGGGAGCATAAAGGCCTTGGAGCGATGAAAAAAGGTAATGTTACCTGATGAGTCCAGAATGAGCCAAAGCAACGGGCGCATCAGAGTAAGAAGGGAATCAAGCGATGCGCCGATCATGCATAGTGTCCCTTGTGCAATCCCCTGGAGACAGTGTTATGAAATGGGGTTATTTCAGTTGCTCAGGTCGAGACTTAACAACATATCAGCTGACGACCTGAATGAACTGAATTACCAGGTTATTACATCTATGGAGTGTGAAAGAGTGGTTCTGGGAGCATGAGGAACCATTTTGACACATGAACTAGACACCATAGTAATCGAAGCTAAAGCGGATTGAATGAAATCTTAGTCTGTGTATTGTTTTGTTTAAGCCAGAATGTATTACTTTTGTTAATAACTAGAAATATAACACCGAATTTTAACTGAGGTGTCAGCTTGCTGTTCTCAGAGCAGGAACTGTACTCTACAAGTGTTACCTAGCAGTTAACAGAGCAGTTACAGTTCTTTAATAAAATCTGGTTTTGATGTTTGTTGTTTCAAAATATGCAACAAGTTAAAACACAAGATTGGCAGGTCATAAATCTGTTTACATCTTTTTTCCCCCCAAATGTAACTTTTTATGCAGTCTAAAAAGTGACATACCAGAAATACATACATACCAAGTGACATACCAACTTTATGCAGTTGACATACCAGAAAACACTAACAACTCGTTACAATCCTGGCTTTGAGGGCAGCACAGTAATTGGTCCCATACATGGTCCTATAGTTTTATGCAATATAAATTTTAGTAGAAATGTGTTCTATTCCTAGTTTTATAGTCCATGTTGTTGTGAAAGTTACTAATAAAAGATAACTCTATTAGTTATTTTAGCCGTACCATCTTACTATTACTAGTTACTATCTAAAGTTACATATCACTGGTTTGTTACTTTTACATAAGTATATTCTGTGAATTGCCACATTAAGACTTACTTACACAAGTAAGCACATGAAAATAATTACAGCTAAAGATGACTTTAACATTGTAGGCGAATCGAACTCACAATCTTGCCCTGATACAGTAAGCCCACATTGAAAGGAAGTGATGGATCCAGCTGGTCTGTGCTAGCACTGGAGGAATCTCTAAAGCTGGTCAACTGGTCAAAACTTCCCTGACATACTTTGGTCCACTTTCATTCATCAAGTGTTGGAGCGAGCATGCCAGATCAGCAAGACCTGGTATAACTTGATTATACACCCTACCAGACCCAAAGATCCCTGCAGCGGATTACATATTAATGGCTAGCATATTCAGTCACTGCTGTTTTTTGCCACTTCTTTTCCAGGGACAATGTGCCCTAAGAACTTCAGGTGATGTTTTTGAAGAAGTGACATTTTGAGGCATCAGATTCAGAGAAAGCGTTGCAGTATGTAGCTTGGAGAAAAAATCATAAAGGTCCTTGATGTTAAGCTAGGTGAGTGGACAATGATGTATTCTATGTAAACAATGCAGATTTAGCGCAATAATATCCTATTAATTTATAAATATGGTGTTGGATGATTGATGTTTTTTCATGCCCTTCCAATTCTGGGGCATGAGTTTTAATAGGGCTTATTGAGGTTCAAGCACCTTAGCACCTCATGGGATGACTGATGATTAATATACAATTATGATTGCATACAAAGGTAGATGTTGGTTTTGTTTTTCCAATTGGGTTCATGCCAAATCATTGGCAGATTGGTTCTGTAAAGGAAGTTTCACTTGTTTTGAATTTGTGCCAGTTATGACTCTTTATCCTCATGGCCTTTCACTAACTCTTAGTATAACCTTTTAAAATTGTAAATACACTAGCAATTGCATTGGACAAGGCCCTTAGTGATGGAACATTTTCACTACTTCTTAGGTGTCCAAAGGTTGAAAATTTCATGCATGTGAGGGGTATATTGATACAGGTGGAAGGCCCAGACCCTCAGGGTATCAGGGGGATCATAAAATTACTAATGTTAGATGTTAGAAGTGCTACACCATCTCCATATCCAGTTCGTTTTTATTATAAAATAATAATAATAATGCAGTGTACCCTATCCTTTAGACCCAAAGAAAAAGACCAACGGAAAAAAAGCATGGAGAATTTCACTAACTGATCCACTAGGACGGAAAGGGTGAAGCTGAGTAGTTGGTTTCTTCCCAATTGTGGATATGTGCCCAGTTAGCACTGTTAGGGGTCAGGGATTCAAGAAACTGGTAAGGACTTTTCAGAGGTGGGGGTTCAAAAATACTGGTAATGACCTTTCAGCGGTGGGGAAGGTGGTCCTCCCAGGTACTTCAGTGGATGACCACACATCCAGGCAGGCAGGGTGGAGTGTGCAACCAGTAATAACAGTATACATTAAGTGCTGGAAGGTGGCTGAAGGATTGTGTAAACCAAAGAGGAGGACACTACGTTGCCAGTGGCCCATCCGGGGCTGAAGGCAGTTTTCCCCTTATCTTTAGCCATAAGGGCCACCTGAAAGTACCGCATGTCATATAGAGTGTGGAGGAGAACTGCATTTTCACCAGCTGCCTGATTAGGTCGGGCAATGGATATGCATTGAACTCAGAAATTTAGATGGATGCCATGATGCCATCATAGCTTCGATGGCATGGCAACAGATCCCCAGGGCTCGGCATGGTCATTGATGGATGATCATGCAATGATGTTTAATCTCATGCCTCACTAGGTCCGTCACCTTGGCTGGTTTCTGACCAAGATGGGTCCTGGCTGACTTCTGATGTGAGCCAACTAGTTCCATTCCAATGCACCTGAACGGTGCATAATGGGCAGACGAATCATTGGGGCTGGTTTTATGGGTGCAGTTCTCTGGCATTTGGGACATGGATGAGCCATCCTTGATTATCTCCATTGTGTTCTTCACTCTGAGGTGACGTCCGCGAGAACTCTGAGATTGAGTAATGGCATGCCCTGTGTCAATGATGGGGAGGAGGTGGGTGCAGGAGTGTTCTCCCCGCCACATGATTATGAACATAATCATGTATATATTTACCATTATTTTTGCCATAATAGAGCAGCTCTATTTTGGACACAACCAAAAATCACAGAAAAAGCATGGCCATTATTTGATCTATGACAGTACAGTATAATGCTTGTTGGCCAACAAATGGATACTTTGAATAAGTGCATCACTTTTAGCAACTATTAAAAATGGGTATTGTTGTTCTGGTAAAGTAAAACATGGGAAAACAACAACACACATTCAATAGTTCAATTTGTGGTATTTTGACATGATGGTAAATTCTATTTTCTTTCCTTAACCAGAGATAAAGAAGAACAAAAGACGTATTCTTTGTACTATGACTAGTCAAGAAGAATCTCAGACAGACCTTCACCACTGCTTAGAGTGTGGAAAGAGTTTTAGTCAAGAGAAGGATCTCACAGCACACCAGCTCATCCACAGACCAGACAAACCACATCAGTGCTCACAGTGTGGAAAGAGTTTTGATTACAGATGTCTTCTCAAGCGACATCAGCGCACTCACACAGGAGAGAAGCCGTATCACTGCTCACAGTGTGGAAAGAGTTTTACTCAGCAGAGTTCTCTTCACCAACACAAGTGCATTCACATAGGAGAGAAACCGTATCAGTGCTCACAGTGTGGAAAGGGTTTCACTTACAGATGTCTTCTTCAGCGACACCAGCGCATTCACACAGGAGAGAAAGTATATCACTGCTCACAGTGTGGCAAGAGTTTTGCTGAGCAGAGTAGATTATATCAACACCACAGAATTCATACAGGACAGAAACCATTTATCTGCTCACAGTGTGGGAAAGGATTTACTCGCCAGTTTAGTCTCAAAATACACCAGCGCATCCATACCGGAGAGAAGCCACATCAGTGCTCACAGTGTGGAAAGAGTTTTTCTAACTTGAGTAATTTCCAGCTACACCAGCGCATACACACAGGAGAGAAGCCATATCACTGCTCACAGTGTGGGAAAGGTTTCAGTCAAAAAAGTGATCTCCAGCATCATGAGCGCATTCACACTGGGGAGAAGCCTTACATCTGCTCAAAGTGTGGAAAAGGATTTCCTCGTCAGTTTAACCTCCAGCGCCACCAGCGCATCCATACTGGTGAGAAGCCATATCAGTGCTCACAGTGTGGAAAATGTTTTGCTGACATGAGTCATTTCCAACAACACCAACGGATTCACAAAGGAGAGACGCCCTATCAGTGCTCACAGTGTGGAAGGGGGTTTAAGCAAGAGGGTTCTCTCCGACAACATCAGCGCATTCACACTGGAGACAAACCGTTTCACTGTCCACAGTGTGGGAAGAGTTTTAATCACAAGGGTTCTCTCCAGCAACATCAGCGTATTCACACTGGAGAGAAGCCGTATTATTGCTCTGAGTGTGGCAAGAGTTTTAGTAAAGTGAGCAGTTTCCAACAACACCAGCGCATTCACACAGGAGAGAAACCGTATCACTGCTCTGTGTGTGTAAAGAGTTTTAATCAAAGGGGCCATTTACAAAAACATCTGCGCACGCATACAGAAGAGAAGGCTTAATGCTGTTTTGAGTGTGGAAATGTTTCAATTTTAAAAAGTACTCCCAAGATTCATCAGCACAAGAGAAAGACTGTAACACTGCTCAGAATGTGCAAAGAATTTGTCATCCATCAGCATTACAATCTTTATTTACAGACATTATTTAACAAAGACGTCAAACTCATTTTCAAGAGTTTACAGCAAGACCTCGAATAGAACAATAAAAAAAAACTGTTTAATCCTTTTTGTGCATAACTAAGTCCGCACACCTGAAATGGGCCTGTACCTAATTAAATAAACAGAACATAATGTCTGTTTTCTTGTATTATTTGTCATAATCATGCGTGCATTATAAGATACTGTATTAATACACCAAAACGGTCAATGTGGCAAGGAAAAACTCCCTGAGATGGTAATAAAAACCAAACCATCAAAAAGCAGAATCCCGCTGGAGGTGGTCATTCTCTGGATGCCTCAGAATCCTTGCACAGTTGGTTTATGGGATAAACAGGTAGCCAGTGCAGGAATGATAATATTGGGGTTATATGATCAGAATTTCTTGATCTGGTGGGAACCCTGGCGAATGCATTTTGGACTAACTGTAGCTTGTTTATTGAGGATGCAGGACAACCACCCAGTAATGCATTACAGTAGTCCAGTCTGGAGGTCATGAATGCATGAATTAGTTTTTCAGCATCAGTTACAGATAAAATGTTCCTAAGCTTACCAAAATCCTTCTAAATGCAAGCTGAATTATGAGAGGTTTTGTGTACTGTTTTTTGGACCAATAAGTAATATGTCTGTCTTATCTGAATTCAGTCATAGAAAATTCGGTCATCCAGTCTTTTATATCTAGGAGACACTCATCAGCATAGCAATGGAAACTAATCCCATGTCTTCTAAAGTCGTATATTGAGAACAGCAGAGGCCCTAAAACTGACCCTAGAGGCACCACATATTTCACTGGCATTACACTGGACAGTTCTATGTTTAGATCTACAAAATGGTATCCATCAGACAGGTAGGATCTAAACCATTTTAATGCCCTGAATACCGTTGTGATGTGAATATTATGATCTATAGTGTCGAATGCAGCACTAAGATCAAGTAAGACGAGTATTGAGATGCAGCCTTGGTCCCAGTGGCGGCTGGTGGGGGCGCAAACAAAATTAAAATAAAACTTTTAATGCTCGCCTGTAAATAGCCATTTATCAGGTGATTAAGCATCATTACTACTAGCATAAAGTAAAGGCATTACTCACATGACTCACGTCAGCAGCTCCACGTGCCATAAGAAGTGCTGGAAAAGACTCGTTGAAAATGAGCCCAAATATTTAAAAACAATATTGATTCGCTAAGAACAAAAGTGGGAGGGTTCGGGGACACAGTGCTGCACCCGAAGGATGATTTGCCAAAATCCAATCAGAGCTCAGCCTCAAGTAACATGCTGTTCAAAAAGGTACCTGTCTACATAGACACTCGTTTTTTCCGGCGCCCCGCGTACACCAACACAAATGAACGTAATACAGTTTAGATTTTTTTTTATTGCAAATAAATTATATTAAGAAATACAGCGGAATATTGTGACTAAATGACTTTATTTCATTATTAAATAATTAGTATGTTAAATTATTACACGTTAAAGGAGCATTCTTCTCTGCCTAACTTTAAGGGGCCCCTGCACCCCGTATTGACCGGCCGCCACTGCTTGGTCCGAAGATAAAAAACAAGTCATTAGCATTTTTAACTTATGCAGTTTCTGTACTATGACGTGGCCTGAAACCTGACTGAAGGTCTTTGAGGATATTGTTTTCCTATAAGAAGGTGCATATTTGAGCTGACACCACCTTTTCTAATATTTTTCATGTAAATGGAAAGTTTAAAATTGGTCTGTAATTTATTTCATTATGGTCTTGGAGAAGAGGAAGAAGAAGAAGATTAATAACTGCCAACTTGAGAAATTTAGGAAAGTCACCTAAATATAGTCAAGAATTAATAATATTTAGAAGCAAGGTTTCAGACTTTAATCTGAAAGTCTGTTAGATCTGACGCACGGCAACAGCTGTTATTAGTAAATGCAAATTTCAAAGGTTTACAAATACTTTGTCTCTTTAAACCTTGTGCACACACTTGCGGACACTCAAAAACCATGGGTTCCTCTAAGCAGCTGTGTAAGACTCTGAAAATGAAGGTTATTGATGCCCACAATGTAGGAGAAGCTACAAAAAGATAGAAAAGCGTTGACAGTTTACAGTTTTCACAGTGAGAAATGTAATTAGGAAATGGCACTGTCAAGATGAGATCTGGAGGACCAAGAAAACTGAGAGAGAACTGCTTGTATGCTGGTCAGAAAGACAAATCAAAACCCCCATTTGACTGCCTGACAGAAGCCTGATGCGTTTTGGAAACAAGTGCTGTGGACTGATGAAGTTAAAATAGAACTCTTTGGCTACAATCAGCAAAGGCATGTTCAGAGAAAAAAAGGAGCAGCATTTAATTAAAAGAACACCTCGCCAACTATTAAACATGGGGGCGGATCTATCATGCTTTGGGGTTGTGTTGCAGCCAGTGGCACAGGAAACACTGCCCGGGTGGAGGGAAGAATGGATTCCACTAAATACCAGCAAATTCTGGAAGCAAACATCACACCATCTGTAAAAAAGGCTGAAGCTGAAAAGAGGACGACTTCTACAACAGGAAAATGATCCTAAACATCCACTCAAAATCCACTATGGAAAACCTCAAGAGAAGCAAGCTGAAGGTTTTGGAATGGCCATCACAGTCCGCTGATTTAAACATCACTGAAAATTTGTGTGTAGATCTTAAAAAGAGCCGTGCATGCAAGACCACCAAAGAATATGACAGAACTAGAAGCCTTTTGCAGGGAAGAACGGGAGAAAATCCCAAGTACAAGAACTGAAAGCATTTGCAAATTGTGATATCTGCCAGAGGAGGTGTTACTAAGTACTGATTATGTAGTGTAAGCATATTTTTGTAAAATATACTTGTGTATGCAACAATGTAACAATATGATAATATTAATCAACATAATATTAATCTTAGTGCAAACAATATTAATCTTAAGTGACAGAAGATAAAAGTAAGCAGAGAGAAGATCAGTGTGGAGAACTAAGCAGAAGTAAAAAGGACCTATGCAAATCATAAAAATTAGAAGTTAGTGGCAGAAGAAAACATAATGGGTTCACTCAGAGGTGAGCCAAGAAAAGAAGATGCCTATAAGACAGGTCGTGAAACATAAACAGTAAGGAGATGGGTAGTGATACTCAGTGTACCATGGGAACCCAAAGTACATGGGAAAAGAGTGACCCAGACATAAACTGTACTTTTCTTTTTTAGCTGTCATGTGTATGAGGAACAGACAAGATAAGGCGCTAGGTGCTGGACTCGTCAGAGACACAAGCATGAGATAAGGTGCCAAGTGCCGGACTTATCTCATGCCCAGACGAGCAAACTTAATGAAGGATTGAAACGAGTGTTGGTTACACATGCTGCATAAAAATTAAATTTTGCAAATGGAATGGTTGTAATGTTTTAACAAGGCCAGCCAATTCCAAACACATCTGTGCATCCATACATGAGAGAAGCCTTGTAGCTGCACAGAGTGTGGAAAACGTTTTAATGGAAAAAGTACTCTCAGGGCACATCAGCGCATTCACGCAGGAGAGAAGCCGTATCCCTGCTCAGAGTGGGATGAGTTTTATATATCCATCAGCATTCCAGATTCACCAGCGGATTCCCACTGGAGAAAAGCCTTACAGCTGCTCAGAATGTGGAAAGAGCTTTACTCCAGTAAGTGCCCTCAGCAGACACCGGCGCATTCACACCGGAGAAAGACCTGATCAATGCTCAGAGTGTGGGACGAGTTTTATTGATCTGCCAGCATTCAGGTCTCACCAGCGGACTCACCCTGAAGAAAAGCCTTCCAGCTGCTCAGAGTGTGGGTGGAGCTCGTAAAAGTGCTCTCAAAGAACACCAATGTACTCACACTGAGGGAAAACCCTATCCCCGCTCAGAGTGTGGAAAAGGTTTTAACCACTCAGGTCATCTTAAAAGACACCAAGCTGTTCACATGAACGGAAGCAGACAGCAGAGACATAGTGAATTAGCTTCAGACCTTTACAGTCTGCTGTCCAATTACTTTTGAACCTCTGAAAATGTAAAGAACTTTGTAAAACATTGAAATAATTACTAAACTGTTAATGTGATGTTTCTAATATGTCTTAACATAAATCTTAAAGTCTACATTTTAAATACACTGTGTTGGTAATTACTAAACTGATAATGTGATATTTTAATGCGTATTAAAACTGAAAACCTACATTTCAGACAAGTCTTGGTTGGTTTTTAAATTCACTGTTGTGGTGTAGAGGCACAAAAATGAAAACTGTCACTGTCCAGATATATATGGATATCATGTAGGGACAGCAGGTTTACTCTAATGCCCTGCTGCAGCGAAAATGGAAGACTGCAATAACACGCGATCAGTCACTACGAGGTGATGCCTTTTACATTAACTAATGCACCTGCCTTGGTCAATTATATTTTACGTTTTTTTTTTTTTTTTTTTTTTAGTGGTTGTCTACCTGCATGAAATTCTGTATCCATGTATAACCCATATTTCTCAGGCCTACTTTTTGTCAAGGCAGTGAACTGTAAATTCCCCTGGAAATCCAGCTCTTTCCTGGGTTGCATGATATCTCCTACCAGGATCCAAATAGAGCCATCTGAAGTCAAGGCCACCACAGACTGGCACAAACACCCCTCCAGATGGGAGCTCTAGCATTTCCAATGATGTCATTGCAGGTTTGGCCAAATATTTGTGTCCATTTACTATATTTATGAAATTGACAAATAGGTTTTGTACATCCAAAGCCCCTGATACATAAACATTAAGTTTAATTTGAATGTCAGTTCTTTTTTTAAGATACACTTTATTGCCAAAAGTATTCGCTCAGCTCACCTCCCTTCACAAGCATATGAACTTGAGTAACACCCAATTCTTTTTTTTTATATATATTTTATTGGTATTTAACAACAACAAAACAAAAACAAACAAACAAACAAACAACAACAAAAAAACAGAGCCAGATCAATATACAGTCGACACCCACAGCAAACATTTAAAAACAAACAATAATCTGTTAATATGAGAGTGAACATGGAAAACAAGGGCAAAACAGTCACATATAGAGAGCCGTTCGTCATCAGTGAATGATCGGCCCATATCCTTTTCCCAAACCTTTCTGAGAGGATTCAAAGGTGAAGGGGTTTCTGATAAAAGGGAGCCATAAAGATAAGAAATCTGACCGTTCAACACCGCTGGAAGCAGGAGACGATTTTCAATATCAGACATTTCAAAATGAATTTTGCCCCGTCTCACTTCAGATTGAATAAAATGACGTAGCTGGAGAAATTTGAAAAAATATGTTCTAGGAAGTTGATAATCTATTCTAAGTGTCTCGAAAGATTTGACAACATTATCTGTAAATAAACTGGCTAAAGTAAAAACACCTTTCTCCACCCAGGTCTGAAGGCCAGTGTTAGCTAACGAAGCAGGAAAGTCGGGTTCAGAATGATTGGGGATCGCATGGTTAAATTCCTGGGGAGGTGGAGATAGTTTTTGACATCTTCCCAAGCCAAAAGGGTATTTAATAATAAAAAAAACTTCAACTACCGGCCGGATCTCCTTAAAATGATTAATAAATGGAAGAGATGTTAGTGTTCTCGGAGCACATGCAGAGGATTCCATAGTGACCCACAAGGAGCCTGTATCATCTGAAAACCATCTAAGCATTTGTTTGATCTGAGCAGCCCAATAGTAAATCTGTATGTTGGCCAAAAGATCCGCCTCCACACTCCTTCGGCTTGAGAAGAGAAGTGAATCTAATCCTGGGTTTTTTATTGTTCCATATAAACTTACTGATGGCTGTATTCAGACCCTTAAAAAAGTTAGAATTTAAATAACAGGGTCTGCACTGAAATAAATAAAGTCAACGGGGAAGCACATGAATTTTAATTGTGTTCATTCTTCCAAAAAAAGAAATTGGCAAAGATGTCCACCTGTCCATATCCTGTTTAAGTTTTGTTGTTAAGGGTGAATGATTCTTGGAGAACAGATCCTTTAGGTCAGGGGTTATGTGTATGCCCAAATAAAGAAACCCAGAGTCAGTGATGTGAAAGGGACCCTGTAATTTAACATTCTGTGGGGCATTAAAAACATGGCTTGGGATTTCCCTAAGTTTATTTTGTATCCACTACACTGGCGATACTGATTAATTATCTCCAACACACAAGGAATCGATGACTGTGGCTGCCTCAGGTAAAGAAGGACGTCATCTGCATACAGTGATATGCGGTGTTCCATCCCACCCGCCTCCACACCCCGGATGCCCCGGACGGCTCTATGCATGCGAATAGCTTCTGCCAGGGGTTTGACGAACAAGGCAAACAGGAGCGGCGACAGGGGGCATCCCTGACCGCAGCCTCTATGAACTGAAAATTTCCCTGATAATAAACCATTAGTATTAACCATTAACCACAGCTATTGGATCAGAGTAAAGAAGTTTAACTAGTCTGATATAGTTAGAGCCCAAAGTGAATTTGTCCAATATTTTAAACAAAAACCTCCACTCGACCCTATCAAACGCTTGTTCTGCATCTAGAGACATTATAGCGGCCGGATCACCGTCTGTATTCAACTGATGCATTATATTCAGGAGACGACGTACATTGTCTGAACCATCGCAAGATTGAACAAACCCAGTCTGATCAGGTTTAATGATCTTAGGCAGAATTCTCTCCAGACGACGAGCCAAGGCTTTGGCCACAATTTTAAAATCTACATTAAGTAAGCTGATTGGACGATATAAGGCACAGTCCAATGAGTTCTTTCCTTTTTTAAGAATCAAACTTATAGAGGCCAGGAACCTGGAATAAGACCGTCTTCCAAAAGGTTATCAACTACAGGCATAAAGATAGGAGAGAGCTCGTGCCAAAATGTTTTAGAAAATTCCAGAGGAAAGCCATCCAACCCGGGCGCCTTCCCACTAGGCAGAGACCGAACAGCCGCAACAATGTCCTCCTTTGTAAGAGGAGTGTTAAGAAAAGCCTGGTCCTCCTCTGAGATAGAAGGTAACGATATCTTATCCAAAAACATGGGAGGGTCTTCTGCTGCACATAAGGAAGTTTACAGATTCTCATAAAGATCTTTGAAACTGGAGTTCATTTTAAGCGGCTCATGTGAAATCACTCCCTCAGTAGTTTCGATGGCATTAATGGATCTTTCAGCTCGTTCACAGTTGAGTTGATGTGCTAAAAGATGACCAGGTTTATTTCCATATTGATAAAACATTTGCCTACTAAATGTTATTCATTTTTGTACATGTTCTGAATAGTCCAGGTTTCATTTAGATCTGGCACCGGTTCGAAGATTCCAGTTGTTTTGTGTAGGTGAAATTTTATGAAGCTGTTCCAGTCTTTGAACCTCTTCTTCTAATTTTTTCCTCTTCTCAGCCTTTTGGTTTTTATGCCAAGTAGTAAAAGAGATGATGTGGCCTCTTAAGGTGGCCTTGGCCGCATCCCATTTACTGGCCAAAATTTACTGGACAAAATTAATTATCCTGCCAATATTGGGATATTTTATCTTTAAGGAACTGAGAAAACGAATTGTCATTAAGGAGAGTGCTATTAAATTTCCAATAGGATGATTTAGGGGTTGAAAATTCTGTCAAACCTAAATAAATAGGATTATGATCAGAAAGAACCAATGGACCTATTTCACAAGTTAATTTACACAATTAATGTACCTGGAAGGCAAAAATAAATAGTCTAATCTGGAATAAGAATTCTGGGGAGGAGAGTAGAAGGTACAGTCTTTGACAGCTGGATGTAGTTCTCTCCATATGTCTACCAGGCCTGAAGCACGACACATATTTTGAAGAGTTTGTGAGGAACGGGAGGTTGATTTTATAGAAGATGATGACCTGTCCAACTTGTTATCCATGACACCATTAAAATCCCCAGCCATAATCCCCAGACCGTTACAGTGATCATTAAACAACAGGATCATCTTTGATATAAAGTCGAGACTGTCCTCATTCGGGGCACACACATTTAAAACAGTTAAGGGTTTCCCTAGAATGTGACCGGTAATCAGGATAAATCTGACATCAGGATCCTGTTCCGTCTGCTCTAAGATAAAAGGAAAGTTTTTATGAATCAAAATAGCAACTCCCTGTTTGTTTGATGAAAAAGAACTGAAATATACCTGACCAGTCCAATCTCTTTTCAGCTGTAAATGTTCCCTATCTGACAAATGTGTCTCTTGTACAAGTGCAATAGTTACGTTTTCTTTCTTCAGGAATGTTAAAATCTTCTTCCTCTTGATGACTACACTGGCCACGCCCTTCACGTTCCACGTCACCACCCTAGTCAGGTTGGACATATGTTAGTGCAGTGCAAAGTATTTGGATGCTGTAAGTGGACAGAAGTGAAGTAAACGACATACATCTGAACGATCAGCTCTGCTAAACACAAACAACCCCCCCCCCCACAAGCCCTCCCCCCTCTCCCTATCCCCAAACGATAGGGCTCAAATAACACAAACAACAACTCGTCACACACACCTTCCCCCAACTCCTCCACTAACCGACCTGAGAAGCGGCAGCCAGAGAAGACCGCCTCAAAACTTCTTATAAAAAAAAACTTTAAGTCCACTGTAATAATATTAATAATAAAAAAACATATATACATAAGACATTAAAATAAGTCTTAAAAAACAATGAATAATAAACAAATAAATGGCAGGTGACAAACAAGACAAATCAACGTTTATGCAGATCCGGCGCCACAGTCATAATATATACAGCCTGAACGGGTCTTGTGCGTGCAAACCAGATTTCACCGGATAACTGCATCACCTTCAAAAAGCCATTTATTTACAATTAAGTTCAATAGGAAAAAAACACCCTTAAATTGTTTAACGGAAGAAAAACACCACGAAAACTGTCTTAAAGTCAACGCTAATTAATCAGAGAAGATCACTTATCCGGAACTTCCAGGAATTTAGTGGCTGAATTAACAGTATCAAATAAAATAATCTTTCCGTTATGTAAACAGCAGAGTTTAGCCGGATACACAAAACCCCAGTAAACACCTCGTTCCACCATCGTCTTGCACAGCGCTCCAAACGCCCGCCGCCTCCGCATGATCTCCGCAGATAAATCCGGAAAGAAGCGTAATGTGACACCTTTATGACTGACTTTAGTTTTCTTAGCTGCTTGTAAAACTGCCTCCTTTACCGGGAAACGTAGGAAACGCACAATAACACTGCTCGGCGGTGCGCTCGGCGTACACGGTGATGGAACGGGGGCCCTGTGCACTCTCCATCTCTATAGCAGGGAAATCCGCGGGAAGCTGGAACCAGACTGGCAACATTTTCTGAAGAAATGCTGTCAGAGGCCCGTTGCCCTCGGCTTTCTCAGGAAGCCCGACAATTCTTACATTTTTGTGGCAACCGCGGTTCTCCAAGTCATCCATTTTGGCTTGGAATTGTTCCACGGGCGCGTGCAAAATGGCCATTTGAGTGCCGCGTGCGCTCCCCGAGTCCTCTACCACGGAAATCCGCTGCTCAGCACCGCTTAGCCGGGTTTCACTGTCAGTAACTCGTGCGGCGAGGGCAGCAAAAGAGTTCTCAAGAACCATCACTGAGGTAGATATTTTCCCCAGCTGTCCCTCAATAGCGTCTAAACGAGCACCGACAGCCCTAATCACGTTTAAAATTAGCGAGGTGTCCGGCTGTAGATTAGCGCTGGCCTCTTCCCCGTCTCCATCACGCGCGGTGGGGCTTTTCTTCTTTTCTTTACTTTTTTGTGATCTTGTCACTGTAAAAATAGGAAAGTCCTTATCCCCTCCACTTTCCATTTCTAAATGTGTTATTAAATAATCACAAAGTGTATAAAAAATAGGGCGTAATAAGAAAAATACGGAGTTTCGATGCGGAGCAAAACTCCTAACCTGCCATCCTGCTTCAGGTGACGGGACATTCAACACCCAATTCTTAATCCATAGGGTTAAATATGATGTTGCCCCCCCCGCCCCGCCCCTTGCAGCTATAACAGCCTCAACTCTCCTGGAAACGCTTTCCACATGGTTTAGGAGTGTGTTTATGAGAATTTTTGTACATTCTTCCAGATGTGCATTTGTGCACAGCGTCAGTCAGACATTGATGATGTACGAGAAGGCCTGGCTCACAGGCTCCACTCTAATTCATGACTAAGGTGTTCCATCAGGTTGAGGTCAGGACAGTCAAGTTCTTCCACATCAAACTCACTCTGCCATGTCTTTATAGACCTTGCTTAGTTGGGAGCATGAAATTGTCCAAAATATCTTGGTAGGCTGAAGCATTAAGCGTTCCTTTCACATGAACTAAGAGGCTAAGCCCAACTCCTGAAAGACAACCCCATATAATAACCTCTCCTCCACCAATCTGGCATAATGTAGTCAGACAAGTACCTTTCTCGTGGCAACTGCCAAACACCACTGCATCCGATGCTTTGCATTGCACTTGGTGATGTAAGGTTTGGATGCAGCTGAATTTCCTTAGCTCCTGTATTTTAGAATAGTCAATGTGCATCTTGTATAACAATATAGATTTGCTCTCCTCTGAAAATAACTCAACATACAGCCATCAACATAGCTGGCAACAAAAATGAGTACACTCTAAGTGATAATAGCTGTACATTATTTAACCATGCAAAGTCACATGTCCTATTCATCATGTTCTTGTGTTTGTCAGCTTGATAGGACCATACAAATTTATGTATCTTATATTATATTATACTTAAATGCTCGCTGAAACAGAAGGTGAGGCTAATGATCCCTCTAACCTGTATGTTTCACTGTCTCAGCAGGTCAGAAAGGATGAAACAATCATACAATGCAAAGACACACGATTATAGAACTGATGGGAACAACTGGTAACAATAGAGGGTAAAGCCAGAGCAGCCCCGCAGACCCGACAAGCCTCGTATTTCTTTGTAAGAAATAACCTGCTATATTTCAATACTGTACGCAGAGGACTTGATGTTTATCTCTTGGTGGTGCCATGGGCTAAACTGAACACAATCATGCACCTGTTGCATTTGACATTGTCGTTGGCCACCTTGGGATAAACAACACAATCAAGAAAATCAGAGATTGCTTTCACTGGCTGGGGCTCAATGGGGAGGTGCGAGACTTCTAGAGATTGTACACTAGAGATTGTACGCTAGAGATTGTACGCTAGAGATAGCGCTAGAGATTGTACAGTAGTTCACGTTGATCAAAACACACAAGAAAACGCGTTTCGGAAAAAAGATTTTCGGCAAACACAGACATTTGCATTCGGATGGGATTAGATTTCTCAGAGGACCGCCAAGTTTGTTGAAACACAGTAGGTAATTTGCTCTGGAATTTTTACAGAGGTCGTGTGATAAAAAGACAGACATGGCAGATTCAGACGGGATTAAAATCACAAAGTACCTCTGTGAAACAAAAATTTCTCTAATGTCCCCCAGTAAAACTAGTCCCGTCCAAATAGTGCTTATGACTGACCAGCATAACTGCACAAATTCAAGGTGATCGACCTTGTACTGGTGCTGCTCCCCAATGTCACTGGCAAATTCCTGGCACGTTGGCAAGAACCCTTCACTGTTGTGGAACAAGTCTGCCCAGTGGATTATCGACTGCAACAGCTGGCAAAACAAAAATGCATTAAGCACTATCATGTTAACTTGCTTAAATGGTGGATAGAACCATAACCTCGCTCCACATCTCTTGTCTCTCTCTCTCTACTACAGAGCAAAACCAAAATCTTGTTCATCTTGGACAGGATCTGATGCCCACTAAGAACAAGGAGCTGAGTGAACTTGTGAATCAGTTTTTGGATGTGTTCTTCAATGAACCATGGCTGAATCACCTTGTGTGCCATGATATTAAAACACTGCCTAGCGCAGTCATTCGGCAGTGCATCGCCATCATGCTATTAACGCTGAGGTGGACAGCATGTAGGGGCATGGCATCATTGAGGGGTCAAGTAGCCCTGTTCCAGCCCCATCGTCACGGTGGCCAAGTCTGACTGTGGCCAAGTCGACCAGGCTTTATAATGACTTCCAGCCTTAGCTGTGTACCCGATTCCACATGTGGATGATCTGGTGAAACGTTTGGGAAATTTGGGAACAATTTATATCCACACTCGACCTCACAATGGGCTATTGGCATACCAGACAAACTGGGCCTAAATGTGAATGTAAAATTGATATAGCCTCATTATATTTAATTCAAATGTTAAAAGAGCTTAAAGAAAATTAAATTCAGTTAAACGGATCACTAAAAATCAACAACTTCTGTTAAATGTGTTCATTTAAATGTGTTTAAACTACATTTTCATTGCACAATTAAACTGGACACAACATTATTATTTTACTGTTCAAACAAAAACACCCCCAGCGAAGAAGATTATAGTGTTTACATTTGCCCTGTCAAAACTCAAAGTAGCACAGTGAGGATGTTATTATAATTGATGTTAATGAAATTTCCAATAAATCTCTGATGTGAAGGTCCTTAATCCAAAAACTGAAAATCAAGGCCAGCAGTTTGTACTAGACTTGTGCTACAGGATATTGTCCCTAAATGATATCCAGCGATATTAACTACCACAGTCAGGTCCAGAAATAATGAGACAGTAACACAATTTTTATTGTTGTGCCTCTACATCACCACAGTGGATTTAAAAGTAACCTACAGTACCTATTAAAACATTGCATTAACTGTGTAATAATTACTTTTTTTTTTTAGAAAGTCCCTCCCTTTTCACAAGCTCAGAGGTAATTGGACAGCAGACTGTAAGTAGCATGATGGCCCATTTTTTTTGATAAATTAAGAAGAAAAATAATTCAGAGGTGATTCACTGGGTCTCTGTTGTTTGCTTCTCTTTATATGGACAGATTGGTGTCTTTTAAGACTACCTGATTGAGTAAAACATTTTCCACACTCTGAGCAGCGATATGGCTTTTGTCCAGTGTGAATACGCTGGTGTTCTTTGAGAGCACTAGTATGAGTAAAACTCTTTCCACACTCTAAGCAGTGATACTGTCTTTCTCCTGTGTGAAACGCTTGGTGTCTTTTAAGATGACTTGATCGGGTAAAACATTTTCCACACTCTGAGCAGGGATACGGCTTTTGTCCAGTGTGAATACGCCGGTGTTCTTCGAGAGCACTTGTGCGAGTAAAACACTTTCCACACTCTAAGCACTGATAGGGTCTTTCTCCTGTGTGAATGCACTGATGTGCCTTGAGAGCACTTATCTGGGTAAAACTTTTGCCGCACTCTGAGCAGTAATACGGCTTCTCTCCAGTGTGAATGAGCTGGTGACTCTGGAGAGAGCTCTTGTGATTAAAACTCTTCGCACACTGTGAACACTGATATGGTTTGTCTCCAGTGTGAATGCGCTGGTGGTGTTGGAGAAAACGCTCTAGCTTAAAACCTCTTCCACAGTGTGAGCAGTGATACGGCGTCTCTCCTGTGTGAATTCTTTGGTGTACTTTTAAATGACTCATGTTTGCAAAACTCTTTCCACACTGTGAGCACTGATACGGCTTCTCTCCTGTATGGATGCGCTGGTGTGTTTTGAGATTACATTGCTGAGTAAATCCTTTCCCACACTGTGAGCAGATAAATGGTTTCTTATCTGCATGAATTGGGAGATGTTGATGTAAACTACTCAGATAGGTAAAATTCCTCCCACACTGTGAGCACTGATACGGCTTCTCTCCTGTATGAGTGCGTTGATGTTGGTGGAGAAAATATTTATAAGTAAATCTCTTTCCACACTGTGAGCACTGATGTGGTTTGTCTGGTCTGTGGATGAGCTGGTGTGCTGTGAGATCCTTCGCTTGACCAAAACTCTTTCCACACTCTAAGCAGTGGTGAAGGTCAGTCTGAGATTCTTCTTGACTAGTCATAGTACAAAGAATACGTCTTTTGTTCTTCTTTATCTCTGGTTAAGACAAAAAAAAAAAGAATAATTCAGCATCATGTAAAATAAGAAACATGGTTCAATACCACAAAATGGGAATATTTTATATTCTTTTTTAGTTCTTTAATATACACATCAAGGCAAAACCACCAGCCAGGGAGGGTGTAGGCTATAGCACATGTTTCCTCCGAGCCATGTGAAGCCACAAACTGCACCTTTTTGAACTGCTCGCTCACGCACCGTTGGGGGCATCACAACACACACATGCTAGCATGTCAGCTCCCAGCACATGCCTATGATTGATGTGAGTGCCTCCTATCTCTTCTCTCTGAGAGATCTCGGCCAATCAGATCTCTCTAAGCCTCTGGCTGCGGGCGGCTACAGCTTTACCTGGGATTACAATTTGTGGACTTCAGATGATAGGGCGAGCACTTTTATGGCTGAAGAGTCAGATCATTACATTACTGTAGAGTAAAAGGAATAAAATAGGCTGGAAAGTGCTGTTTGGGACAATAATCCACTATGCTCCCAATAGATCAAAGAATTAAAAGAGCAATTAGCATACTTTAACATACATATTTTTTTTAAACAGTACACAAAATGTTACGTTTCTGCCCATGCTCGGTCAGCCATGTCATTGTCACTGTAAAACTTGTTGAATGTTAAGTCATCCTGGACCATGTCACCTTCATTAGTTTAATGATTTAGATTATAATTATGTGTCACGAACTGGTATGACAGGAAGTTCGATTGGATGTTATTGCCGTGGGCAGAGAAGGCAAGCATAAGCGCAGAGGGGTAGCTTTTAAACATAAAAGTCTTTAATTAACAAAATGGAACGAACAAAATACACACATGGGCTCTGGACAGACACACATACACACAGTCTCTTTCAGCCTCAACAGGACCATATCAAGCATTTCAGATCATTCATGCATTTCAGCCCCTGTGGGACTGACACGGAGGCTTGGGACAAAGCGGGACAGAAAGACTAGAGACTGGGCGCGACGGGAAGACTAGAGACTGGAAGGGGAGCACACTGGAGGCTAAAGGAAATGTACGGGAAGCTAGGGGAGCACACTGGAGGCTAAAGGAAATGTACGGGAGGCTAGGGGAGCACACTGGAGGCTAAAGGAACACACTGGAGACACACCACACAGTACACACACAAATACACAAAATAAACCAAAAAGACACACTTACACATTATACAACTCACCAAACACAACAGAGCCCAGATAAACTAACATAAATAAAATAAAACATAATCCAAACCAAACCAAAACACATGCCCACTGACAGTATTAATGCTCGAGCCAGTTTCCCAGAACAACCAGCTATTTATAACAATACTAATGATGAGCTACCTCGGTTCAGGTGAGCACCCGCATCACCTGACCGAGGTGCCTTCTGAGAAACTGAGTCGACTAACAAAAAAACTACAAAACAAAAAACAAACATGTGCACACAGCGACCTCTGGTGGTAGTCCCTTACATTATGGAAATGTAATTGTTTGTTAGGGCTGCACCACTTTTATTTCTGAATATTGGCGATTCACTTGCATTTGTACATGTACCTTATCTAATTCAATGCTTTTTGTTTAGTGATATATTTTCCACATTCTAGAACATTAAAAAATTAGATTTTTTAAAACTATGAAATAACACATATGGCTTAGGTAATTACACAACAACAACAACAACAACAACAACAGACATTTGTTATTATAATGCTGAAGGTGCGTGAGTGTCTGAAAGCACAGGCGCTATTAGTTATTATTTATTATTTAATAACAAATTTAATATTATTTAATAATATTTAATATTCTGATCAAAAGATTTATAGTTCTTGACTTTAAGGGTTCTAAAATAAGGATAAGTATTTTTTTAACAAGAGAGGTGAAAGTCCTGTGTAGACATTTTTTAATTGAGTGCAATAAATGTTTTGATTGAAATAAATGAGATCTGTATTAGAGAACCGTGATCCCAATCCCATGGAGAAAAGTCATGACTCGAAATTTTGCAATAATCATACAGCCCTACTATTTAATCAGTAAAGTCATATTCTAAGATTTTTAACACAAATGTGAAATAGAGTACGACATGACATGAATATTGTTACAGTTTATTGTCCTTGTAATTAATAATTAATTTGTGATGTTAAATCAAATAAAATTCTTAATATTAAATATATTTGTGCATTGTTTGTTTAAAACATTGTTACATCATGCATATTTATATTGTTACTTGTTTATGTTACATTGTAAACAGTATACATTAATGAGTCAGTTTTGTCAGAACTACAATTGCTGTAACTTCATTTAAAGACGTAAAATTGCACAAAGTTGATGCCATTTTAAAGGTATTTTCAATGAAATTCTATTCAATGGGATCATAAAAAGAGATCAGCTTAATTTACCTCAGGATCAGTGAGGTTATCCTCTCCAAACGCTGTTATTATTTTAACTTGATAAGATTTAAGATTCTCTGTAAAAATGCAGGCAGAAACAGCTACATGTAGAGGTGGTTTTAGCTCGGCTGGATAACTGGGCAGCCCAAGTGGAAAAACACCTTCAGCTCTTCTTCTTCTCCCCCACGTCTGATCATCTTCTTCTTCTGACAGCCAGCTTGTAGGTGCATTATCACCGCCTGCTGGATTGGAGTGTAGATTTGGTTTAATGCAGGGCCATCAGAAGCCTAATAAACCAACCTAATAAAGCAGCTGTTTTATTTACAGTGCTAGGCAAACGTCTTGGGAACGTCCAAACAAAAGCCATATGCAATGATGCTTTTTAAAACATTTCTATATTAAAAGAGACTAATATAAAAAGCACTAAGTAATAACATGAACAATAAACGGTCAATAATTGGGGTGGAAACTCTTTGCTTGAACATAAGCGGTAGTGTTCGATACAGATGTGTGCAGTATTCTAAGTAAAAGCGGTCAGGTTTTACTGAGCATGATGGAGAATATGAGTTCTTTTAGTAACTTTGTCCCACTCAATCCTTTCTATTTTCCTGCCAAACCAAGGAGTTTAGATTATTGATCCCCCGCCCACAGATAGTACCAGCAATAACAGAACCCCTGTTGAAAGTAATTAACTGTTCACTCAGTAGTGGGTACGTCCCCAAATCCTTTAAATTAGCCGTTATTAAACCGCTAATCAAGAAACCTGACCTTGACCCCTGTCAGCTTTCTAATTACAGGCCGATATCAAACCTTCCCTTTATCTTCAAGATTTTGGAAAAGGTAGTGAAAGTAAAGTAAAGCCTTTATTTTTGTCACATATACATTACAGCACAGTGAAATTCCTTCTTCGCATATCCCAGCGTAACTGGGGTCAGAGCGCAGGGTCAGGACCCCTGGAGCAGTTAGGGTTAAGGGCCTTGCTCAAGGGCCCAACAATGGCAACCTGGCTGAGCTGGGAATCGAACCGCCAATCTTCCGATCAGTAACTCAGGGACTTAACCCTCTGAGCCACCACTGCCCTATCACAGTAGGTAGTATCACAGCATCACAGCAGCTATATTCACATCTACACAGAAATAGCATAAATTAACTATAAGTAGTAAACGACCTCCTATTGGCCTCTGATCAGGGTTGCGTCACTACACTTGTGTTACTGGACCTCAGTGCAGCTTGACACCATTGATCATAGTATTCTCCTTCACAGATTAGAAAAGGTAGTAGAAATTAAGGGAACTGCCCTCTTGTGGCTCAGATCCTATTTGACTGATCGTTATCAGTTTGTAGATTTAGATGGTGACCATTCCTCATGTTCTCATGTTCTAGTTTGCTAAAAATTGAGCAGTGTGTGCAGAACATAAGAGATTGGATGTTAATTCATTTTCTTCTGCTTAATCCTGATAAGACAGAGGTTCTGGTCATAGCTTTCTGATCACACTGTAACTTTAGATGGCCTTTCTGTTACATCAAACGCAACAGTAAAAGACCTCGGTGTGATTATAGATTCCAGCCTTTCATTTGAAGCTCATGTAGATAATATCACCAGGATAGCTTTCTTTCACCTTAGAAATATTGCCAAGATAAGAAACATATTGTCACTAAATGATGCAGAAAAACTAGTTCATGCTTTTATCACCTCTAGGTTGGACTATTGTAACGCCTTACTGTCTGGTTGTTCAACTAGGTGTATAAACAAGCTTCAGTTAGTACAGAATGCAGCAGCGAGAGTCCTCACTAGAACCAGAAGATACAAGCACATCACCCCTATCTTATCTACACTGCATTGGCTCCCTGTGAATTTTCGCATCGATTTTAAGATACTACTTTTGACATTTAAAGCACTAAATGGTCTCGCGCCACAGTATTTGAGTGAACTGTTAGTGTCTTACGATCTGCCACGCCTACTTCGATCAAAGAATGCAGGCTGCCTGTCAGTACCATGTATTATTAAAACTACAGCAGGGGGGCAGAGCTTTTTCTTACAAAGCCCCAAAGTTATGGAACAGTCTTCCTATTAATGTTCGGGAGTCAGACACAGTCTCAGTGTTTAAGTCTAGGCTAAAAACCTATTTATTTAGCCAAGCATTTTTGTAAATAGATTAGCCTTAGGTAAAGGAGCAGATCTGGGGGACTCATGGATGTAGAGTATTCTGGTGAACTGGTATGTTTAGATGCTGTCCTCCCCACTCTCATTGTTCACTCAGGTTTGTTGACGGTGAGGTGATTGGTTGCTTTACATCTCAGTTCCCCTCATGTTTGTGTTTCCTTCTGGCTCTCCCTTTTAGTTATGCTGTCATAGTTAGTCCTGCCGGAGTCCCTGCTTGCAATTTGCACTAATATACATTCACCTTATACATGTTGACTGTGACCAGACCTAACTGCCATCTCTCCTTATTTTCTGTTCTCTCCTGTTCTGCTCTCTCTCTCCCTCTCTCCTTTCCCTCTCTCTGTCTCTCTGTAGCGCTATACATGTTCGCTCCTGAGTTGTCAGTGATCCAGACCCCTCTGCCCTCTGGAGCCGTCTAACCCGTCCTGGAGTCCTGCTTCTGGTTGGAGATCCCGTCGCATGGATGCCCCGTGTGGTCTGCCTGGATGCGCTTGGTGGCTGGGGATGGTTTCCATGAAGACTGTCCTATCATCGATTGATGCTCTGGGGACCTGTGACTTCAGTTGTTCGATAGCTCAGGACTGGAATCTCCTACAGTCTACCTGAGTCTCCAGGAACAAACTGGACTCCTTTTAATTTTAACACATCTGTTACACTGAACTTCCAGTACACATTATTATGCTGATCATTCTCTGCTATCCGTTATCACCCAGATGAGGATGGGTTCCCTGTTGAGTCTGGTTCCTCTCAAGGTTTCTTCCTATTTTGGAATTTTGGAAAAGGTAGTGAAAGTAAAGTAAAGCCTTTATTTTTGTCACAAGGTTTCACAAGGTTTCTTCCTATTACCATCTCAGGAAGTTTTTCCTTGCCACCGTCGCCCTCGGCTTGTTCATCAGGGACAATTTTATCATTTTTATTCATACACATTGCATAAAAACTTACTTCTTTTTATTGTGTAAAGCTGCTTTACAAAAATGTCAATTGTTAAAAGCGTTATATAAATAAAATTGACTTGACTATTGTCTGCACACATGGATTTTCCTACTGTTCTTCCAACTGCCTCAAAGATTTATTTATCATTATATTAAAGAGCAGAGGGCTGCGGATACTGCCCTACAATGTCCTTAAGCGTTCTGCACCGACCGTGAACTCTATCATTTTGCCATACTAAAAATTCAATATCCAATTATACATTTTGCCGTTAATACCTATTTTGTTTATTTTAATAAGCAGCCCATCTATTCATAACATTTCATAAAAAGACAAAAAAAAAAAGTTATTACCACTTCCTTGTTAGTTTGTGCTTTTCTAATTTCCGACTCCAAACATAAAATTCTATCCATTGTATGTCTTCCCTGTTAGAATCTATAGGGAATCTACAACCATACACACTAGGTAGTTGTGCAGTTAATGCAATCTATATAAATAAAATAAAGGTTATGTCTGTACATTGGTCAGAAATCGCTCTTTCTGTGATATCTTTATGTTTCATATACACTGGAGGACTCGAAACCAGTCTCACACCAATTTGTATGTCTGTCAGGGTAGATTTTGGCACAGCCTCATGCAAAACTGACTGGAGAGGAACTTTGCAGTGGTTAGATATTTGCCTGAAGTTAAGCCTTTGCCATAAATGAGATCAAAATGTTGAGTAGAAGTGAAGTTATGAGCAGTCATGGGCCAGAATAAATCAGTGCATCTAACGCTTTCTTCTGATGAATACATTGCTTTTTCCCTCAAGATGGGCATAACTCAACAGAGCCAATCAATGTGCCAGTTTACCATGTACAGTATAGTACGTGGAAGACAGAAATGACAGTAATGCACCTACAAGCCACAATAATCCTCACAAAACACAAATGAATTGGCGACACAGCATGGCTTTCTCCATAAAAAAGGGAAGTAGGCTATGAAAACAGAACCTTCAAAGATGAATCAACAGATCACTGTATGTTTATCACCACTCGCATCGATTACTGTCATGCTTTGTTGTATTTTGGGGTTTCTCAGGCAGCATTACATCGACTACAACTGATCCAAAATTGTGCTGCTCGACTCTTAATGTATACGCATAAAAGCGAACAGATCTGTCCAGTTCTGGCTTCTCTTCATTGGCTCCCGGTACCATATAGAATTAATTATTTTATTATTTTGGTCACGTTAAAACTTTTACATGACCTTGCCATGCAACCTCTGGGATCTGCTTCAGCCCTATGCCTCACGCTGATCTCTCAAATCATCAGATAAACTTTTGCTGACTGTACTGTTACGACCCAGTCTAGGGTTGGGCCGCAGAGCAATATTAAGGGTGAGTAATTGTAAGCTGGGGAAAGAGAGGAACTTAAGGAACTCAAGAAAGATGCACACGAAGTAGAGTGTAAATTATATTTGAAGGAAGCAATATTTACAAGGTAACCGGTGTAACTTCAGGGTGGGCTAAGGCCAAAACAACAAACAGAAAAACTCTAGAAAAAAGAAAAAGCTCTAACTTCCCTGTAAAGGAACACAGAAATAAAACACAATTTGCTCCCCTAACTCCCTATCCATAAACAGTGAAGAAAAAACCCTCCCACACACACAAAAAAAAAAATGGCGGCCACACCCCTACAACCGGTGGGAAAAAATATATATATACATTAAACACTAACACCATACACAGAGTTAGACATTTACAGTTACAAGTTTCCAAAGATTACTAAGCCACAAGGGCAGACCAATAGACCAAATAAATTGATCCAAAATCAACCATCAGAAACAACAAACACAACAGACAAAGAATATGCTGAGTAGTCAAAAGCCACCGCCAGCACTGGCTTCTGGAGTGGTTAAATACTGTCGACCAATGATGACGTCATCAGAGCGGAGACAATCACACAAGCTGGTGGAGAGACACGGGAGAGTTGCAAGTTGTATGCTCAGTGTAAAATCAAGTAATAAAATATGTATATAAAAATAAAGTTGTTTTAACAATGTATGAACAATAAGAAGATGGCGCCGGTGAGGTCGGCTGCCGTCACGACTGCTCCGACCTACTTTACTTTGTTTTCGTCTTTTAATTTAATTTCTAGCAACTTTAAACCGGCAAATTCATCACCATTGAGTGCATTAGGTACGATAGAGATAATCTTATTTCTATTGGTCTACAATGTACTCACAATTCGACGTCTTTAACTCCGGGTCCGAGCTGGCCGAGTGAGATCCTGAGGGAAAACAAAGGACGCGAGGCGAAGCGGCGGCCCCGAGGAAAACGAGCCGGCGTCAGGAACAGGCTGAGAGCCCGTGCACACCGCACACCTCTGCCTAGCATCCTGCTCGCCAATGTCTAGTCACTGGAGAACAAGCTCGATGACCTCAGGGCCAGGATAAAGTTCCAGAGAGACATTCGGGACTGCAATCTCCTCTGCTTCACCGAGACATGGCTGAACCCAGCGGTGCCGGACCACGCCATCCAGCCGGTCGAGTTCTTCTCGGTTCACCGCATGGACAGGACACGGGACTCGGGGAAGACAAGGGGAGGCGGCGTGTGTTTAATGGTGAACAGCGGCTGGTGCAACAGCGCGAGCGTTGTTCCTCTCGCACGCTCCTGCACACCCAACCTGGAACTATTGACTATCAAGTGTCGTCCTTTTTATCTTCCTCGGGAGTTTACATCGGTCATAATCAGTGCCGTTTATATTCCGCCACAAGCGGACACGGACACTGCCTTATGTGAGCTGCATGAGGCACTCTCACAGCACCAGACACAACACCGGGACGCTGCGCTCATTGTGGCGGGAGACTTTAACAGTGCCAACCTCAAACGTGCAGCGCCGAACTTTTATCAGCACATCACCTGCCCAACCAGGGGCGAAAGGACACTGGACCACTGTTACACATCAGTTAAGGACGGTTACAAGGCACAACCTCGTCCACCGTTTGGTAAATCCGACCATGCCGCCATCTTCCTCATGCCAAAATATAAACAAACAAAGGCTTAAACAGGAACTTCCGGTTCAGAGGGAGGTCGCGCGCTGGACGGACCAATCGGTGGCCGCGCTTCAGGACGCACTCGATGACGCAGACTGGGACATGTTCCGAAACAGCTCCGATGACGTCAGCATGTTTACGGCTTGCACCTGTGTTCACAGAGATATTCAACCTCTCTTTGTCTCAGTCGGTGATCCCCACATGCTTTAAGGAGTCCATCATTGTTCCTGTTCCGAAGAAACCCCATCCTGCTTCCCTCAATGACTATCGACCTGTAGCCCTCACATCAGTGGTGATGAAGTGCTTTGAACGGCTGGTCAGAGACTTCATCATCTCTTCACTACCCAACACTCTGGACCCACTACAGTTTGCATACCGCCCGAACCGCTCCACAGATGATGCCATCTCTCATCTCCTCCACACAACACTCACTCACCTGGACACTAGAAGGGGGAATTATGTTAAAATGCTTTTCATCGACTACAGCTCAGCATTTAATACCATAATTCCCTCCACACTCACCACCAAGCTGGAGCACCTGGGACTCAGCTCATCTCTGTGTCAGTGGATCTCTAATTTCCTAACTGGGAGACCACAGGCAGTAAGGATGGGTGGACACGTCTCAGCCTCCCTCACTCTCAGCACTGGAGCCCCACAGGGCTGTGTTCTGAGCCCCCTGCTGTACTCTGTACACACATGACTGTGCGGCCACTACCAGCTCCACCACCATCATTAAGTTTGCTGACGACACCGTCGTGGTGGGCCTGATCTCTGACAACGACGAGACGGCCTACCTGAAGGAGATTGGAAATCTGGAGAACTGGTGCCAGAGGAACAACCTTCTTCTAAATGTCAGTAAGACAAAGGAGCTGATAGTGGACTTCAGCACTAAGCAGGAGAGGAACTACCAGACCCCCGTCATCAACGAGAGCCCAGTGGAGAGAGTGGACTGCTTCAAGTACCTCGGTGTTCACATCACGCAGGACCTATCATGGTCCTGTCACATTAACACCGTGGTGAAAAAGGCCCGACAGCGTCTCTACCACCTCAGACGCCTGAGAGACTTTAGACTGCCCTCTAAGGTGCTCAGGAACTTTTACTCCTGCACCATACATCAGGAAAGCAGCAGGACCGGACGGCATCTCAGGTCGAGTCCTCAGAGCCTGCGCAGACCAGCTTGCACCTGTGTTCACAGAGATATTCAACCTCTCTTTGTCTCAGTCGGTGATCCCCACATGCTTTAAGGAGTCCATCATTGTTCCTGTTCCGAAGAAACCCCATCCTGCTTCCCTCAATGACTATCAACCTGTAGCCCTCACATCAGTGGTGATGAAGTGCTTTGAACGGCTGGTCAGAGACTTCATCATCTCTTCACTACCCAACATTCTAGACCCACTACAGTTTGCATACCGCCCGAACCGCTCTACAGATGATGCCATCTCTCATCTCCTCCACACAACACTCACTCACCTGGACACTAGAAGGGGGAATTATGTTAAAATGCTAAGGTGCTCAGGAACTTTTACTCCTGCACCATAGAGAGCATCCTGACGGGAAACATCGCATCCTGGTTCGGGAACAGCACCATGCAGGACAGACGAGCCCTACAGAGGGTGGTGCGATCAGCTGAGCGCATCATCCGAACTGAGCTCCCTGACCTGCACTCTGTCTACAGCAAGCGGTGCTGGACCAAGGCCAGGAAGATCATGAAGGACCTTAGCCACCCCAGCAATGGACTGTTCTTTCTGTTGCGGTCTGGGAAGCGCTTCCGCTCCCTCAAGGCCAATACAGAGAGACTGAGAAGGAGCTTCTTCCCGCAGGCGATACGGTCTCTCAATCAAACCAATACACTGGACTAAAAACACCTCTTCATTTTCTTGCACACACAGAACTGACAATTATGTCAATGCACATTTGCACATATATTTTTTTTTTTTTTAACTTTGCTGGAATCTTGTTTTATAGGTTCCACTTGTAAAAATATTGTAAAAATATTTAAGGTCACGGAGCGGTCGTATAAGCATTTCACTGCATATCGTACTGTGTATGACTGTGTATGTGACAAATAAAAATTTGAATTTGATTGAATTTGAACAGAAATAGTAAGAGAAATATCACTTTCCAAAAAAATAACATTTTGCAGGTAACATATTACCTCAGTTGTCCTTAACATCCCTTAATGAAAATGCCATACAGCCTTAACTTTTGACACAATTGAATGATTACATGCTAAAACACAATAGTTTTCCATTTATTTAAGAGAAATTTAGGTATGGCTTAAGTCAATAAAAATCTGTATGTCCTTTCCAAGAGCCAGCAAGAGAGCACTTTTTTTTTTTACTGATTTCACATTTGTATTTCACTTACATCATACTCTTTGATGAGTTGATCTAGTTCCCCTATGTACTTCATCAAACAGCACATCATAAGATCCCTTGTCATGTTGATGCTTGGGTTGTTTGGGGCCTGAAATGGCAGAAAAAAAAAACTTCAATATCATCTTACTGTTTTTAATACTGTAGTTACTGTAATACCTTTCTCTCCAAGAAAATAGATTGCAAAATGAGCTTTACCCTGAAGTAATAAGTACAGATAGGACCAGAAGTATCCAGACAGTAACATTTAAGGGCTTGGTCGGGAAAAAAAATGGATGAAGCGTGTAGGCATTACAGACATTTACGTACATAGACACCTATTTTTGGTGGCGCAAAAATATTGGGACAGCTTGCTCCTCAGCTGTTCCATGGCCAGGTGTGTATTTCCTCTTGAGTTCATTAACAAGTCAGCAGATAAAAGGTCTAGAGTTTAAGTGTTGTATTTGGATCCTGTTGCTGTCAACTGGTAATGTGAAGTCTAAAGACCTGCTACTGCAGGGGAACAAGCATCATTAGGCTAAAAAGCTAGAACGAATCCATCAGAGAGATAATAAAAACATTAGGTCTGGGCAAATTCACTATTTGGTGCGTTCTTAAAAAGACAAATGGGACTGGTGAGCTCAGGAACATCAACATTCTGGAAGACTGTGATGGATTACAGAAGAATTCTCTTCTTCTGAAGAAAACCCCTTTAGAACAGCTGTCAAGAACAGGAACACCTTCTCGGATGTAGGGGGATCTGTGTCAGTGACTCTAAACCAGAGTGAATACAGTGGTTTTGTCACAGGATGCCAACCTCAAAAAATAGGAAGGCCAAGCCCTAAAATTATAGCTCTTGTGTTTAAAGCTATTACACTTCATGCACAATTTTTCATTCCAAATCCATTGTTGTGAAGTCCAGAGCAAAATTATGTCACTGTCCAAAAACTTCTGGTCCTAACTGTCAATAACATCATACAGTCCAGTTTGATGACAAAATCCCTGACACATTGTATGTATGGTGTATATAAATACCTGTTGATAAATTTCACTCAGTCAGAGACTGCATGCACCTGTGAAAGAAACAAAAAATTGCTCATTCAAATTACAGTCACTAATAGTATAAAACACATAACAGGGAACTTATCAGAATTAACTCAGTCAGACGTTAAAGACTTTATGACAAAAGATATTTAAAACATGTTAGATTCAGATACAGTACCAGTCAAAAGTTATGGCACACTTTCACATTCAGTTAAATGTGAACAAACATTTGACTGGTTCTGTATGTCATGTAGAGATTTTAGAAAGCTTGTCATGTTAGTAAATGTCAGTCAGATACTGTAAGTTCCCACTTGTGGCATCCAGCACACACCACAGGATTAGCGCCGATGCTAATTACTACCGAGAGTCTGCGGTGGCTAATATTACCTGTAACTAACGTTACCTCACGACACCCGGACACACAGAGTGAGAGCGCCGCTCTGAGGTGATTATCACTGGGGTCAAAGGCGAAGCGGTCACGAAAACACGAGAACATTTACCCGAACGTTATACAAACACCACATCATCTCTGCTCTTTCTTCCCACCTGACAAGCCGCCGGTGAAGTTGAAGCTGCCGTGTCGCTCAGCATTTTGTCGGACTTTAAGCTAACAACATATTTGACTCGGTTAGCTGCTAACAGATTCTCGTCCAATGAGAGAGATTGAGAGAGAGAGAGGATTCACACGGACACATGCTAATTATTGGTGAAAAAGAAAAACTCGAGCGCGTTGAAATGGGAACAGGAAATAGTAAGTAAAATTTTTTTATTAACGTTGTTAAAATTTAGTCATTAAAATAAATATCAAAATCGCCTAAAATTAACCCTGACTGACTTACTGACGTTTATACAGAGCCCCGTAACTTCGAATCCAGACGTGTAAACCAATCAGCGCGCTCGGTTTATTATTCCGCGCGCAAGGTTTATTATTCCGCGCGCATGATTTATTAATCCGCGTGCTCTGTTTGATTTTTCCCACATGACCCCTGGGGGGCTCCGTACACCCATTTATTTGACCTGTTTTGTGCATTTTGTCGTCTCTCATGTGGCAGTTTTGCTAATCATACTTTGCCGAGGGGAAAGAGACACCAGGCTGCCACTACAGAACTGGTCACATCTAGAAGGGGACATTGGTGTCACGCTTTATCGTTGTAAATTAGCAGAGTATAAGTTCTTAGACTTCCTTCCTCAGTCCTAATCATGTCCTGAATCAAGTTGGAACTGGTGGAAGTTAATTACAATCAGAGTCTTTTGAGTTAAATCCATCCATTTTTTGTGACTTTAATTTTCCTCACTTCATTTCTACTCAGTATATTTGGTCAAATAATTTTCGACAAAAATAGAGTAAAATGAATTAAATGTTTATTCAAATTTGCTGAATGTTGTTTAAAACTACCTGCACTCTTTTTATTTGTGTAAATGTTAATCATATTTTTTATTAAATATTACTTCACCCCAATCTCAGTTTTTACAGTGTGAATATACTGCATTTTTTGTGTAAGGAATAGGTTTATTTATTATTTAATGGCGCAGGTGCTTGGGCCATTTTGCAATTTTGCATCATTAATGTCTTGAGATATTTGCCTGGTTTTATGGCGATCTTATGAATCCCCCTAGGAGGAGTACTGTATATCACATTCCCTTGGGTGCATTTTGCAAACAAATGCCTAGATGTAGCTACAGTATGTACCAAGAACTAAATCACATTGGTCATAAAGCTTTTACTAAGGTCTGCATTAAATCTCACTCACTTACTCATTGTTCTCCTGTTTTCAAGGCCATGGGGCACCTGGAGCCTATCCCAGGAAACTTTGGGAATGAGGTGGATTACAGTCTATTGCAGGGCCACCCACCCACACATACTATAGGCAATTTGGGAAGACATTAGCCTAATTTGCATGTCTTTGGACTGTTAGAGGAAACCCATTAAGCACAGGAAGAATATGCAATACCATGCACACAGAGGCGGGAATCGAACCTGGCCAGGAAACAAACCCAGGAGGTGCCGTGCTAACCACTACACTACCATGCCGCCTATCCTAAAACTGTCTACTTTTTAATCTTTGTAATAAACCTGTTTTATTTTTCTCATAGGCTTTCAACTCCTAGGGGTGGTGAGTTTTTGTGTTTCTGGACTGAAAACCTGTTCATTTTGCTTTGTTGTTTTAGTTAGTACTTTTATATTGTAAAGCACTTTTTTTTTAACAACTTGCTATAAAAGATGCTGTATACATCGAGTTTTTATTTGATTTTAATTTAATTTGAGGTAAGGTACTTGGAGCAGGGGTGTCTAAATGAAGGGTGAATAAATGAATAAAGGGTGTCTAAAGAGGGTCAGTGACCAGCACAGTTTGTAATTCACCAACACCTAAACACACCCACTGAACCTAGTAATTAACAGATTAGTTAAATCAGCTGTGCTTGAGAAGAAGAATCACCAAACTGTGTTGGACACTGGACCTCCAGGACTGGATTTGGACACCCCTGACTTGGAGGAATAGAGAACATCCTACTGAGGAATCACACTGTCGTTTAATCCATATTTTAGGTTTACTGAACAGAATACAGCTCAGTGGGAGTAGATCCTGAACATCACTGGTCATCTCCCAGTCCAGTAGGGGGCGATAAAACACCTCACAACAGAAGAAGTAGAAGAAGAACTGAAGTTGTTGTTCTGTTTGGACTGCCCAGTTATCCAGCCGAGCTAAAATCATCTCTACATGTAGCTGTTTCTACCTGCAGTTCTACAGAGATTCTTAAATCTTAATAGTTACAGTAATAACAGCATTTGGAGAAGATAAACTCACTGATCCTGAGGTAAGTTCTAGTCTAAACAGTTACTAACAGTACTGATCTGGCACATCATAGCTGGGAGCTTAGAAGAACAAAAGCTAGCTGATTATATCAGGAAAGAAAAATAAAACAGCAGAGGAGAAGCACAAGTGAAAACTAAAAATTTATACCACACGAATCAAAATAAATGAAACATCCTGAGAACAGATGAGAACCAAATACTTTCAAAATATCTTCCAAGATAATTTTTTGGTGAACATGAATATTAGGGTTTAATATTAATACATTTACAATAATGATAATTGTAATTGATAATAAATAATTTAACAATGATTAAGGCATATTATAAATATTCCTTATTCTCCTTATAGTAAAAGGAAAAAAAGTATATAATGTCCTATATAACATATAAATAGCATATCCTTAAAAGAGAAAATAATGAAATGGAATGAAATATGCTAACAGTTTTGGAATTTTTTGAGAATTAAATACTAAGTAAAGAAAAAATAAGTAAAAAGAAAATGGGGTTTTAATGTTCATAGAAAAAAAATAGAAAACACACTTCTCTGACCAAAACAAATGCACAGTAGTTTCAGGAGCAGAATAACAGAAAGGACCTATGCTCTTATAACCATTAGCGGTGATAAACTGGACAGTGGTCCATTGGGTGTTCTAAAATCAAAGACGTTTTCATTTACTGTCACATATTTTTCGGATCTTGCGTGCAATCCTAGAAAGACGGAATGGGAAGTAGAAGGACTTTAGAAGACAAACAAAAGGTTTACTATTTGATTAGTTTGATTTATCATTACATATGAATTATTTTTTACAATGACAGTTTAAATACTGTACTGACATTGTTTTCATATTGTATGCTGAATATAAAACATAATGCTCTCATGCCAATTTCATATTAGTGAAGTCGTTATTCTGTACAGTTACTGTAATAACAATAATAATAATACAGTTTATTCATAATGCACTATATATTTGAAGCACATCTCAAAGTGCTACAAATTAATTTGACCCGAAAGCTCTGCTATGAAGATCATTTTTAAGACCTGTACAGGGACAAGACAGACCGAGCATTGCCAGGAACATAATATTGGGTGTACGGTATGTTAGAGTATGCTAATCATTCATTTCATTATTTAATCTATTGGGGCCATGACCTCCCCATAATGGATTATTGTCCTTCAACAGCACTTTCCAGTCTCTCTTACACCACAGACATTTGGAAATCTGACTCTCCAGTGACAGGTGTGTCACTAAGGTGTAATTCATAACCAGCAGGCTCCTTAAATAACAGAAACAATTAAACTGACACATTAAATAGTTGCTTTTGTGGTAATAGACTGTGTTTGTATTTTAATCATACTGATTCTGTTTTTTTTTTTCATTAACCAGAAATATAGAAGAACAAAAGACGTATTATTTGCATTAATGACCAGTCAAGAAGCAATGCAGACAGACCTTCACCACTGCTTAGAGTGTGGAAAGAGTTTTAGACATGTGAAGGATCTCACTGTACACCAGCTCATCCACAGACAAGACAAACAACATCAGTGCTCACAGTGTGGAAAGAGTTTCATTTTTAAATCTTTTCTCCTGCGACACCAGCGCATTCATACGGGAGAGAAGCCGTATCAGTGCTCACAATGTGGAAAGAGTTTTACTCATCACAATACTCTCCAACTACACCAGCGCATTCACACAGGAGTGAAGCCGTATCAGTGCTCCGAGTGTGGCAAGAGTTTTAGTCAAGTGAGCTGTTTCCAAAAGCACCAGCGAATTCACACTGGAGAGAAGCCGTATTACTGCTCAGAGTGCGGCAAGAGTTTTAAGCAGGTGGGCCATTTCCAGAAACATGTGCGCATGCATACTGGAGAGAAGCCGTATAGCTGCTCACACTGTGGAAAGAGCTTTAATGAAAAAAGTACTCTCAAGGTACATCAGCGCATTCACACAGGAGAAAGACCGTATCAGTGCTCAGAGTGTGGGAAGAGTTTTACTGATCCGTCAGCGTTACAGTCTCATCAGCGGATACACACCGGAGAAAAGCCTTACAGCTGCTCAGAGTGTATGAAGAGCTTCACCAAATCAAGTAATCTTAAAAGACACCAAGCTGTTCACACGAAGAGAAGTAGTCAGAATCACCTTTAAACCTTTTATTTCCTTAATTTGTCCTAAAATAACAACAACAACAAAAAACGCCATCACTTCACTCGTCAGTCTGCTGTACAATTACTTTTTGCCTTTGAAGATGCTTTGTAAAACTTTGAAGCAATCTTTTTAATAGGTGTGAAAATGAAATCTAAAAATCCAAACTTCAGTCACATCTTGTTTGGTTTATATTCACTGTTATGGGATAGACACCGTTTTTTTTTTTTGTTTGTTTGTTTTAAATTCTGTAACTGTCCGAATACTTATGGACATCACTGTATATTCTTGCCAGTAAAAATTACTGGATATCATGTACAGGTTGGGACAAATGATTCAGTTATGTATATTGAATCTTTTGTGTGGAAATACATGTCGCCACTTTGATGTTGCCATTCCTCTACTGTCCTATAGGTGGCTCTGTACAATGCAATACAGCATCCTCTGTTGTAGGAGCGAATTATATGATGACTGTGCATAGTTGTAAGAAAATCTAGAAAAACAATCAGGATATTTATAAAATCATAATACTGAATCACTATACAAATCGAATTGGCACCTGGGTATCGTGATGATATCGTATCGTCTGGTCCTTGGTGATCCATTCCTAATATCATATAGAGACTATATCCTGATGCACAAGCCTAGTACAAACTATAACTGCTGGCCTCGATGTCCAGTTGTTGGATTAAGGATTGTCACAAAACAGATTTATTAGAAATTTCTCAGTAAACATCTGCAGATACGCTTTATCAATTTAACATCCATTATAACAACATGCTCATAGTGCTACCTTAGCTTAAATTACATTAGACTGCCTAGGTGCCACAGTGCCAGAATAGTCTCAGACGTGGGCTGTTATTGTTTGAAATTCTGTTAAGGGACTCATGAATTCTATTTTAAAGTCATAATGTTGTGTAGGCGAGATTTAGCCAATTGAGTTACTCAATGAAAATGTAACTTAAACGCTATAAAATAAACATATTTAAGAGACATTGTTTTTAGTGATGAGTTTAACTGATTTTTATTTTCATAAAAAAATAAAGCTCTCTTAACCTTAAGTATAAGGTGGGTATATATATTATATTTATGTTTTTTTTTTTTTTTCCCTAAACCAGCTTTACAGAAACCCAGGTCTGGTTTTAGATCCATAATGAACAAGCCAGAGGAGAAATTGATGAACATGAGGATGAAACCTTGAGGAAAACCAGACTCTGAAAGTAACCCATCAGAGAGACTTTTTACACTTTATCACATTAAACTTCAACTTTTCTTGACCAGAGCAAGGCGAAAGAGAAACCAGTGTTGGAAACTTCATAGAGCAACTATTTTTAATCCACAGTTAGACACTGCTAATGTTAACACTGATGATCTTTTAAACCATTTTAATTAATAACGTGAGCTGAAGCAAAATCAGTAGCAGCATTAGCTTGTGCTAGTAATTATTATGGTAATCAATATTAATTCAGAATAATGTTTCTCAGGATAATTTTTAATTAATATTGACTACCATAATAATTAAAATGAGTAACTACTAGTGCAAGCTAATGCTGCTACTGATGTTCACACTGGAGAGAGGCCGTGTCAATGCTCAAAGTGTGGTAGGTTTTATCAGAAGAGTAATTTACAAAAACACCTGCACATGCATACTGGAGAGAAGCCTTGCATCTGCTCACGGTGTGCAAAGTGTTTTCATCAAAAAAGTACTCTGGAGATGCATCAGCGCATTCACGAGGAGAGAGACCGTATCAGTGCTCAAAGTGTGGGATGAGTTTTATTCATCCATTGGCATTCAAGTCTCACCAGCGGACACACCCTGAAGAAAAGTCTTACAGTTGCTCAGAGTGGGAAGAGCTTCACCAAATTAAGCAACCTTAAAAGACAACAAGCTGTTCACACGAAGAGAAGCAAAAATACATTTTTACTTAACTTGACATCAAATATCTTAAAACAGGCTAAATCTAAACATCCTAAATTTAAGGAGAAATTCAAGCCCAGGGCCCGTATTCACAAAGCTTCTTAAGCCTAAAAGTTGCTCCTAGTGACAAAATTCTAAGAAAAATCTTAGAATTTTCCTTTAAATTTAGGATTAAATCTTAGTAAAGATAAAAATAATTCTCAAAACAATTTAGCCTTAAAAACAGCTCCTAAGGTAAAAAAAAGTTAAGAGTAGAGACGAGGACTTTTCAGAGGCTTAAGAGTTTCTATAGCAGAGGACAAAATGGCAGAAAGAAGAAATATTCTCCAAACACTGAACGTAAAGCTAAAAGTAAACACTGCTCTTCTGTCCAATTTGGTTTTCTTGTTGATTTACTTCCTTTCATCTCTCTTGGATTGTTGGCTACATACTGTCCAACTTAAACAGACTGTCCTGCAATCATGTACACTGCTAAAAGCGGAGACATTTTGCAATAGTAAATAAAATAAAAAAGTAATAAAATCAGTACAGTAAATAAATGTAAAAACTTTAATATAGTAACTACTGTGTGGAAATTGGTTTACATTTTCAACATTTGTCTGTTTAATTATCTTTAAGATATTTCGCCTATAACATAAACTTTGCATGAAGTAGCCTGTAGTCATGATTATACAATTTAATTATATACAAAAATTATGATTTCACTGTCTGTTCTATTATCATGTAGTCTATTTTCACAAAGAGCTCATTTCAAGACCTTTGCAGAGGTCAGAGGTTATTTTTTTATCAACCAATCACAGTCCTTGAACTGCTGCATCATCCCTAGCAACGAGGTCGGCCACACCTCGTCACTAAGATAAAGTTTTTGTACTTTCTTTACTCAGAGTTGCTCTATGAAGTTTTGCTTTAAATCAATTTTAGTCTAAGACTCCCAGCTAGGACTTTTTAGGCTAAGATTGGAGCTCTCTGAGAGAATTCTAAGAAGCTTTGTGAATACGGGCCCTGGACTCTACTCAGGGGCGCAAAAATGGGGTATGCAGTGCATGGGGGCGACGCATGGAGGGGGGCACCATTGTGAAAAAATAATCATTGAAAATTGTCTTTAATAAAGCTTTTAAAATATTTGAAAAATTATATTTGTTAAGAGACTATTTTTGTTTAGCATTTTAAATGAGTAAAATAAATAAATAAATACACACACAGACATAACCCATTGAGCCCCACCCCCCTATAGTTGCCAGACAGTCACGTATGCAAAATGGAGAGAAGAGGGAAATTTTCAGGAAAAGAAAAAAAGAGAAAATGAAAAACAGTGTCTTAAAATGAGGACAGCAAAGTCAAAGTGGATAAAAAGAGATCGGTAAGCCTGACCTATCATTTTGTATTACTGTAAGTCTTTAAGTTCATCAAAAAAATAGGCGTTTGGTTTAAAAATTTTTAACTTATTGTAACTGAGGTTCTCACCACCAAGCACAACCAAGTTATTGGGCTCTTGCCTTATCCTCTCAGTTCGTTATGTTCAGTCCAGGGGCACAGTAAATGCACGATGCAAGGGAAAGCCCTGCTGTGTAAACAGAACGAGACTAGCGTATGGATCCTCTACACGTTCATTCATACAGTATTCGAGACCCTATTGTAAGCTTTTTGTAAACAGGATTCTCAAAACAGCCTGAAAAACCACAAAGTTTCTAAAAAATTATGCAGATTAAATGCATCACTGTTTAGCAAATACAATCATTGTAATGCTTTATTTATACTTTAATATAATTTATTTATACTTTAATGTTTTAATCACTTACATTTTTGCATTTCTGGTAGTTTTTAAGCACTCTTACATAGTGTAGTTTCATACTGAAAGTTGCCTGCTGTATTATACTGTAGGTATAATAATAACATAATTGTATATATACTCAGCCATGATGAGGACAACGAAGAGCAGGTGAAAGAGAATGACAAAGCAGGTGAAGAGAACAAGTAAGAATGGGCCAAGAAATATAGCAGATTGAAGTACTGCAGAATTAAAGTATAAATAGTGTGAAATATCTGGTCCATTTACTCAGCCATGAAGATGAAGAGTACAGAGAGAAAGCAAATAAGAGCAGGTGAAGAGAACAGGTGGAGCTACCACACAGGATACTATGACTTAAAGGGGTCATGACATACATTTACCATTTTAATGTGTTTTCTGATGTACACTTATAAAGTAAGTTAGTTTAGTAAGTGCACCAGAATTACACAATGTTTTTTTTTTTTTTTATAGTGCAGTGACCTCTTATTTGTCAAGAAATCAAGTAAAATTGAATTTATCTTGTCATGAACACTTTAAAGAATATCAAACAACATAAATTTGGGATTGATGATTTAAGGTATATATTTTGTGAAATATCTGGTTCATTTACTCAGTCATGAAGATGAGGAGGACAATGAAGCAATGTTAGAAAATGAGTTCAAAGCAGGTGAAGAAAACAGGTAGGTAAAGGCCAGACAGGATTTTATGACTTACACAGTATTAAGAAACATGCAGAATAAGTTATTGTAGCCTTAAGAAACAAAGTATGTGAAACATCTATTTTGTTTGTGTTGTGAAGTTGTGAAGATGAAGATACGTCAAAATCCACGGCAATGGTCACATTTTTAAAAATGGCCTTTGATGTAGAAAAGTGCTTTGCACCATGTCAGGGTCTAAGCATACATACTGTACGCACTTTTCCTCGTCACTCCTTGAGTTATTTGAAAATCTAAGGTCGTATCTGATTGGCTGCAGGTTATTTGAAAATGTAAGTTATTTTTGCAGCTCGCCATTCTAAGGATTTGGACATTGACTGATGCTATTTTATATGTAAATTACATTAATGGGGGGTGGGGTGGGGGGTGGGGGGGGGGGCAACCCATGATCTTGAATACCCCTCAGCAAATGTGCAGTTGCACCCCTGACTCTACTGTCAAATCATAATGTTGTGTATTGTAGCTGACAGATGTCCAATTCATTTGTGCAAAGAAACACATTGAAGAGAAGTTGTTAATTTTAGTGATCTTTTTAAATTTCCATCAAAATCACTCAACGTTGGACTACAGTAAGTATAATATATACAATATATATTCTATATAAATTTTATTTCTATTGAGATTTTTAATTTAGGAGACTGTTCTACAACAGCTTTACAGCAACCCAGGTCTGATTTTAAAGCTATAATAAACCAGCCAGGGGACAAGTTGGTGAAGAATTTTTTTTTTAAGTAACGCAGTGTCTTCCTGGAGACAGGCCACCTAAATATCAGCACTTCCTGCAGTAAATCATTGGTGTAGACTCAAGGCTAGTATACAGAAAGAGTTTGTGTGTGTGTGTGTGTGTGTGTGTGTGTGTGTTTGCTGAGTCCTTGTAAACTGAAATCAGGCAGCACATCTGATGTGGACATGGCATAAAGGTTCCTGGGATCAAGGAGAGCCATGTCAGCACAGAGGGAGCCATGTGTTCACGTGTGCTTTCTGTTACGATGTCCATGATCTGGTTGTGGAGCCCAACCTCATCAGCACTGTTTGCATTTGTCTGTCTATAACATACTCTGGCTTTGCAAAAGATCCAAATAACATCCTTGGCGCACTGCCTTGTTTGTCAAATAATGTGCAGCGAACTGACAAGTGGCATTAATGCCTTCATGAACTGCTGGTCCACTCACTTTTTATCTTAAGAGTAGGGCAGAATATTGCTTTGAGTATTTCTTTACATTTTACTCCCTCTTGCACAGGCAAAATGCTCTCATCCTCTCTCCAGTTTCACTTTCTTTTCAAAATCATTTTGATCAGATTATGACAGTCCCACACAGCTCTACTATAGGGGCTTTAAACAGTTGTGATTGGAGCAGTTTGATTACGATAATGCCATGCAGCGAGTCACACATCTATAAATTTTGTAAAAAGTGATATGTCACACTTTCCTTGGCACAGTCGTACTCCTCACTGAAAAAAAGGAGAGGGAAACTTCTCTCTACTATATATAGTACTTTTATGTCTTACTCTAAGGTAGGAATATTTTCAGTCCTAAATGAACATTTAGGGGGATTCCTAAGAGTGATTCTGAGATGTTATTTTTTCGAAAGCTCTCAGTTTATGATTGTCAATAGAAAATATCTTCACCTGATGTGAAATTTGTTATACGGTCAAAACATGGCACTGGTGCTAAAAAGTGGATTTTCATATAGGATCATATAACACCATTTCTTTTGCAAATATGCATAAACATTTATCTTTTTTTTTTTTTCAGATAAACACATTTACTTAAATACAATTTCATGCCCTTTTAGGTTTTAGTGTCTGTAACTTATTTTTTTTTTTATTTAAATCTTTCAATGATCTTAACTGTCATTCAGTTGAAATTTGGCCAGTTTAGATTTCACTTGAAAAGCCATAAACACGAAAAATTAACACTTCATTTAAAAGTTTTATTTAATTACGTTCTTATTTTAATATTTTCATTTGAATAATCTCGTTTTATTTTTAGGTCATGGGTGGTTATTCATTCTCCAGTCCAGTAGGGGGCCACCTCACACCTCACCTGTCTATGAGACAAGCGGAGAAGAAGAGCTCGTTTTCCCGCGTGAACTGCTTTTCATTCTCCACATGCGGTTGTTTGTACCTGCGGTTTTACAGAGACTCTCAAATCTGATCGAGTTAAATGACTCACAGCATTTGGAGAGGATAAACTCACTGATCCTGAGGTAAGTTAAAGTTTCTGACTGGATCCTAAATGGATTTCTGGTTCATATGTAATAGTGCTGATAGACGGCATATTAATGTGCTTCAGTTTGCCACAGGACAAGATAATTGGGTTTGTTCACTATAAACACATGAACTATTCCTTTAGAAATAAAGGTCTTGAAGACTAGATTTCAAATGATATATGGGTTTTTCGTAAATAATTGTATTTGTGCGTTTCGTATGTTTCTCAGATACACTGTGACCATATGATCCCTTCATCCATCATCGTAAAATGTTTCATTACTGATCAAAGCACTGCCTTTTCATAATCCTAAGCGAAAACACATAAAACTAAAGAAGGTGATGTGGTTCATTATGGACACGGCCACAGGATCCTGAGGTAAATTATAATCAAACTGGTCAGAAAAATGATGCACACAGATTGACAATACACAACACAAAACCTCAACAAAGGAAATAACAACAAAAATCTAAATGAGCCATTTTACATGAGGGACGAATAACCCTGGTCTCTATTCAAGAGGGGCCAGGGGTGGCTCAGTGGTTAAGGCATTGCACTACTCATCAGAAGGTCCCTTAACACTCAATTGCCCAAATTTTTAATTATTATTCTTTTTTAAACAAGTTGCTGTAAATGTGTAATGTATACAAAACTATTCAATTCACTCCTATAAAGTGCATTGTCACCTAAATCACAATGTGCTTTTGAATTATTTTCCAATAATATATATATATATATATATATATATATATATATATATATATAAAACCTCGAGTTGTGAGTAACACGATTTGCATTCCGTAAGATGTGTCGTTGTCAGAGGTCAGGCCCACCATGATGGTGTTGTGAGCAAACTTGATAATGGTGGTGGAGTTGGTAGTGGCTACGCAGTCATAGGTGTATACTGAGTAGAGCAGGGGGCACAGAACACAGCCCAGGGGGTTTCAGTGCTGAGGGTGAGGGAGGCTGAGACATGTCGGAGTAGGAAGTTGGAGATCCTCTGACAAAGAGATGGGGATGTCCCAGGTACTCTCAGGTGGTGAGTGTGGAGGGAATTATAGGGTCGACAAACAACATTTTAATACATTTCCCCCTCCTAGTTTCCAGGTAAGTGAATGATGTAGCATCGTCTGTAAAGCAAGGGTGAAATAGCATCATCTGTAGAGCAGTTTGGACTGTAAGCTAATTGTAGTAGGTCCAGTGTTTTCAGTAGTGAAGCGATGAAGTCTCTGACCAGCCGCTCAAAGCACTTCATCATTACTGAGGTCAGGGCTACAAGGTGGTTGTCGTTAAGGGAAGCAGAACGAGGTTTAAATTAATAATAATTAATTTAAATTAGAATTTATATAAGCACCTTCGCCTTGCACCTTCAGGATCTGGGTTCAATTCCCAGCGAGACTCGATTCCCGTCTCTGTGTGCATGGACTTTGCATGTTCTCCCTGTGCTTAGTGGGTTTCCTCCAGGTACTCCAGTTTCCTCCCACAGTCCAAAGACCTGTAGATTAGGCTACTTGGCGTTCCCAAATTGCTGGAAAAAAATTGGCGTTCCCAAATTGCCCGTAGTGTGTGTGTGTGTATGTGCCCTGCGATGGATTGGCACCCCATTCAGAGTAGGGCTGAAACGATTCCTCGAGTAATTTGATGACAAAAAAATGATCGAGGCAAAATCTCCTGCCTCGAAGCTTCTTTTAATTAATTTTAAAAGCGTGCATTATGTTTTTGCGCAATTATTTGCTTGGTGTGACACCGCGCGCTTCCGGATGCAAGCCGCCTGTAAACACTGACAAAGAAGAAGCGATTACGTCACTCATAAAGCGGAAGGAGACGCAAACAGTTAGCGCTGTGTTCATTTGAGGGAGCGTTCTGTTGCGGGCTGCAAAATGGAAGGGGGCGATTTAAAAAAACTTTATCAATGAAAAATGTTTTCAGCATCTGGAAACATTGCTTTAAAGCGCAGGGCAAGCCTCAGTTCGGAGCATGTTGACATGCTTACTTTTCTTCATTGCAATCGCCCGCTCCTTTAAAGGCTAGTGTGCACACATTATCCAAGAGAGAGACATTTATATTCTGAGGAATGTATTGTATATATATTGTATGGACTCTTGTCCCTTTCCATGGAGTTTTGCATCCTAAATGTCATCACAAAGCATTCCAGTAAGAAGTCAGTAAAGGCTTATGTTATGCCTGAGCTGTAGATTTTAAAACTTTTAACTCTGAAAGTTAAGTTGTACAACTTTTAGTGTTTTTGTATAATTATTTATTTTAATGTGTGCCTTAGTTTTTTTTTTTTTTTTTTGATACTTAGTCATTTGAAATACCTTTTTTTTTTTTTTTTGGTTTTTGCATCTGAGAAAAGGCTTTAAAATAAGAATGTATGGCACTGGAATGCACTTAATCTCAGGCAACTTTAAATTATCCCTTGTATTGTGAATAATGACAATGTTTATTTTTTGATAAAATGCTGTATGCATTTTAAAAAAAATGAAAGGGAACTCTTAGTCCCAGTTTGACTTGAACGCCTCTCATATGTGTATGCAAGTTCAAGTTAAACTGGGACTAAGTGTTCTTTATTTTTTTTAAGCAGTACATTTTATATTGCAGTTTAATTAAGCAAAAGTACATTTTATCCGATTAATCGATTAAATTTTTGGTAGAATACTCAATTAGTAAAATATTCACTATGCACTATAAGCCTCCTGGGATAGGCTCCAGGTCCCTGCGAGCCTGAATATAGGATAAAGCGGTATAGAAGATGAATGAGAGTGAGTAAGAATTTATAATGATTAATTATACACAGACTATACATCAAGTGTTTATTTTTTATTTAGATGATTATGGCTTACAGCAAATGAAAACCAAAATGGTGTGTCTGGTTCAGAAGGCTGGCTGTTAAGAGTGCTGTATCCAAGCACATTAATAAGAAGTTGATTGGGATGGAAAAATGTTATAGAAAATATAGAATTAAAGAATATGTGGGAGATTCACAAGGAGTGGACAGCAGCAGGAGTCAGTGCTTCAAGAGCCACCACACACACAGACATATCCAGGACGTGGGCTACAACTGCAGCATTCCTTGAGTCAAGCCACACTTGAACCAGAGACAACGTCAGAGGCGTCTTACCTGGGCTAAGGAGCTAGAAGACCTGACTCACAGTCACAGCTCTAATTCACAAAGGTGAATACACAAAGGTGTTTTATCCAGTAGAGGTCAGGACTCTGCTCAGTACTTAGAAGCTTACTAGATATACTTCATATTTCCACTTATTCCACTTTATAATATCAGGTCCGTTAACTTTCAGGTTTCAGGTCAAATCCCTTATTCCACACACCAAGTAGTGCCCGTGATCAGGGGTTAGAAAGGGATTCAGCCTTGTGTTAGTAGCTAGTTAGATTTGTAGCTTGCCCCCCCCCCCCCTCCGCCCGTTATTAATTTATATAATTAATTATATAAATTATAATATATAAATATAAAATATACGATAGTCATAGCCTCAAAGCAGCTTCACAAAATGGTATATACACACGTGGACAAAATTGTTGGTACCCTTCGGTCAATGAAAGAAAAACTCACAATGGTCACAGAAATAACTTTAATCTGCCAAAAGTAATAATAAATAAGAATTCTATGAATGTTAACCAATGAAAGTCAGACATTGCTTTTCAATCATGCTTCAACAGAATTATTTTAAAAAAATGAACTCATGGAACAGGCCTGGACAAAAATGATGGTACCCCTAACTTAATAGTTTGTTGCACAACCTTTTGAGGCGATCACTGCAATCAAACGATTCCTGTAACTGTCAATGAGACTTCTGCGCCTCTCTGCAGGTATTTTGGCTCATTCCTCATGAGCAAGCTGCTCCAGTTGTTTCCGGTTTGAAGGGTGCCTTTTCCAGACAGCATGTTTCAGCTCCTTCCAAAGACGCTCAATAGGATTGAGGTCAGGGCTCATAGAAGGCCACTTTAGAATAGTCCAATGTTTTCCTCTTAGCCATTCTTGGGTGTTTTTAGCTGTGTGTTTTGGCTCATTGTCCTGTTGCAAGACCCATGACCTGCGACTGAGACCCAGCTTTCTGACACTGGCCAGCACGTTTCTCTCTAGAATCCCTTGATAGTCTTGAGATTTCATTGTACCCTGCACAGATTCAAGACACCCTGTGCCAGATGCAGCAAAGCAGCCGGGGAACATAACAGAGCCTCCTCCATGTTTCACAGTAGGGACAGTGTTCTTTTCTTGATATGCTTCATTTTTCCGTCTGTGAACATAGAGCTGATGTGCCTTGGCAAAAAGTTCCATTTTTGTCTCATCTGTCCATAGGACATTCTCCCAGAAGCTTTGTGGCTTGTCAACATGTAGTTTGGCATATTCCAGTCTGGCTTTTTTATGATTTGTTTTCAACAATGGTGTCCTCCTTGGTCGTCTCCCATGTAGTCCACTTTGGCTGAAACAACGACGGATGGTGCGATCTGACACTGATGTTCCTTGAGCATGAAGTTCACCTTCGATCTCTTTATAAGTCTTTCTGGGCTCTTTTGTTACCATTAGGATTATCCGTCTCTTTGATTTGTCATGAATTTTCCTCCCTTGGCCACGTCCAGGGAGGTTGGCTACAGTCCCATGGATCTTAAATTTCTGAATAATATGTGCAACTGTAGTCACAGGAACATCTAGCTGCTTGGAAATGGTCTTATAGCCTTTACCTTTAACATGCTTGTCTATAATTGTCTTTCGAATCTCTTTCCTTCGCTTCCTCTGGTCCATGTTGAGTGTGGTACATACCATGTCACCAAACAACACAGTGACGACCTGGAGCCCTATATATAGGCCCACTGACTGATTACAAGATTGTAGACACCTGTGATGCTAATTAGTGGACACACCTTGAATTAACATGTCCCTTTGGTCACATTATTTTCAATATTTTCTAGGGGTACCATCATTTATGTCCAGGCCTGTTCCATGAGTTTATTATTTTAAATAATTCTGTTGAAGCATGGTTGAAAATCAATGTCTGACTTTCATTGGTTAACATTCATAGAATTCTTTTTAATTATTACTTTTGTCAGATTAAAGTTATTTCTGTGACCATTGTGAGTTTTTCTTTCATTGACCGAAGGGTACCAACAATTTTGTCCGTGTGTGTGTGTATATATATATATATATATATATATATATATATATATATATATATATATATATATATATATTAGAAAGTGTATGAATCAGAATGATCAGATTGTCCCTGATGAACAAGCTGAGGGAAAAACTCCCTGAGATAGCAGTAGGAGGAAACGTTAAGAGGAACCAGACTCAACAGGGAAACCATCCTCCTTTGGGTATAACTGATAGCAGGGATTGATCTGCAGTCATACTGTGTGTTAGGAGACTGGATGTTAAGTATAACGGAAGATGTGTTTTAGTTAATATGGAGTCCAGTTTGGCACCAGGATAAGTCGGCCAGGTGCAGAGTGCAGAGGGGATCTGGATCACTGGGAGCTTAGCAGCAGCTTGTGTAGCCACAAAGACAAAATCCAGCTGGAGCTGGTCCTTGTCTGGATGCCTCATGATCCTTGCAGGGTTGGCCTCTGTCTACTGGAGCTGGCACAATCTTCACGTGCCTTGGGATAGGTAGAAAAGAAAGAACAGGTGGAAAAGAATTGGCGTAGCTGCAGTTTATAATATTAGCAGCACTAGATGAGCGTGTGCATTTAGATTTACAGTTTGTGCAGAAATTAAAATACAAACATATAGTTAAAATGTAGTACAATCAGGTTACTTCATCAGAAATAACTGTTGTATAATAGATCACAGTGGAGAGATTAGAAAAATGACTTAAACATGGATTATTTGCTTAGAACAGTACATTCTTCACTGTTCTATTCTTCTTATACTATAGCAGTTTTGTCCATCACTAAGCTACAGTATGCAATCAGACTACAAATTTAACAAGTAAAAAATTAAGAAAAAAAAGAAGTAAAAATGGCTTTTCCTATGTGCAACATAAGTAAGTTGCATGTTTCGCTCTCGGAAAGCATCAACTTAATATGGTGTTGATGCAAATGTAAAAACAATACAGGGACAAAACAAATAGTTAAATGTAATGTATTGGGACAATGTTTTCATGATAGAATTCCATTTTTTTCTGAACAGATAAGGAACATGATGCCCTCAAACGTCTCCGGCAGTCATCAAATGACTATTGGCGTTCTGATTTTTGCGATAAGACACAAACCAGTGCAGACAGGCCTTATTCACTTCTTAGAGCCCGGACAAAGTTTTACTCAAGTCAATGCACCCTCAACACACCAGCTCAATCATGAACCGGATGAACCACATCAGTGCACACAGTGTGGAAAGAGGTTCCTTTACAGAAGTCAACTCCTTCAACATCAGAGCACCCACACAGGAGAGAAGCCGTATCCGTGCACACAGTGTGGAAAGGGTTTTACTCAGCAGAGCTATCTCGACATACACAGACGCGTGCATGAAGAAAAGAAGCTGCATCTGTGCTCACATTGTGGCAAGATTTTCATTCGTGAACGTTGTCTCCTTCGACATCAGCGCGTTCACGAGGAAGAGAAGCCACATCACTGCTCACGTTGTGGAAAGATGTTTACTCAGCAGAATTCTTTCCAATACCACATATGCATTCAGACAAAAAAGAATCCGTATCAATGCTCACAATGTGGAAAGAATTTCCTTTACGGATGTCTTTTAAAACAACATGAGCGCATTCATACCGGAGAGAAGCTGTGTCGGTGCTCACAGTGTGCTCAGCAGAGTTCCCTCCTACGACACCAGTGCATTAAAACAGAAAAGAAGCCGCATCAGTGCTCACAATGTGGAAAGAGTTTCCTATTCAGATCCGCTCTCCAGCAGCATGAGCGCATTCACACAGGAGAGAAGCCGTATCAGTGCTCGCAGTGTGGAAAGCGGTATGCTCATCGGCGTTCTCAGTGCATTAACAACGAAAATAAGCCGTTTCGGTGCTCACAGTGTGGAAAGTGTTTTCATAACAGGAGTCTTCTCAAGCGCCCACCTACCAGTACACGCAGAACAGAAGCCGTATCAGTGCTTAAAATGTGCAAAAATCAGTAAAAGGGTTTCAGTTCCAAATATCTCCTGCAGTGCCATGAGCATGTTCACACAGGAGTGAAGCCGTATTACTGCTCGCTTTGTGGCAAGCGGTTTGCTCAAAAGAAGTGGTTCAAGGTCCATCAGCGCATTCACACCGGAGAAAAACCCTATCGCTGCTCAGATTGTGGGAAAAGTTTCAGGCGGAAGGGTGGTCTTCATCATCACAAGCGCGTTCACACAGGAGAGAGGCCTTACATCTGCTCACAGTGTGGAAAGAGTTTTATTTGTCAAGCTGCTCTCACAATACACGAGCGCATTCACACAGGAGTGAGACCTTATCACTGCTCAGAGTGTGGGAAGAGTTTTATTCGATTGTGTGAGCTTACAAGACACCAGATCATCTACACGACGAAAAGCAAAAATTAATGGTGCTTACACTCGTGTTACAGAACCTGTATCAGTGCTGACAGTGTGGACACGGATTTACAGTATATATTAAAGAGAGGTTTACTCAAGTTCTATTGTTTTGTTTTTGTAACAGCCCCTCAATTTTCAACAAGTTTAAAAGAATCTCCACATAGTAATAAAATCATAGATATTTGTATTTTTTATTTATTTATTTATTTTTTTTTTTTTAAGAACACTTGGACTCAAAAGCTTTGCAGTCAATTCCTAATTGAAACAATGGACATATGTTGTGCAGGGCTTTAACAAAATATTGCCCTAACTAGTTAGGTGTTACAGTATTTTCTTTTACCTTCGTGTCCCTCTACTTCCAAGGATCCAAAGGATCAAGTAACACTAATAGTAACATACCTAATACTGTACATCATATTTTATATTATGCAGACGTTATACATCTGAGCAGTTGAGGGTTAAGGGCCTTGAAACTGGGACCTTCCAGACCATAGTCCAATAGACCTTAATTACTGTGCTTTGAGTTTGGTCTTCATTAAGTGAAAAGCATCTCACAGTGGTTGAGGTCAGGTGTCTGACTCTGCCCTTTTAGAACATCAGTTTTTTTTGTTTGTTTGTATTTAAAATAATCAGCATTGACTGAATCTGAACAGAAAGTAGAATCAGTCTTTACACTCCAGAATTCATTCTGCTGCTTTTATCAGCAACCACAACACCAGTAAGCCAGTCCCTCTGCAGCCAGACATGCCACTGCCGTAAAGCTACCTCCACCATGTTTGTTGATTATGATCATCTATTATTCTGGTACAAGTTTGCCTTATATTAGAGGACTTTTTTTTTTATTTTGGTGAGATTTCAAATTCCTTTGGTGTAATTAACATATAACTCAAATGTATTTTCTGTTTGTTTTTTTTTTATTTAAAAAAAATTGCTGACATTTTAAAACTTCTTTTTGTTTTCATCAAGTGTGCTTTACACTGGACTAAGTAAAAAGTAAATGCATTTTATTCATGTAGTGATTTTTAACTTTAGCCATTGTCCTAAAGTACCTTACATAAGCCCAGGTCTGGTAGATCTATAATGAACAAAAAAGGAAAAAGTGGTGAAGAAACCAGACTCTAAAAGTATTCAGTGCTGTTTTTGGAGATCTACATTTCACTTTTAGTCATGCATAAAAGACCGGAGAATTATTGAAATGGTCATAATAGTGTTGCTGAAGTACAAAATATAACAATCTACAATAAAATGCATTTACACTAAATGGAATGAGTGAGGATGATGCACAGGTTCTGAAACATATCAGAATAGAGAACTACATGAGAATATTTACAATGATGTTAAAATATTTGTATTGGGTTTAATTATACATAATTTTTTTATTTAACATGTTTAAATTAAGGGCAAAATTTCAATGAGCTGAAAAAAATCAATGGTAACAGTTGGTATATTTAGGTTAAATGCATAAAATAGAAAAGGTATATTAAAGTATATTTGGATTTTTGGATCTATCTATCTATCTACGGTACAGAGCAAAAGTTTGGACACACCTTCTCATTCAGTGAGTTTTCTTTATTGTATTCTTCAGCCCAAATGCGTCTCTTCCGCTTGTTGCCTGTCCTTAGCAGTGGTTTCCCAGCAGATCTTCTAGCATGAAGGCCTGATTCACACAGTCTCCTCTTAACAGTTGTTCTAGAGACGTGTCTGCTGCTAGAACTCTGTGTGGCATTGAGCTGCTCTCTGATCTGAGCTGCTGTTAACCTGCCATTTCTGAGGCTGGTGACTCGGATGAACTTCTCCTCCGCAGCAGAGGCGACTCTCGGTCTTCCTTTCCTGGGCCGGTCCGCATGTCAGCCCGTTTCTTTGTAGCGCTTGATGCTTTTTGTGACTGCACTTGGGGACACTTTCAAAGTTTTCCCAATTTTTCCGACTGACTGACCTTCATTTCTTAAAGTAATGATGGCCCTCGTTTTTCTTTACTTAGCTGCTTTTTTCTTGCCATAATACAAATTCAACCTCTTTGAATGAGAAGGGGTGTCCAAACTTTTGGTCTGTACTGTATATAAAACCTTAATTTCCTAGTTGAACTTAATGTACAGTGCCTTGTGAAAGTATTCGGCCCCTTGAACTTCGTGACCTTTTGCCACATTTCAGGCTTCAAACATAAAGATGTAAAACAATTTTTTTGTGACAACAATCAACAAGTGGGACACAATCATGAAGTGGAACGAAATTTATTGGATATTTCAAACTTTAACAAATAAAAAAACGGAAAAATTAGGCATGCAAAATTATTCAGCCCCATTAAGTTAATACTTTGTAGCGCCACCTTTTGCTGAGATTACAGCTATAAGTCGCTTTGGGTATGTCTCTATCAGTTTTGCATATTGAGAGACTGATATTTTTGCCCATTCCTCCTTGCAGAACAGCTTGAGCTCAGTGAGGTTGGATGGAGATCGTTTGTGAACAGCAGTTTTCAGTTCTTTTTACAGATTCACAGATTTGTGAACCATTCCATTGTAGATTTCGCTTTATGTTTTGGATCATTGTCTTGTTGGAAGACAAATCTCCGTCCCAGTCTCAGGTCTTTTGCAGACTCCATCAGGTTTTCTTCCAGAATGGTCCTGTATTTGGCTCCATTCATCTTCCCATCAGTTTTAACCATCTTCCCTGTCCCTGCTGAAGAAAAGCAGGCCCAAACCATGATGCTGCCACCACCATGTTTGTGTGGGGATGGTGTGTTCAGGGTGATGAGCTGTATTGCTTTTACGCCAAACATAACGCTTTGCATTGTTACCAAAAAGTTCGATTTTGGTCTCACCTGACCAGAGCACCTTCTTCCACATGTTTGGTGTGTCTCCCAGGTGGCTTGTGGCAAACTTTAAACACTTTTTATGGATATCTTTAAGAAATGGCTTTCTTCTTGCCACTCTTCCATGAAGGCCAGATTTGTGCAGTACAGGACTGATTGTTGTCCTATGGACAGTGTCTCCCACCTCAGCTGTAGATCTCTGCAGTTCATCCAGAGTGATCAAAGGCCTCTTGGCTTCATCTCTGATCAGTCTTCTCCTTGTATGAAAGTTTAGAAGGACGGCCAGGTCTTGGTAGATTTGCAGTGGTCTGATACTCCTTCCATTTCAATATTATTGCTTGCACAGTGCTTCTTGGGATGTTTAGAGCTTGGGAAATCTTTTTGTATCCAAATCCAGCTTTAAACTTCTCCACAACAGTATCTCGGACCTGCCTGGTGTGTTCCTTGTTATTCATGATGCTCTCTGCGCTTTAAACGGACCTCTGAGACTATCACAGTGCAGGTGCATTTATTCGGAAACTTGATTACACACAGGTGGATTCTATTCATCACCATTAGTCATTTGGGTCAACATTGGATCATTCAGAGATCCTCACTGAACTTCTGGAGAGAGTTTGCTGCACTGATAGTAAAGGGGCTGAATAATTTTGCATGCCCAATTTTTCAGTTTTTTATTTGTTAAAGTTTGAAATATCCAATACATTTCGTTCCACTTCATGATTGTGTCCTACTTGTTGTTGATTGTTCACAAAAAATTACAGTTTTATATCTTTGTTTGAAGCCTGAAATGTGGCAAAAGGTCACAAAGTTCAAGGGGGCCGAATACTTTCACAAGGCACTGTATTAGATAAATAGACATATCAATATACACTACGCACAATAAGTTAGGGATTTAGTTATACTGAACAGGACGGTAGACCACTGCTGCATTGTCCAGGTCACCTGTAGGGATGCGCCGAACAAAGCTTCCGAAACAGTGAAGCTTTTACAACAAACTGCGTTGATGCTTCGAAGCTTTTTGACACAGTGCTCTACTTCGCCATCTGGTGGTCAAAAAAATCCCTACACCAGCTGTGCCATTCACATGTTTTGTTCAGTGTAAGTTTTGTTTGCACATTTAATAAGACGCCGTTTACAAGCTGCAAACAAGATTGTAGTTGAGGAAGGACTTTTATTCTTTTTGGGAACAGTGGTTGAGCCCACAATGTGTTTTAATTTACATTCATACAACAGACATTGTTTTCATTATAATTTTTTATCAATAATACACCATGTCAAAAACATATAGGCATGACAATTATGGATATAATTATAACATTGGAATAAATGGACAGCAGCTATGGGACAGTGCACTCTGTGTTTGACCCCTGCGTGATGCGTCAGTGAGGTAACGAAGCTTCCTTTCCACAGGTCACATGACAGCCTCATTTCAAGCAATGCTCCGGAACACTGTTTCCAAGCACTAACATGTCGAGAACTCGAGACGTTTGTCAAAACTGGGTGTTGAGCGACCCATCCCTAGTCACATGGTCTTGTGCCCACTGCAAACATTCACGGCGGTGTCATGGTGTCAGTGGAGTCACTTGCAACGTTCATCTGGCATTCAAGCCAAAGCGGTGGAGTTGGTTGCGAATGGTTTGTCTGGAAACCCTAGTACCCCTTACATCTCGTAAACGGGCCTACCGCTGTATGGCAGTTGCATGACGATGTCCGAGTTCATAGGTCCTTAGGTACTGGTCATGGTTGCGGTCCGTCACTCGTGGGGCTCCACTCCTGGGTCTGTCATGAACTCTGCCAGTAGTTCTGTGTCTTGATGCAAGTCTGCTGATGACACTTTGAGTCACACCAAGTTCACAAGCAATATCTGACTGCATGCCACCAACCCGGCCAAGGCACGCCATGGCCAGATGGCGCTGCTCGTCTGTTAAGTGACGTTGTGTGTTCATGGCTGTTTGAATTATTAACTTGGAATGACGTACTGACAATATCAGCTTTTTATACCCACAGAATGTTGAAATTGATGCCTCATTGAAAAGGGTTGTCTTTTGATATTGTCCCCAATATAAGGCACACCTGTACACAATGAGACCATTACATGGAAAACACAAAATGAGGCGTCTATCACCCCAATACAATCACCTCCCCATCCTATAAATGTCAGATGTGAAACAAACACCGTATGTATGACATCCATGGAGTCTCTCACAATATCCCTAATGTAGTGTGAGTAGTGTATGTATAAAGGCCAAACAAGGAGGAATATAAAATGCCTTTGAGAAGCAATTTTAAAACAACTATCATGATTCATAAGAACACTCATAAGCTATTAAGTTACAGTAAAACCTCACAGTGCTGCACTCAATTTTTTGCTATTAATCTGTTCACAGTATTAATCTAAATCCTTATAGATTGTAGTGGGTTGTATGGGTGATCTCTAGTCTAACCAGGGAGTGCATGTACAGTGGAAACATTACCATCATCCAGTCCAGTAGGTGGTGGATAAACATCTCACCACAGGACAAAGGAGAAGAAGAAGTAGTTGTTGTTGTTTGGCCTCATGAACTTCCTTTTTATCCAGCTGAGCTAAAACAATCTCTACATGTAGCTGTTTCTACCTGCAGTTTTACAGAGACTGTTAAATCTGACTGAGTTAAATTAATAACAGTATTTGGAGAGGATAAACTTACTGATTGTGAGGTAAGTTAAAGTTACTGACTGGATCTTAAATGGATCTCTGGCTCATATGTAATAGTGTCCATAGTGCTGATAAACAGGCATTAATTAACGTTGTTAATAGTTAGCTAATTAGTTAGATTATAGGTATGTTACATTAAAAAATAAAACTATATATGCATATAGTAGTATATAGAGTAGTTTTAAAAAAAATTCCGGTACTCTGTAGCCAGAAGGTGAGGAGACAAATCCATGGAGGTGGTGGACAGTCCTAACAAATATCTGATCTTTACTTTATATTTTCAATTATTCCACTTTTGAATGTCAGCTCAGTTAACGTAAGAGTTTTTAATTATTAGCACAGGTATGTAGTCAAAAGCTATGAGAATAAACCATGAAGGTGGTGGAGACTTCATGTTTCTATTTGTCACCAATTATCCAGCTTTGGCATTTAGCCTCGACACCCTAGCTAACAACCAAACAAAAAATTTAGCCCTCCTGAGGTTGAATCCCAAATAGAATAATACAGTTGCAAGCAACAATGAGCAGGCCCAAGCACCCTGCGCCATCGCTACCCAGATGCACCAGAAAGATAGTGGGCACACTAGGCACATGAATTTAAAGGGGATATCCCAGTACCATTTATGGCATAATTTTAGAAAAGGGACTATTTTTTATGTTTGGACCTCCAAAAAGCCCCAGAGCCTGGAAAAAAACATCATACTATGATGTCACTCAATATAATCCACAAAGTTTAAGGCATAATTTCGGCTGACCCGTTTGAGATATCAAAAATCCCTCGGCAGTGGATTGAGATCAAACTGACCCGGTTTGTTGGTGATCGTATAAATCCCCCAGAAGAAGTACATCATAATCCATTGAGGGGTAAGGAGCTTTGCCACCCCAGGGTCCTAAACTCTCATGTTAAGACCCCCCCCCCCCCCCCCAAAAGCACCCCCAGATGCTGGAAAAAAGTATTTAGAAGAAAAAGAGGGCTCTTTACACACTGACAACGTAGGGCTGATGTCATAGTGCTTGGGCCCTAAAAACTATGTAGGGTGTACACATTAGCTGCACAAGCGACGTCCAAGATAATATTTTTTACTGTATTAAGAGCTTTATTCGACTTTGTAACGTCATTACACAAAAAAAATTGCATCCTCAATGTATTGAGATCACATAGGCGCGGTCTGTTGCCTCCCTTGAAAGGAGTACATGAAAATCCATTGGGTGCAATTTTAAATGACCCAAAGTAATAATTTTATAATGACAAGTTGTTCAGTTTAATGAGCTCTAAATGTATACCGGGTTCCTTGTTCATACGTGCAAGTGTGTAAGTTATTCAGCAAAAAAAAGAAAATGTTTTATAATTTTCATGAGAGTTCAATTTTTTTCCCCTCTTACAACAGATAAGGAACATGATGCCCGCAAGAGACTCCAGCAGTCATCAAATGACTATTGGCATTCTTATTTTTGCGACGAGACAAGAACAAGTGCAGATGGGCCTTCACTTCTTAGAGCCCGGACAAAGTTTTACTCAAGTAAATACACCCTCAACACACCAGCTCAATCATGAACCAGTCAAACCGCATCAGTGCACACAGTGTGGAAAGAGATTCCTTTACAGATGTAGACTCCAGCGACATCAGCGCATCCATTCAGGAGAGAAGCCGTATCAGTGCACACAGTGTGGAAAGAGTTTTACTCATCAGAGTTCACTCCAGAAACATAGAAACGTTCATGTGGAAAAGAAGCCGTATCCGTGCTCAATATGTGGCAAGATTTTCATTTACAAACGTCGTCTCCTGCGACATCAGGGTGTTCACGAAGGAGAGAAGCCATGTTACTGCTCACGTTGTGGAAAACATTTTACTCGGGAGAGTTCTTTCCAACACCACCGGTGCATTCAGACGGAAAAGAAGCCGTATCAATGCTCACAGTGTGGAAGGAGTTTCCTTTACGGATGTCTTCTTAAGCGACATCAGCGTGTTCACACTAGAGAGAAGCTGTATCAGTGCTCACCGTGTGGAAAGAGTTTTGCTCAGCGTAGTTCCCTCTTACAACACCAGTGCATTCGAAAAGAGAAGAAACTATATCAATGCTCACAATGTGGAAAGGGTTTTCTTTACAGATGTCGTCTCCTACAACATCAGCGCGTTCACACAGGAAAGAAGCAGCATCACTGCTCACAGTGTGGAAAGAGTTTTGTGCAGCAGAGATCGCTCCAAAAGCACAGATGCATTCAGACAGAAGAGAAGCCACATCGGTGCTCACAGTGTGGAAAAGTTTTCATTTACAAATCTACTCTCCAGCGGCATGAGCGCGTTCACACAGGAGAGAAGCCGTATCAGTGCTCGCAGTGTGGAAAGTGTTTTGCTCAGCTGAGTTCTCTCCAACAACACCAGTGCATTAACACTGATAATAAGCCGTTTCAGTGTTCACATTGTGGAAAGTGTTTCCCTTACAGATGTCTTCTTAAGCGACACCTGCCAGTTCACACCGAAGAGAAGCCGTATCAGTGCTCACAGTGTGGAAAAGGTTTCGGTTTCAAATATCTCCTGCAGTGCCATGAGCATGTTCACACAGGAGAAAAGCTGTATCACTGCTCGCTTTGTGGCAAGAGTTTTACTCAAAAGGCAAATCTCAAAACCCATCAGCGCATTCACACTGGAGAGAAGCCCTACACATGCTCACAATGTGGAAAGTGTTTCAACGGGCAAAGTACTCTCAAGGCACATCATCGCATTCACACTGGAGAAAAACCCTATCACTGCTCAGAGTGTGGGAAGAGTTTCAGGCGGAAGGGTGGTCTTCAACATCACAAGCGTGTTCACACAGGAGAGAGGCCTTACATCTGCTCACAGTGTGGCAAGAGTTTTAATTGCCAAAGCTCTCTCAAAGTACACCATCGGATTCACACAGGAGTGAGACCGTATTACTGCTCAGAGTGTGGGAAGAGTTTTATTCAATCAGGTCAGCTTACAAGACACCAGATCATCCACACGAAGAAAAGCAAAAATTAATGGAGCTTACACTCGTGTTACAGAACCTGTATCAATGCTGACAGTGTGGACACGGATTTATATATTAAACAGAAAAGTATTATAAATATTAGGCCTTTATCAAAATATTGTACAGTGAATCCTCAGATTGTGAGTAACGGTTTGCAAGTGTTCCGGCAAGATGAGCAAAGATTGTTAATAAATTTTGACTTGGAACCAAGTCTTGGATTTCGAGTACCGAGTGTCATGTAACACGTGTGCGCTTCTTGTTTTGACGCAGAGTGTCATGTGATCACAACTGAGCCAATGGTTTTTCTCTCTTGCGCTGCGGAATTGTGGGTAATCGTCTCTCCTGCTCGGTCTTAGTGCACGTCTCTTACTGGTATAATCAACATCCGTGCACACGTGTACTGTTTACTACAACACTGTGGCCACATGTGTGCGGGTAAAACATCTATTATTTTGTGTTTGTTTGTGAACAGCGTGTGTGTACTGTTTATTCCGGGGGGTGGTGTTTACTGTGTAAGATGAGAAGAGGGAGAGGGGAGGGGCTAATGCCAGACATACACACACAAACACACACACGTCTGCGCGCACAAACGGAAACGCTTATCTGTCGGGATTTATTGTTACTTTTTTAAAGGGGAAAGTGCAGGTTAATTTGTTTTTACTTTATATTTTATATTCATTATTTTTATATTCAAATTTTTTTGGGCTGTGGAACGAATAATTAGTTGTCCATTATGTCTTATGGGGAAAATACGATTTGGTTTACGAGTGTTTTGATATACTTCCGGAAAGAATCACATACATAATCCAAGGTTCCACTGTATTAAACAATTTAGAATTTTAGCATATTCTTTTACCTAGTCCCTCCACTTTCAAAGAATCGAGTAACACTAATAGTAATATAATAAAATAATACAGTATTAGATTATTTTAATACTTGGCTTCACATCTCTGAGGTCTGGAACACATGGACATCACCACATCCTGCAGTTGCGTTTACATTTATGCATTTGGCAGATGCTCTTATCTTGAGTAACTTCCATTTTTATCTTATTACATGTATGAGCAGTTGAGGGTTCCAGACCGTAGTCTAATGCCTACTGAACTACCTCTGCCTCTCAGGTTTGTAGGACTTCCTGCCTTGAGTTTTGTCTTCAGTAAGTAAGAAACAGCTCAGTTGAGTTGAGTTCAAGTGACTGACTTGGCCATTCTAGAACATCCCAAGTTATTTCATCTGGTTTCTTTCAGGCTACATTTTTGTTTGTTATCCATCTGTACTGTGAAGTGCTCACTCTTATCAGTGTTTTTTTTTTTTTAACCACCATTTGGCTGAATTTGAGTAGGTCCAGTCTATACACTCCAGAATTTATCCTGCTGCTTCTGTTAGCAGCCACATCACCAGTAATTCCCATGAGACTAATCCTCTGCATCCATACATGCCAATGCCTTCAACGTGTTTGATATGCATCCATCATTCTGGTACAAGGTACAAATTTTATCCAAACTGGGCAGGTTTTTGTTTGTTTGTTTAGCTGAGATTTCCAATGGCAACACAGTGGCTTAGTGGATAGCGCTGCTGCCTGGCACCTACAAGGTCCAGGTTCAATTACCGCCTCTGTTTGCAGAGAGTTTACATGTTTTCGCCTGAGTTTGCATGTTCTCTCCATGCTTGGTGGGTTTCCTCCCACAGTACAAAGACATGCAGATTAGACTAATTGACATTCCCAAATTCCCCGTAGTGTGTGTGTGAATGAGTGTGTGTGTATGCCCTGTGATGTATTGTCACACCATCCAGAGTGTGCCCTGCCTTGTGCCCTAAGTCTCCTGGGTTGGGCTCCAGGTCCCCTGCGACGCTGAATATAGGATTAAGTGGTACAGATGGTGAGTGAGATTCCCAATTAATTTTTTGCAGTGAACATATAACTCAAATGTTTTTCTTTTTCAATAAAAATGAGTTGTTTTTTTCTGATCTTTTTAAGCTTCTTTTTTTCATCAAGCTTTCTTAACACTGGACAACGTATAATGTGTCTATATATTTATATACCATATGTAATGATTTATATACAGTATGTAGTGAACTGTAGCCATTCTTCTAAAGTAGCTTTACATAAACTCAAGTCTGGTTTTAGATTCATAATGAACAAGCTAGAGGACAAAGTGTAGAAGAAAAACCTGAGAGAAGGTAAAACGTTTTGATAAACATTTAGGCACCTCCAATCAATTAATCAATCAACCAACAAATAAATGGACAAAACATTTTCAGCTGCATGAAGGCATGAAATTTCACTTTTAATCATGCATATTATGACCTAGTGTAAATAATGTAAAAGTAAATAATGCGTTTACACTAAATTGAGTGAGTGAAAGTGAGGAAGATGCACAGGGTCTGAAACATATCATTAAGCTAAAGAAATGCATGAGAATATATACAGTGATGTTAACATATTTGCATTGGGTTTAATTATACATTGAGAAAAATTTTTTTATTCAACGTCATATTTAAATTAAAGGCAGAATTTCAATGCCAGGTAAATAAAAATCAATGGCAACGGTATGTTTTGGTTGAAAACATGAAATAGAATTAAGTATATCAAAGTATATTTTGGATCAATTATCCATCCATCCATCCATCCAGTGGCGGCCGGTCAATACGGGACGCAGGGGCGCCGCCCCCTTAAAGTTAGGCAGAGAAGAATGCTCCTTTAACATGTAATTATTTAACATAATACTTATTTATTTTAATAATGAAATAAAGTCATTTAGTCACAATATTCCGCTGTATTTCTTAATATAATTTATTTGCAATAAAATAAAAAATCTAAACTGTATTACGTTCATTTGTGTTCGTGTATGCGGGGCGCCGGACAAACGAGTGCTTTTTTTGAAAAGCATGTGACCTGAGGCTGAGCTCTGATTGGATTTTGGCAAATCATCCTTCGGGCGCAGCTCTGTGCGCCCTGAACCCTCCCACTTTTGTTCTTAGCGAATCAATATTGTTTTTAAATATTTGGGCTCATGTGATTGGACCATTTTCAACGAGTCTTTTCCAGGACTTCTTATGGTAATCGGAGCTGCTGACATGAGTCATGTGAGTAATGGCTTTATTTTATGCTAGTAGTAATGATGCTTAATCACCCGATAAATGGCTATTTACAGGCGAGCATTAAAAGTTTAATTTTAATTTTGTTTGTGCCCCCCAAAAAACTTTTTGCAGCAGCTGCCTATCTATCTATCTATCTATCTATCTATCTATCTATCTATCTATCTAAAAACTCAGCTAAACTAGTTTAATTACATTTGTTAGACATATCAATGTAAATGAAAGCCAGAATCAACTTTAACATAAAATAATGTATCACGATTAAATTTTTTGCTATTAGTCTGTTTACAATACTAATCTAAATCCTTTTTGAGTGAAGTGGCTTGTATAGGTGCTAAATCTCTAGAATAAAGACAAAGCGCATGAAGAAACTGATGTTTTACCATCATCCAGTCCAGTAGGTGGTGGATAAACATCTCACTACAATACAAAGGAGAAGAAGATTGTGCTGATTGAACTCCTAGTTATCCAGCTGAGCTAAAACCATCTCTACATGTAGCTATTTCTACCTGCAGTTTTACAGAGAATCTTAAATCTGATCGAGTTAAATTAATAAAGTGGAGAGGATAAACTCACTGATCCTGATGTAAGTTATAGTCTAAACAGTTACTGACTTGATCCTAAATGGATCTCTGGTTCATATGTAATAGTGTCTATATGGAAATAAATCTTATGCCACTCTTGCTCATGGGTAAACACACCCAGACTCTCTTCATTTAGTTACTGCATTTTCCGAAATTAACCAGATTACACTGTGCATATCAAAAAGTCTTGCATGAAGAAAAAAGGAGTTTTGAACACACAATAGAATAAAATGCTGCTTTATCAAAAACACATAAATAAAAGGACTAAAACAGAATGGGGAGATATTATTATTCATGTCATATCTGTGTGATGCTATTTGAAGGGTTGTTGGTCTTTTGGCTGCTTTTGTCAAAGGGTCACCACAGCCAACCATTCTGCTGATTTCTTTTGTGGGTTTTTTTTGCACAACACCTTTGCACAGGTTTTTACAACGGATGCCCCTTCTGATGCAACCCTTCCATTTTACCCAGGCTTGTGACTGGGGCATGAAACCTGGGCCTTCCGCATGGCAGACGAAACACCTACCACTGAGCCACCAATGCCCTGAATCATCATTTATCAGTACTTTTTTAATATTGAACAGTCCCCTACACAGAAAAGGAGTACCTTTCTTTCCTAAACATTAAATACCAATAACTAAAATGTCAGTGGACCTGCGATTCATTTTGACTGTGGTAATACAAGTTCTCATATGAATTGTTTGGTTTAGTGCTTTTAGACTCACCATCTCCCAGTCAGTTTCTTGTAGATCCTCTTTTATAGATTTAATTATAGAAGGTTATTTGCCAAAAGACATTAAAGCTATATAGAGAAGGTATTACCTGAGGCTTAAAGATAATATAGTGGTGTTTGGAAAGCAAATTATTAAATGTGGATGTTATGAATTGTATTAGTTGTAAATATTTGAAGAAAAAATGTTTTCTGGGAACATAAATGATAGACAAAGCTGATCAAAGGTAAGAAGGTTGGCACTTGTACAAAGGTTCCCTATTTTACACCTTTGTTTGCTCAAATTCTAAAACCATCATCTGCTCTTAAATGTATTCAAATTCATTTAAAATATGGGGTATCTTTAAAAGGGTATCTTTAAAGTATTGGTGTAGTTTAACCCAGAAATCAACAGTATCATAAGGAGGCAAAATAGCATAATAATGTGAGGCCTGTAAGCCCTATTAGTAAAAAAGAATGCTACTGATGCTACTGAAGAACTCTTTATTAGCTAGCTGGAAATTTGATGTACAATCCGAGTGATATGGATATATGAAATAAGAGTAAGGTCTGTTCTCTACTTTCGGATAGGATATTTTCATTGTGAAAGTAGCATGAATAAATTGTCGATTAACAATGATGAAAAAAGAAGAGAAAACAACGTAGCGTAATTTCGTTTTCAAGTTGTGGTGAAAAAACACACACACACACACACACACGAACTTCACTCCCAAAGCCACGTGATAGAAGACCCCTGAGAAGTACATTACACTGCACAGGGGGTTCGGCCAGGGAGCGAAACTGCTCAGGTCAGAGGGTGTATCGGGTAAATTACATCGGGTTATACATGTTTCAATAGAAACACGTTGTGTAATGGAATCAGCCCTTACAAAAAAGAACTGCAGTTTCTGGGGGAAAACTGCAGTTTTACTGCAGTTTTTGTGAAGTACAGTGCAGTTATTCTGTAACGTTGTCCATTGTAAAAAAAAAAAAAATATATATATATATATATCACACATAAGATCACATCTAATCCTCACACAGGGTTTGAACTATAGAGCGCGCGATGCAGTCCCGCAGCGCGCGCATGCGCGGTACGGTTCTCGTTCATTTAGAGATGCGCGCGCTGACCGAAACGACAGAGAAAGAGACACTAACGGTTTGTGTGTGTCGTTATTGAGAAACTCAGACAGGATGGAGCACTATAACTCTCTTATAGACTATATTATTGATAAAACGGTACACACTCGCGACATATCAGAATTAAATCATCATGAGAATTTCAAAGTTCAGCCAAGAAAACTTGCCGAGTTGGAAGAATCTAGAAAGGGGGCGTGTCGTCTTGTGGAGGAGGAACACAGCCGCACCTGAGCGATGGCCCTGTCACACCGTTCAGTAAAGTGCTGAGTGGGACCTTAAGTCACTTTTATTACTTTACTATATATAAAGTTATTTAACTAGTTATTGTGTTCTATCGCTATGCGGTGTTAATGGCATTGTCCTAAATGTGTGCGTGTTTTCTAATGTTAACCGCTATACTGTTAGCATGCTAGCTAGGTTAACCTGAGGTAGCCCACTGCTAGCATTGGATTCAGTTGTAAATGTATAGCTCAGTTTAACTATAGACCATATAAGTGCGAGTTGATTTCTTAATGTGTAACACTACACAATGTGAGTAAAAATGATTCGGCTGTAAACGTCCTGTGTTTGTTTCTGTAGTCGTCCATCAGCCCTTACACGAGAGAGAAGATCGAGAGGAGGACTGTGTTCCTCTCCAGTGTTCCTCTGATCACCTCAGAGCAGACTCTGGGAAAGGGGAAGAGGGAGAAGGCCGAGAGGTCAGCATTAGACCCTGGGCAGACTTCACTCCTGGTAGGAAACATACTTTTTCTCATCCCTTTATTTTCCTTTACTAAAAGCAAATTTTAAGTTTGTGACCTTTTTTTTTAAATCATTCAGATGCGTAATAAGATTTTTTTGTGGGGTGTGGGGTTCTCAGAACACATTTATATTTTTGCTTAGTCAGTCTTAAACTTGTTTGTCTTCATGTTTCAGAAAGACGTCAAGAGGTGGACATCACTCTGTGGAACAAAGGTGTGGTTGGATTTTACCTGATAAAATATTACAGGATTATCTAAAATCTCACACAGTCTACCAATGGTCCACTTTCTTTTTATGAATCCAATGGTGCTCATTCAGACAACAAAACACTTCTCTGAGTTTTCTTCTTGATAAGCATTTGCTTTATTTGTTGTCTTTTGTTAATAGAATCCGCAAAGCCTCAAACTCCGCACATGGCACTAAGGGGACCCTCCCAGCCCAACAAACAGCAGCTGTTATAGGTGAGTAAATTGAGTTAATTTTTTAATAATATTTGGTCATTCCATATATAATCAACCAGAGTGATTATAAGTCTGAATCTCTAAACCAATGCCAGAGTCATCACATTCACATTACATTCTGAAATCTTAAGTAATTAACAGGGTCGCTATCAAAAACAGCAAACTCGAGCCATTATTTAGCAATAGTTTAGGACGTAATGACAGAAATAGATCGTTTCTCAGTAAAACATGTAATGTTGAGTATATATGGAATGATTTCATTTTAATTATTCAAATGTGTTTTTTTATATATATCGTAATGAATATTTGTCTTGCTGTTTGCTTTTCAAGAATGCCTTTAAAGTGAAGGGAAGGTGAAAGTGTTTATTCAAACAAAGTTGAAGAATGAAGGGGCGTCAAACCTCTCCAGACTTCCAGCTACACACCTCAAGCCTTGTAATATATTCACATACTTGACCAGTCATACACTGATTGACAGCAGCGTCTCCTAGCAGCAGCACTGTTGAACAGTAATATTGCTAAGTGTTAAAGTGCTTTCATGGTCTGTTTTTGGTTGTTTTTAATGTTTTAAGTGTGTTAATTTTTTTAAATTAAATAATAAAATGAATTGCAATAATTTTGTTGTACTGTAGTTGTATTACACTACATCACACATTTAGATTATAGAAATACTGTAAGTAATTTTTCAGCTTTATTCAAATTGCATATACCCGTACATTTTATTTGCAGTACAACTACTATTTTAACTGCAGTAGCTGTTTAATATTAACTGTAGTATCGCAGTATTACTGCATTATATTGCAGGATTATTGCAGTATTACTGCAGTATTAAGAAAAAATGCAGTAATTCCGTGTCCGAATTACTGCATTTCCTGCAGATGTACTGCATATGTAGAAAACTGCAGTTTTGACACTTGAAAACTGCAGTTATTTTTTGTAAGGGAGTTTATTAGTTTTAATAAATATTCATTATGTTCACAGCAGCAGTAACGATGGAACTCATGTTACCATGGTAACGCACGGAGGAAGTGACATCACGGTGGCCTGCGTTCCGAATGGTGGCGCTTTGTCGAGGGACGTTACCGAGGAAGTAGTTAGTAGTGAACTGCACTCCGGAATGGGATACAGTCCTCCCATGAGCGCGCACTGATTGCGCTGTCACACCTGGGTGGAGTAACAAAGCGCATATCTGCAGAACAACTGCAGAGTTCTAATGATAAACCTGGTGAGTGTTTCATTTATTTATTCTAAAGCTTTATTTCTTAAAAAAAAAAAAAAAAAAAAGTATAAACCATGTTTAGATGTATATTGAGTATAAGTATAAGAATACAAATAAATCAACATAACAGACACGTTAGTTGTGTATGTTTAGAAAATACAGTATGTACTTTTAAATAATGAAATACATTTTCTCAGTGCCATGCGGAAGGCTCGGGTTCGATTACCATCCAGGGCACAAACCTGCACTGCTGCGTCAGGCAGGGCATCCGGGGTAAAACCTGTGCCATCAGATAGTCTTCTATGAAAGACTAACAACAACTGTAACATTCAATACTTAATTGTAGCATTTTATTTAAAAAAAAAGGCTAAGTTCGAAGAAAAATCTTGTCATTTGTAAATGGGAGTGTATACTTTTCATCTAAATATTTTTGTTCATGAAATAAATCTGATTTACAATAACATCAATATCATATAAAATAAACATTAAAGTCATGAACCGATTGATTATTAATCCATCCATCCATCCATCCATCCATTATGGAACCTCTGTAGTCCAATCACAGGGACTGTGTACTCCAATGGTTACCATTGTATTTATTCCTATTTTGCATGACCGTGGTGGGACCTCCTGTCAACACTCACACTCATTCACACACTACAGGCAATTTGGAAATGGCAATTAGTCTAATCTGCATGTGTTTGGACTGTGGGAGGAAACCCACCAAGCACGGGGAGAACATGCAAACTCCATGCACACAGACCCCGAGGTGGGAATTAAACCTTCGACTCTGGAGGTGCAAGGCGACAGTGCTAAGTACTAAGCCATTGTGCCCCCATGATGATTAATAATATGGATTAAATATCTCCACACTATGTAATTGGTGTTAATGTTACACAAAAAGAGTTTTATGTTGAAATACATTTGACATTTAGAAACTGTTCCCGAGTCAGAGGTCACTAGATGAAGAGCACTGGGCTTCATTTATTTAGCATTTTTCTATGAAGCTTTTAAGTCCATCATTGTTGTTACTCATTTTATACTTATAACTGTCAAAAATTGGACATTAAAACTGATTACATTTAATAATTAATATTATTAAATTAATGATTTTTACATATTTGATAACCATGATGTCTTATTCAAGGCATTTTCGTAATTAGTTGTAATTTTCCATTGGTGTTATCGGGGAGAGAAGTAACATCAGCATAAAAATGTATTTTAAAAAACTTTAAATTAATTCTACTTTTTATGGATTCATAAAGTTTAAAAGTATTTTATTGCTATTAAAGTAGAGTTTCTATCTGTGAGAGAGGAAATACATTTCAGGAGATTTTATCACTAAAAGTCTTCTGTTGAATGACCATTATATACTGTATATATCACACATAATAATAATGATGTTTATCATGTCTGAAATTTCCTTGGGAAGATTATCTATGTATTTGGTTGGTGTTTTAAAATGGTAATAATTAAGATGTAAATGAGAAAGAAGGAGAGTTAAGTTAATTAAAGAGCAGTGATGGATTATCAAATAGTGGTGTCAATCGAGTGCATTAGGTACGATAGAGATACTCTTATTTCTATTGGTCTACAATGTACTCACAATTCGACGTTTTTGACTCCGGATCCGAGCTGGCCGAGTGAGATCCTGAGGGAAAACAAAGGACGCGACGCGAAGCGGCGGCCCCGAGGAAAACGAGCCGGCGTCAGGAACAGGCTGAGAGCCCGTGCACACCGCACACCTCTGCCTAGTATCCTGCTCGCCAACGTCCAGTCACTGGAGAACAAGCTCGATGACCTCAGGGCCAGGATAAAGTTCCAGAGAGACATTCGGGACTGCAATCTTCTCTGCTTCACCGAGACATGGCTGAACCCAGCGGTGCCGGACCACGCCATCCAGCCGGCTGAATTCTTCTCGGTTCACCGCATGGACAGGACACGGGACTCGGGGAAGACAAGGGGAGGCGGCGTGTGTTTAATGGTGAACAGCGGCTGGTGCAACAGCGCGAGCGTTGTTCCTCTCGCACGCTCCTGCACACCCAACCTGGAACTATTGACCATCAAGTGTCGTCCTTTTTATCTTCCTCGGGAGTTTACATCGGTCATAATCAGCGCCGTTTATATTCCGCCACAAGCGGACACGGACACTGCCTTATGCGAGCTGCACGAGGCACTCACACAGCACCAAACACAGCACCGGGACGCTGCGCTCATTGTGGCGGGAGATTTTAACAGTGCCAACCTCAAACGCGCAGCGCCGAACTTTCATCAGCACATCACATGCCCAACCAGGGGTGAAAGGACACTGGATCATTGTTATATAACAGTCAAGGACGGCTACAAGGCACAATCTCGTCCACCGTTTGGGAAATCCGACCATGCCGCCATCTTCCTCATGCCAAAATATAAACAAAGGCTTAAACAGGAACTTCCGGTTCAGAGGGAGGTCGCGCGCTGGACGGACCAATCGGTGGCCGCGCTTCAGGACGCACTCGATGACGCAGACTGGGACATGTTCCGGAACAGCTCCGATGACGTCAGCATGTTTACGGAAGCGGTCGTGGGATTCGTCGGGAAACTAGCGGATGATACCGTGCAGAAAACGACCATCAGAACGTTTCCCAATCAGAAGCCGTGGGTGGATAAAACCATCCGCGACGCTCTGAGATCTCGCGCCGCTGCCTACAACGCGGGACTTGCATCGGGGGACATGAACCAGTACAAGGCTGCGTCCTATAACGTCCGGAAGGCGGTTAAAGAGGCGAAGCAGCGCTACGGAAGGAAACTAGAGTCACAACTCCAACAGAGTGACTCTAGGAGCCTGTGGCGGGGACTAAGGACAATCACGGATTATAAAACACCAACATCCGGTATGACGAACGCGGACATGACTCTGGCAGACGAGCTGAACACCTTTTATGCTCGCTTCGAGGCTGCAGCTAAAGACGCTAGCGTTGCTAATGCTAGCGGTGCTAACGGCTGCGGAGAGGAAGTCACTGCCAGCACCGGAAACGCGTTCATCATCTCCGAGCATGACGTGAGGAGAGCCTTCAGGAGAGTGAACACCAGGAAAGCAGCAGGACCAGACGGCATCTCAGGTCGAGTCCTCAGAGCCTGCGCAGACCAGCTTGCACCTGTGTTCACAGAGATATTCAACCTCTCCTTATCTCAGTCGGTGATCCCCACATGCTTCCATCATTGTTCCTGTTCCGAAGAAACCACATCCTGCTTCCCTCAATGACTATCGACCTGTAGCCCTCACCTCAGTGGTGATGAAATGCTTTGAACGGCTGGTCAGAGACTTCATCATCTCTTCACTACCCGACACTCTGGACCCACTACAGTTTGCATACCGCCCGAACCGCTCCACAGATGATGCCATCTCTCATCTCCTCCACACAACACTCACTCACCTGGACACTAGAAGGGGGAATTATGTTAAAATGCTTTTCATCGACTACAGCTCAGCATTTAATACCATAATTCCCTCCACACTCACCACCAAGCTGGAGCATCTGGGACTAAGCTCATCTCTGTGTCAGTGGATCTCTAATTTCCTAACTGGGAGACCACAGGCAGTAAGGATGGGTGGACACGTCTCAGCCTCTCTCACTCTCAGCACTGGAGCCCCACAGGGCTGTGTTCTGAGCCCCCTGCTGTACTCTCTGTACACACATGACTGTGCGGCCACTACCAGCTCCACCACCATCATCAAGTTTGCTGACGACACCGTCGTGGTGGGTCTGATCTCTGACAACGACGAGACGGCCTACTTGAAGGAGATTGGAAATCTGAAGAACTGGTGCCAGAGGAACAACCTTCTTCTAAATGTCAGTAAAACAAAGGAGCTGATAGTGGACTTCAGCACTAAGCAGGAGAGGAACTACCAGACCCCCGTCATCAACGAGAGCCCAGTGGAGAGAGTGGACTGCTTCAAGTACCTCGGTGTTCACATCACGCAGGACCTATCATGGTCCTGTCACATCAACACCGTGGTGAAAAAGGCCCGACAGCGTCTCTACCACCTCAGACGCCTGAGAGACTTTAGACTGCCCTCCAAGGTGCTCAGGAACTTTTACTCCTGCACCATAGAGAGCATCCTGACGGGAAACATCGCATCCTGGTTGGGGAACAGCACCATGCAGGACAGACGAGCCTTACAGAGGGTGGTGCGATCAGCTGAGCGCATCATCCGAACTGAGCTCCCTGACCTGCACTCTGTCTACAACAAGCGGTGCTGGACCAAGGCCAGGAAGATCATGAAGGACCTCAGCCACCCCAGCAATGGACTGTTCTTTCTGTTGCGGTCTGGGAAGCGCTTCCGCTCCCTCAAGGCCAATACAGAGAGACTGAGAAGGAGCTTCTACCCGCAGGCGATACGGTCTCTCAATCAAACCAACACACTGGACTAATCACCTTTGCATTTTCTTGCACACACAGAACGGACAAATATGTCAATGCACATTGCACATATATGCACATATGCACATTTTGCACACTTCAAGGACTTCTTTTCACACCCCCCTCATCTCATAAAAAAACGACCTCAAGTTTTCACAGACTATAGTCGCAATATATTACATCACATTCCACTTCTGACAAGAGCACATTCTTTCATACCTCAGATTTTATGTATATATATATATATTTTGTAACTTTGTTGGAATCTGTTTTATAGGTTCCTTTTGTAAAAATTATTTAAGGTCACGGAGCGGTCGTATAAGCATTTCACTGCATATCGTACTGTGTATGACTGTGTATGTGACAAATAAAATTTGAACAGACAGGAGGACCGCTACCTGAGGTGTGTGTGTGTGTGTGTGTGTGTGTGTGTGTGTGTGTGTGTGTGTGTGTGTGTGTGAGAGAGAGTATGTATGTATGTGGTTGTTATTAAAAGCGATTAGACTGACTTTTGTGTTATGTTTATGCAAGGAAAAGAAGAGTATGTGAACCTTTTGGAATTTTTGAAATTTTGGAATTTCATGGTGTTCTTCAATTTGTCATAAAATGTGATCTGATCTTCATCCAAGTCAAGAGTGTTGACAAATATAATGTGTTTAAAATAATAACACAAACCATTCTGATTTTTCATGTCTTTGTAGAACACACTCATTTAATATTCAAAATGGTAGTGGAAAAAGTAAGTCAACCCCTGGTCCTGGAGGAATTTAGGCCCATTCTTCCTGGCAGAACTGCTTTACCTCTGTCAGATTCTTTGAATGTCTCATTGTGTGACTCTCTTGGGTTGAGGTCTGGTCTCTGACTTGGCCACTCCACTTTTGTTTTTCTGAAGCCATTCTGTTATGGACCTGTTCTGGTGTTTTGGGTCACCAGGTTGTTTCTTTACCTCACTGAAGAGTCTTTGTTGTGCCCTTCATGTCATTTTGACTGGGTGTCTACCTTTTGATAGAGTAGCCACAGTCCCAGAGTGTCTCCCTTTGCTGTAGACTGTAAAGTCTTTGAAATCACATTGTATCCCTTTCCAGCTTCATGTACATGAAAATCAACAATTCTTGATCATGGATCATCAGAAAGCTCTTGTTGGTAAGGTATGACTCACTTGAGCACATTCTTCTTGTGCAAACTCAAAAAGTTTACATGGTTTTTAATCAGTTAAAGTAGCCCTAGTCCACACCTCCAAACGCATTGTCTTAACAATACTCCAGGAACGCTAAGAGCTGACTCCAGTTAGCTTTATTGAGGTCATTAACTCAAGGATTCAAATACTCTTTCCACTAGCACTATGAGATTTTTTATGGTTGTTCCCAATTAAAGACTTTTAGAATTTTTTTGTGTTATTATTTCAGGCACATGATATTTGTCAATGACTTGGATGTAGATCAGATCACATTTTATAACAAATTAATGCAGAAAACCATGAAATTCCAAAAGATTTTTAAAAAGGGCTCTGCAAATATACTTGCATCTATTAATATACCTGTGCGGCCTATCCATGTACACTCTGTGTGGGAACCACTGAGTGGGTTACTAAATGTAGTACGTTCCTTATAACATTTCTCATATAAAAACCAAGCACGGCATTTAAATAATTCAAACTAACTTCAACTACAAGAATTTAACATTTAACTAAACAGCACATATTTCTGTCATCCTCCATAATTATTTCTAAAACAAACTTAGCAAATAATTCACTCTTACCACACGTTACATAAAATAAATAGTTCAGAATGTGTCACCTGATGTTTCGCTGCCTCCAATGTCTCAAAACTCAACCTGACAGTGATTGTGTGGGTTATGAGACTAGTGTAAGTGTGTGTAATGAGTGGGTTTAAGACTAATTGACTCTCAGATCTCAGATCGGACGCTTTTAACGTGTGTGATGTTTGATAAAGTAACACCATAACGTTTCTGTCACTCTGAAACTTCTATGCTAAAATAAGTTTTAAAAATATCAGTTTTGGAGTTTGTGTGAAGAAACGTGAATCAGCACACAAAAGAATCACGATACATTTAAATACTAAATGGTACATTTAATACTTTAATTCAATTCAATTTTATTTGTATATCACGTTTAACAGTTGTCATTGTCGCAAAGCAGCTTTACACAATCAAAAGAATTATTTAAGTTTGTATGAAATGTGAATGTGTATGAATCAGAATGATAAGACTGTCCCTAATGAGCGAGCACTTATTGAAAAAGTTCATGAAGTCCTCACTACTGTATGTGGTTGTTCTAGAGATTTCTGCAGTGGTCTTCTTTATAGTTAATTTTGCTACGGTATTGAATAAAAATCTGGGATTCTTTTTGTTCACGTCTATAAGCTTCTCTACTTCCACATCACAGTTCAAATTGAAATTGCAATGTTTTTTTTTTATTATTTTGTAGAAAACCGTGCAGCCTTAGTATCAAGCTGCAAATGTAAATGAATCTTGTTAATCTTTTCCACTGATGTTACAGTGTTTATGTACCTGTGCGTAACTCCTCACCTGTCCTCACCTGTGCAGTGCTGCTGGTGGTGTCGTGTCTGGGCTCAGCTAATAGTTTCTCTTACAGACTTACAAAACTCTGTTAAATGTTCCAGGATTCAATATTTAAGTCAGGGGTTTCCAGGAATTAAAGTGTGAAAATTATTTCTTTCATGAAATAAACACAACTTATAGGATGGTGTTACTGTGTCATCAAATGTAAAAGAAGGAGAATTCAGAAGAAGCATCAAATGTGATGACATGCATTGAAAATACCACACATCTGGTCGATCTCAAGACAGTAAGCATGATGTACTGTGGTGTGTTTTCCAGCTGTGCACATTTAAATACTCAGAGCATAAAGAACACCCTGACTTTCCCTTTGCTGCTCTAAATACACACTTTGTTTCAGTCCCATCGTCCTTTCTTGTAGAATTGGTTTCTTTTAATCTGACATAATGCAGAAGCTGTAATTTGTCAGGGAAAAAAAAGATTATTTCTTTCTTCTTACTCTCTGTTGCTTTTTGCTTTCAATTGTACTTTAAAACACTTGTATATTTTAGCAAAAAAAAAAAAAAAAAAAGACTTAAAGACTTGCACTGCTGACCAGTATTGATCTCAGCTGATCCTTTAATTAATTACTGTACTGCATTTTTTATATGGAATGGAAGCAGGTATGTGCAATCTATAGACTCAAAATGACAACCTGATCATTCTGATTCATACAGAATGACAATTGTTAAAAGCGCTATACAAATGAAATTTAATTAAATTAATTTGAATAGATGGCACCAATGTAATCATTGACCCACCAGAGAACCAAGAGATGTTGAGGCAGGGTGAGAGAGCTGAACTTATAGAAAATGAGAACACAGGAATAAATTAATTGAATCTGGATCTGAAGTTTTCATTTTTACATCCGACCGCTGCAACTACTGTCATATATGGTTCCTGTTTATTTTTATTTTTTTACTGAGCACCACATTATGGACATAGTCTGTTTAGAAGAAAAAGTTGAACAAGCAAGAAACAGGGATGACCACAGCTTTAAGAAGATTGTCAAGCGAAGCCGAATCAAGACCTTGGGAGAGCTTCACAAAGTCAGTGTAGCAAAAGACATTTTCAGGAAATGCGTACATACCACTATTGAATTCCTAGTATAAACCCTCTCTTGAACCATAGACAACATCACAGGAATCTTACCTGGGCTCTGGAGAAAAGGACTGTTCCTCAGTGGTGCAAAGAGAATTTCATCTGGAAATTAAGCTCCCAGAGTCTGGAAGGAGAGTGTAGAGGCCCAGAATCCAGGTTGCTTGTAGTCCAGTGTGACGTTTTCACAGTCTGTGATTTGGGGTGTCATGTCATCTGCTGGTGTTGGTCCACTGTTTTATCAAGTCACATTATGAATGATCTATCAGTTACTGCAGACTGATTTGCCTGATTGTGCAGATTCAAGAAGTTCAGCTCTGTGTTTTGGATTGGAGCACAAATTCTTATGCTGGTGCTCTGCCCCCTGAACTTCCACCTTAATCTAATCTAATATAATATAATATAATATAACAAATTTTGGTTTAAAAATTTATATAATTATTATTCATGCCATATCCACCCCTGGAGATGTCTGATGGACAATGAACTTTGAAAGTTCTTCTTCCCTCCACAGCTTCTTGCTCCTCCACTGATTTGCTCTTGACTCGTATTGCTCCACCTCCAGACCAAATAAGACCAAATCTTATAAAAATATTAAAAACCTTTTACCTCATTAATGGACTGTAAACATCTATCTATCCATCTATCTATCTATCTGAACGAGAATCAGAACTTCACAAATACAAACTTGTGTCTAGTTAAGACTAACTAATATGAGATATGTTACGTATCTTACGAGAGGTTGAAAGGCATTAATGTGTTTTTTAGAATTTCAGATTCATACACATGTGCATGTTGTGTAATTGTGCCCATTATACATTGTGTTATACATTATACACATATATGCACATTGTGTATATACATGTTTGAAATACAATAATGCAAGAATTGTACAAGTAGGAAGGTTTGTGAGTTCATTCTAACCATTGATCCTGATGCCTTCTGCTCTATGGACTCACTGTTGCTGCAGCCTAAATATCACCATGTAATAAATGTGATTGATACCAGATAGAAATAATAGATTTGGCTTAGAACGGCGATTTGCACTCAGATCTCCATGACTGAAAAGCTGATACCTTCAATGGAAAAGAAATTACTTTGATACTCATATCTATATATAATCTATATGATACTTATATTTTTTATGCTTAAAAATTATATTAGAAAAATTATAAGTGGTTTATAAGTTCCTGGTTACGCAACAGCAAGCTTTGACTGTGAAGCATACAGTTACGAAGGGAATTATTAAGGATCAAATTATCCATTTTTAAAAAGTTTTGACATTAGCTCTGTATACAAGATCTGTTTTTTCTCCATACATCCTCCCCGAGATGCCTTAAGACCTGGCAGGAGAAGCCTTTATTGATGGTCTGACCCTTGGAATCAATTCTCGGTGCACAAGGCCGCGAATGTCGAAAAAGTAGATGAGTGTGCACTTGATTGATCTCCAGACCCATCTTCCACTGTGAAGACTGCTGGTTTGTCTCAGGGGTCGTACCAGTACACCAAAGTTTCATCACCAGTAATGATCCTCGACATGAAGGATGGGTCATCCACAGCACGCCAGAGTTCTTGGCAGACTTTGACACAATGTTCCTTCTGTTCCTGGGTCAGCAGCCTGGGGACAAACTCAGCAGCATCACTGCACATGTTCAAAAAATCACACGTGAGGATTGCCTGGACTTTCCCGTATGACACACCGACAATGGCAGACTTATGTATTACATAACTAGTCTCAAAATGTGTTTGTAGAAATATTTAAAATGTTAAGGCTAATAATAATCTGCTGATCTTTAATGTAATGAGTGATATTATTATTATTTCAGGTTGAACCCTACGTACATGTCTGTCTGTTTTTCTTTACGGTAGAACTCTCTGATATATTTTACGGTGTTATATTAAACAGTACACGCGTGCATGGATGTTGATTATACCTGTGAGAGATGAGCACTAAGACCCAGCAGGAGAGATTACCTACAATTCCGCAGTGTAAGAGAGAGAAAAACCATTGGCTCAGTTGTGATCACGTGACGCTCGTGTGATCACATGATGCGTAACCCAAAACTTGCTTGTTTTTCAAGTCACAATTTATTAAAAATCTTTGCTCGCCTTGCTGAACAAACTGCGTTACTCGCAATCCAAAGTTCCACTGTATTTCAATTCTTAAAAATCGAAAGTTTAGTTGCAGTGTAAAGATCGCTCTAATTTTATTGTACTTAGTATGGCGATAATAAATAATCTTGAATCTTGGATCCAGTTATGATGATGACAGTCTTGTACAGCTCTATTGCTCGCGCTAATTTCATAACATGTCAAAACTACAACACCCACAATCAAACAAACATAATCATCACCATTGTCCAGGATTGAGTAAGCTTTATGCAACAGGTTAATTACTGCATCATCCACCTCTATATGGTTCTGGTCAAGTAACCAAGGAACAGGTAATCTAGGAAAGAGGGGCGAGTGGGAATGAGCTTAAGATGGCATCATGGTGCGTTCTGTAATGGAAATATCACATTTTAATTATGTATTAATTTGTAATTGTGCCATGTGGACTATAGGAGCTTTAAACTTGGTTGCCGAAGCTTAGAAACACAAGGCCGAGAATAGTACAGAAACAACCTGATTGTAATTGCCCCTGAATAAATGATAAGGTCTGGACATCTGGTCTGCATCAGATAAAGAGTTGTGAGTTTGAATGTAGGAACTTCATGTACGGGGCGTTGATTATGTTAGCAGAGATGTTTGTGTATAAAATGGGACAGCAGAGAGAAAGAGATCACCTTTCTCCATGCTGCAATTGTTTGCTGTGTGAGACTGGTCCTTCTGCAGAAGTCTAAAATAAAACCTTTGTGACTTTGCTCTTACCCAGAGTGTGAATTACTTGTCTTTATAATATATACAGAATTTCCACCTCAGTTCACACCCGAACGCGGCGAGAGCGTCAAACGCCAGTCGCCGCTCTGACGTAGGTAGAATACCATTCTTGTATTTAAAGGGGCCGCAAAGCAATCAAGCTTGTTGATCTTGTGGAGACTGTCCAAAATGTGGAAGAAAACAAGAAATTGATTGATAGAAAGAACTGTATTGTAGAAATAAACAAATTATAAGCCATTTGTATGGAATGCTTCTCTTCATTGTGAATTGCTAGTCTAATTTAATATATTTTTTATTATTTATATTATATTTCTTATTATTATAACATTAGAATCACTTACTAGACTTTGCCTTTAATTAAAATAACATTAATAATTAATAAATACCCGCTACCGCAATAATTAACCTCTCCTCCATTTTGCTTGGGAACTAATGTAGGCGGAACAAAAGTTACAGGACTGCGTTCCTTGGAATCCCCTCAAGCAGAGGACCTCTACTTTTAATTGGTTGCCACTCAACCGTGTCATAGCTCATTACCCTAAAGTTGAGCTGATTTCAACTCCCTTCGCCGCCGGCTCACATTGAAAATGAATGACTTCTGGCCGGTTTGACGCTCTTGCTGCGTTCGGTGTGAACGCACCATCACAGTATGTATTTTCATGTTTATTGGAGCTACAGAGCAAGGACAGGCAGGAAGCTGCCACCAGGTTTGGGGCCATTCATGAATTGAATTGAGAATGAATGGTAAATTCCAATTCACTTTCTGGAATGGAATTGGAATTGCATGCAGCTGACAGGAAATGGAATTGGAATTGAACTGGAATGCCAGGAAACAGAATTGAAATCAAATAAATTCCACTAAATTTATTCAAGTTGCTAAATAAAATAATTTGACTTGATTTGCTTAACAGTTCATAATACACTGTAAACCTGATTAAGTTGGCAAAACTCAAAATATTTGAGGTAATGATGTTCCCAATTTTAAGTAAACAGAACTATCAATTTTTGAGTTTGTTGAACTTGTGCAAATAAAATAAATTTTTGCAGACAATCCGGTGCAGGAATCGAACCCGGGCTTTCTGCATGGCAGGCGAAACACCTACCACTGAGCCACCAGTACTCTATAGATTTTGCATTGGTGGAAGTTTAAGGTGACAGTTACTGTTACTTAAGTACCTATGATTACATAAAATATAAAATTTGTTCAGCTAACTTGAAAAGTGTCATTTCTACAAACTCATAAATGCCAAAAAGGTCTGAATACTCAAAAAGGTCTATTATCTTGACCGAATTGCATTTATTTAAGTTAACAGTACTCAATGTGTTTAATTACTTTGAGCATTAGGGTTTACACTGTACATTAAATATTGTAAATCACATAAACAAACATATAAAAAAATACAAAGTACTATATGTTAAGCATCATACATTTCACAAAATTATAGTCATATTTAAAGAGGTGGAACAGGTACTTTAAAAACACTTATATATGAGAATCACACAGATATAATTTTATCCTTAATAATAAATGAGGACATTTGGTTATTTAGTCAAGTCAAGTCAATTTTATTTGCACACGTGTACAAAATTGTTGGTACCTTTCGGTCAATGAACGAAAAACTCACAATGATCACATAAATAACTTTAATCTGACAAAAGTAATAATTAAAAAAAAAATTCTATGAAGGTTAACCAATGAAAGTCAGACATTTCTTTTCAATCATGCTTCAACAGAATTATTTTAAAAAATAAACTCATGGAACAGGCCTGGACAAAAATGATGGTACCCCTAACTTAATAGTTTGTTGCACAACCTTTTGAGGCAATCACTGCAATCAAACGATTCCTGTAAGTGCCAATGAGACTTCTGAGTTTTTCTTTCATTGACCGAAGGGTACCAACAATTTTGTCCACGCTTTAAACAATTGACATTGTCGAAAAGCAGCTTTACACAATCAAAAGAAGTAAGTTTGTATGCAATGTGAATGTGTATTAATCAAAATGATAAGATTGTTCCTGATGAACAAGCCGAGGGCGACGGTGGCAATGAAAACCTCCTGAGATGGTAATAGGAAGAAACCTTGAGAGGAACCAGGCTCAACAGGGAACCCATCCTCATCTGGGTGATAACGGAGAGCAGGGATTGATCAGCATAATAATGTGTACTGGAAGTTCAGTATACCAGATGTGTTAAAATTAAAAGGAGTCCAGTTTGTTCCTGGAGGCTCAGGTAGAGAGCCAGAAGGAAACACAAACATGAGGGCTCCCTGAGATGTAAAGCAACCAATCACCTCACCGTCAACAAACCTGAGTGATCAATGAGAGTGGGGAGGACAGCATCTAAACATAGCAGTTCACCAGAATACTCTACGTCCATGAGTCCCCAGATCTGCTCCTTTACCTAAGGCTCATCTATTTACAAACATGCTGCGCTAAATAAATAAGTTTTTAGCCGAGACTTAAACACTGAGACTGTGTCTGAGTCCCGAACATTAACAGGAAGACTATTCCATAACTTTGGGGCTTTGTAAGAAAAAGCTCCGCCCCTGCTGTAGTTTTAATAATACGTGGTACTGACAGGCAGCCTGCATCCTTTGATGGAAGTAGGCGTGGCGGATCGTAAGACACTAACAGTTCACTCAGATACTGTGGCGCGAGACCATTTAGTGCTTTAAATGTCAAAAGTAGTATCTTGAAATCGATGCAAAATTTGACAGGGAGCCAATGCAGTGTAGATAAGATAGGGGTGATGTGCTCGTATCTTCTGGTTCTAGTGAGGACTCTCGCTGCTGCATTCTGGACTAACTGAAGCTTGTTTATACACCTAGTTGAACAACCAGACAGTAAGGCGTTACAATAGTCCAACCTAGAGGTGATAAAAGCATGAACTAGTTTTCTGCATCATTTAGTGACAATATGTTTCTTATCTTGGCAATATTTCTAAGGTGAAAGAAAGCTATCCTGGTGATATTATCTACATGAGCTTCAAACGAAAGGCTGGAATCTATAATCACACCGAGGTCTTTAACTGTTGCACTTGATGGAACAGAAAGGCATCTAAAGTTACAGTGTGATCAGAAAGCTTACTTCTAGCTACTTGTGGTCCTATGACTAGAACTTCTGTCTTATCAGGATTAAGCAGAAGAAAATGAATTAACATCCAATCTCGTATGTCCTGCACACACTGCTCAATTTTAGCAAACTTTTTTTTTTTTCATTATCTACATACTGATAACGATCAGTCAAATAGGATCTGAGCCACAAGAGGGCAGTTCCCTTAATTCCAACTACCTTTTCTAATCTGTGAAGGAGAATACTATGATCAATGGTGTCAAAAGCTGCACTGAGGTCCAGTAACACAAGTATAGTGACGCAACCCTGATCAGAGGCCCATAGGAGGTCGTTTACTACTTTAACAAGTGCTGTCTCTGTGCTGTGATGAGGCCTAAATCCTGACTGATACAGTTCAGTTATGCTATTTCTGTGTAGATGTGAACATAGCTGCTGTGATACTACCTTTTCCAAAATCTTGGAGATAAACGGAAGGTTTGATATCGACCTGTAATTAGAAAGCAGACAGGGGTCAAGGTCAGGTTTCTTGATTAGCGGTTTAATAGCGACTAATTTAAAGGATTTGGGGACATACCCACTACCGAGTGAACAGTTAATTACTTTCAACAGGGGTTCTATTATTGCTGGTACTATCTGTTTGAGAAAATGTGTCGGTATAGGATCTAATATACAGGTTGACGATTTTGAAGAAGAGATGAGTGAAATTAGTTCCCTCGCTTCAAGGGGAGTAAAGTGTTCTAAGTTCTGATGTGATGTGGTTAGATCATCTGAATTATTTAAATTGTCTGGTTTCAAAGCCTGAATTTTTTGCCTAATATTTATGATTTTATTATTGAAAAAGTTCATGAAATCCTCACTACTGCATGATGTTGTTGTGGAGATTTCTGCAGTGGTCTTGTTTTTAGTTAATTTAGCTATGATATTAAATAAAAATCTCGGGTTGTTTTTGTTATTTTCTATAAGAGTGGAGAGATACGTTGATCTAGCATCACTGAGAGCTTTTTTATAGTTCAGGATGCTCTCCTTCCAAGATATTTGGAGTGCTAACAATTTAGTTTGGCGCCATTTACGTTCAAATTTTCGAGCGGTTTGTTTTAAAGCACGTGTGTGGTCATTATACCAAGGAGCGAGTTTCTTATCTCTAATCATTTTCCTTTTAACTGGAGCTACATTATCTAAGCTATAACGAAGTGTTGACTCTAGATATTCACTCGCCTGTTTGAGCTCTGTGAAGTCAGATGGCGATCCAATCAAACTTGATAACTCTGGAAGATTATTGATAAAGCTCTGTGTGGTATTTGATGTAAATGTACGTTTAAGGTGGTAGCGCGGTGCTGTTGAACCCTGAGTGACGACTCTATGCAGCTAGCAGACGGTTGGTTTAGCTTGTCTGTCTGCTCCCTGGCCTGGGCTCTGGTTTGTCACCGATTAACTCGGCCTCTTCTGAGACTATGTGCTATACTACAAGAAATGAGAGCAGCACCTTCCCGAGTGGGATGGACACCGTCCCGCCCTAACAGGCCAGTTTTGCCCTCAAAGGTCTTCCAGTTGTCTATGAAGCCCACGTTGTTTTTGGAGCACCACCTGGACATACATTTACCAATTACCAATGTAGAGCAAAAATAATTTTGTTTATATTGTTGTAAGCATAAAATTGTACATGGGACACAAATTTAATTAAATCAATATCACTTAATATGGCTGGCACTTGTACTACACTTTCTTTACCTTGTCAGGCATCAATGCTCAGTCCAAAAATTTAGCCTTTCCAGTTACCATCATTAAGTTAAATTAAATAACTGATTGTGGTCGCAATATGTCTCATGCTGTATGAGACACATGAACATTGGAGTCAATCACAGTTGACCTAATGGTGTTTTATTTATTTGTTTCTAGAGAAATCATCCTGAGATTCTTAGTGACACAGCTACACTCACCAACAAAAGCTCAACTCAGTCTGGACAGAATGACTTGCTTGACCTCACTACAAAATTGCCAGCCACCAACCGTCATCAGTTGGAGCTTACAGATAGCATTGTAGACTACACAAAAGTTCACAAGTTTTTACCACAAAACAGGAGCAGCAGAAATTCTTGAATGTCATGTAAAGCTCCCAGCTGCAAATGCAAAAAGATGGAATAGCAAGCTGAAAATGATGATTGCATTGCTTATATTACCTTCAAATGTTTTGTCAAAGCTGCAAGCCCCTGATCAGTTTACAGTTAATGAAATGAAGCTAATCAAAGAACTTTGTGAAACTCTGAAACCATTTGTGGAAGCAACTGATACATTTCAGGCTGATAAAGGTATAATTGCAAGTTATGATATTCCATGTGTTCGGGGGTCTTCATCATACTGCAGAATCCATGAAACCAAATAAAATGAGCACAATTATAAAATCCTCTTTTGAGAAACGTCTGTCTCAATTTGAAGATATGGAGTGGTTTCAGTTGGCTGCAACCCTAGGGTTTAAACTTGACAACCATTAAAAAGAAAGGAAGACAAACCATTAAAGACATTCTATAACAAAGTAGGTCATTTGCACCTTCAGTTCCAACTTCAAAAGACTGCTCTTCTCCGCCAAAAAAAGGAGGTCAAAACTTTTTGCATTCATGGACACCCAAGTTCCCTCTACATCTACACAGTTACCAGCATCAGAGGAGGTACCAAGTTACCCAAGCCTACCATGTGACAATGAGGAGTCTGACCCTCTCCAACAATTGGAACTGTGGTAGCTGACGTTAAAGTTATTAAAAAAAAAAAAAAATATATATATATATATATATATATATATATATATATATATATATCATTCATTCACACTCTCTCTCCAAACCTTGATCTACCTTTGTATTAGTCAGTCAATCAGTCCATCAATGTCTTCACCCTATGTTTCCCAGTTTGTGGCCCTCTCTCCAGTGTGAGTGCGCTGGTGAACCCGGTTGAGAATACATTTTTTACTCCCCCTTCAGTATGCATGCGTAGATGTTTATTTAAAGAGCTGTTATGATTAAAATTCTTCCCACACTCTGAGCAGTAATACGGCTTCTCTCCAGTGTGAATGAGCTGGTGCTGTTGGAAACAGCTCACTTTACTGAAACTCTTGCCACACTCAGAGCAGTAATATGGCTTCTCTCCAGTGTGAGTGCGCTGGTGAACCCGGAGAGAACTCTTGTGATTAAAACTCTTCCCACACTGTGAACAGAGATACGGTTTGTCCCCTGTGTGAATGCGCTGATGTTCTAGGAGAAAACGCTCTAGCTTAAAACCCTTTCCACAGTGTGAGCAGTGATACGGCGTCTCTTTTTTGTGAATCCATTGGTGTTGGCGGAAATTACCCAGATCACTAAAACACTTTCCACACTGTGAGCACTGATACGGCTTTTCTCCAGTATGGATGCGCTGGTGGCGCTGGAAGCTAAACTGGTGAGAAAATCCTTTTCCACACTTTGAGCAGATGTAAGGCTTCTCCCCTGTGTGAATGTGCTGATGTTGCTTGAGACAATGTTTATAAATGAAAGTCTTTCCACACTGTGAGCACTGATACGGCCTTTCTCCAGTATGGATGCGCTGGTGGCGCTGGAAGCTAAACTGGAGAGAAAATCCTTTTCCACACTTCGAGCAGACGTAAGGCTTCTCCCCAGTGTGAATGTGCTGATGTTGCTTGAGAGAATCCTTGTAGTTAAAACCCTCCCGACCCTGTGAACACTGATAGGGCTTCTCCCCTGTATGGATGTGCTGGTGTACATTCAAATTTCTCATGTTAGCAAAATTCTTTCCACACTGTGAGCACTGATACGGCTTCTCTCCTGCATGAGTGCGCTGATGTTGTTTAAGATTATATTTATTAAGGAATCTCTTTCCACACTGTGAGCACTGATGTGGCTTGTCTTGTCTGTGGATGAGCTGGTGTACTGTGAGGTACCTCTCTTGACTAAAACTCTTTCCACACTGTGAGCACTGATGCGACTTCTCTCCTGTGTGAGTGTGCTCATGTTGTTTGAGACGACATTTATAAATGAAACTCTTTCCACACTGTGAGCACTGATGTGGTTTGTCTTGTCTGTGGATGAGCTGGTGTGCTGTGAGATCCTTCTCTTGACTAAAACTCTTTCCACACTCTAAGCAGTGGTGAAGGTCTGTCTGAGATTCTTCTTGACTAGTCATAGTACAAAGAATACGTCTTTTGTTCTTCTTATCTCTGGTTAAGGAAAGAAAATAGAATTCAGCATCATGAAAAATACTAAACATTGTCCAATAGCGACAAATTTAATATTTAATGACATTTTTATTATTATTTTCGTGGACTACAGACTCTATTGCATATGAACCAGAGTTCTATTTAGGATCCAGTCAGTAACTGTTTGTTTGGATGGATGGATGGATACTTTATTGATCCTGAAGAAAATTCCAGATGTCCAGCAGCCATAGAGAAAGTCACACAACGACAGGTTCTGGATTGCACACTGTATATATTACATATAGTCAGTACACACAGGGTAAGGTATGAACTGACCAGAAGTTACTAGTGCAATGAGAATCCAAGAACATACACTGCAAGATACATATAGTTAAGCATATAAATAAAAAATCAAAGTAAAAAAAAAAAAAAAAAAAAAAGGTTATCTCCAGTTGAGTCATGATGTGCAATTTTATATGTGGCAAAGTGACAACAGTGCAAACAGTATTAATTGTGCAAAGAGCAGCATGAAAGTGACAATGAAATTTAGGCCATGTCCACACGTAGCCGGGAGTTTTTTTTCTTCTTCGTTTTTAAAAATAATTCTGTCCACACGACCTACGTTTTAAAAATATCTTTGTCCACTTGAAAACGCAAAACGCCCTGTTAAGTAGGGGTGGGCGTATCGATCCTTAATATCGATACTTTCGATATAGGGGTTGTATCGAAAATGATCGATCCAAAAGTCAAAATATCGATATTAAGGGCTTTTTTAAACCAGTGATTTTACTAGTTTTGCATGAAACATAATATTTAAAATGAGCTTGTATGTAACGCTTTCTCTTATGAAGTTCCTTTCGCACGTCACGCACATTGGTCACCCCTCCCTGCACTGCTTTGTTTTGTTGCCCTACCACATGTGACTCCACAGCGCCTAAAACAAGCTGCTGCAGAGAGAGTGAGAGCAAGGTGGGTGCCTGCGCTGTGTGGAAGTATGTTGTTCCTGTGAATGAAAACACAGCGAATTGCGACGTCTGTAAAAAGGTCATTCACTACTGTCGTAACACCACCAACTTACACAAACACATAAAACGACATGACAGAGAACTTGGAACTAAAAAAAAAAAAAAACGAGAGGAGGCAAATCTTTCAGACAGAGCCCCGCCGGCAGCGAGACAGAAGTCACTGGCAGAGTCCTTTCAGCTTCAGAAATATCCAGGTAGCTAACACTGGTAAAAATATGTTTTTAGTCATATTGGATCTTCAGCATGAAGTGTCATCACCATAGCTGTTGAAACAAAATGTAACCATGGGTAATATAAAGCACAAATTAACAATGCTTACACTAACCATAGTTTTATGTTTGCATATTGAGTTCATTTCAATAATATATTTTTTCATATTTGAAAATGTCCTGTTGTTAACCTCACACTAAGATCAAGTCACATCACAACTATTCAGATTTAGCAAAATTAGACAATCACTTCATTAATTGTGATATAGTGATAACAGATAAGTGAAGTCTTTATTAATCCTGAAGGAAATTGTTTCTCCAGTGGCTGCATATTCAAACGAAACCAATACAATATGATAAGAAGAAAATAGAAAAAAAATAAAATACAAATGTACTACTTAAAAACAGAGATATAAATGTTAGAAATATTCAAAAATAAGGTAAATTATATATAATCCAACTAAAGTATAATTATTATATATATATATATATAGCCTATTATCTATTAATATTCACACAACGCACAGGTCCTTCCTATAAAATAGCGAATTTCTAAAAGTATATAGACTTTCATATATGTTTTAGATTCATAGTCTAGGACACAACTGTAAGTTCAAAGCGCGCTTTATGTTTAATATTGATGATTTTGGCATAAAGCTCATGAAAACCCAAAATTCCTATCTCAAAAAATTAGCATATTTCATCCGACCAATAAAAGAAAAGTGTTTTTAATACAAAAAAGTCAACCTTCAAATAATTATGTTCAGTTATACACTCAATACTTGGTCAGGAATCCTTTTGCAGAAATGACTGCTTCAATGCGGCGTGGCATGGAGGCAATCAGTCTGTGGCACTGCTGAGGTGTTATGGAGGCCCAGGATGCTTCGATAGCGGCCTTAAGCTCATCCAGAGTGTTGGGTCT